>QEPC01001296.1:177490-222282 GCA_003113815.1 Sphenodon punctatus
GATTCCTCTCTGAAATGGGAACACATTAAGAACACCAAAGTAATATCATGCATTTATGATGATGCCTCTAGTCCTCCCTCCTTGGGGTGCTTGGGATGGCAATGGAGAGACCCTGTCTGGCACATGCAAATCCTGCCCTCCTTGGGGTGCTAGGCATGGCAATGGGAGATGTGACCCTGGCTGGCATGTGCAAACCCTGCCCTCCTTGGGGTCCTAGGGGATGCAACTAGAAAGGCCTTGGCTGGCATGTGCAAATCCTGCCCTCCTTGGGGTGCTTGGGATTGCTACTAGAAAGGCCCTGGCTGGCATGTGCAAATCCTGCCTTCCTTGGGGTGCTTGGGGTGCTAGTAGCGATGTGACCCTGGCTGGCACGTGCAAATCCTGTCCTCCTTGGGTGCTCGTAGCGATGGAAACAGGAGATGTGACCCTGGCTGGCATGTGCAAATCCTGTCCTTCTTTGGGTGCTGCAGAGGGATGAGACCCTTGCTGGCACATGCAAACATTGTCCTCCTTGGGGCGCTATGGATGGCAACTGGAAAGATCCTGGTGGCTGGCACGTGCAAACCCTGCCCTCCTTGGGGTGCTAGGGAATGCTAGGGATTGCAACTAAAAAGGCTTTGGCTGGCACGTGCAAATCCTGCCCTCCTTGGGGTGCTAGGGATGGCAATGGGAGATGTGACCCTGGCTGGAAAGACCCTGTCCTTATTTGGGGATACGTAGGGAATGGGATGGCAACTGGAGATTGGAGACCCTTGCTAGCCTGGCACATGTTTGGGTGGGGGTGCTGCTCGTGCCAGAGTCCCCCACACTACAGTACCCTCTCTCTCTGTGGCAGACATCCGCTGCTACCCGCTAATGCCCACTGTTTGTGCCTGACTGATGCCCACCACCCACCCGCACACCATTGAGCTCGCTCTAACAGATAGAGCCTTTCTTGTCCTCAGTAAAAAAAAGTTTACAAACCTGGCAGCACCTGCTGAGCCCGCCGCTTGCTCCTCATCCGAGGAACCGGCTGCCACCACCACCAGAGGTCTAGGGGCAGCGACTGCTTCCTCTTCCTCCTCCTCCTCCTCCTCCTCCTCGACCACCAAGTCAGCCCCCAGCCGGGGAATTATCACAGAAGCCTTCTTCATTTTTTTAAAAAAAAACAAATCACGCAGTCAACCAAACCAAAACACACAGTCACCCACCACACACTAACACTCACCAACCAGCCAAACAACACAGCCAAACCAAACACAAACAACCAAAACACATGAACCGAACAGCCACCCAGCCAAGCACACACTCTCTCGCCACACAGCTCCGCATGCACTCGAATTTCTGGTTTCCAGCATGATCATGCGCTCTCGCAATACTTTTTCAGAACACCTGAACTGAACACAACCAAACCGAACGGCTGAACCCGAACTTGGTGAACAAACTGAATGGCCAAACCAAATGCCCGAACCGAACCGAATAGCCGAACCCGAACCGCGATCTGTTCACCCATCCCTATGCAGCTGTGGCCAGGAGTGCTTTTTGCTAACTCAATCTGGTGAGAAGGCTGTGTCCCCTTTCTCTCCAATAGGGATTTGGCGACTGTCATCCATGCCTTCATTACCTTTGGGGCAGGACTACTGTAATGCACTCTATGTGAGGTTGCCCTTGAAGACTGCTGGGGGGATGCAGATTGTGCAGAATGTGACAGCCCACCTCTTGATAGGGGTGGGTCACCGGGAGCACATTACACCAATGTTTAAGGGTTTGCAATGGCTGCCTATAGCGTTTTGGACACAATTCAAGGTGCTGGTATTGACCTATAAAGTCCTAAATGACTTGGGCTCTATATATCTGAATGGCTGCCTCTCTCCTTATGTCCCTTCACGGCCCTTACGATCTTCCCCGAGTGCCCTCTTGCAGGTTCCATCATTGGCCCAGTTTTATATGACTTGGGCCCACAGCGAGTCATTCTTAGTGTTGGAACTCCTTTCCCTTGGAGGTTCACCTAAGCTCTAGTTTGAATGTCTTCTGGAGGCAGTGTAAGACCTTTTTATCTGGCCAGGCATTTAATGGGCAGGGATAGATTTGGCGGGGTGTTTTTAGTTTTTATGGATTTTTAATTACGTATTTTATATTTGTATTTGTTTTCTTATGTAATTATTGTGAACCACCCTAAACCTCAGGGAATAGGGTGGGATTATTATATAAATTAAAATAAATAAAGCCACAGACTCATCCCCATGATTTCACCCATTCACTTTCTCTTCCATCCCTTGCCATTCCAAGTGTTTCTGGTGGCCACCTTGCCATTGCACCCAGCCCTCCCCACCCCATTTTAGTTGCTTCTTGCTGTCACCTTCATGGCATTCTACCTGCTCCTGACAGTCTCCTCATTCCACCTACTACCTGCTTATTCCAGCTGCTCCTGGCATCCTTCTCCGCATTATTCCACCCAGCTCCATGTCTTTCCAGTCTCTGCCAGCAGCCTTTTCCCTGTCATTCCATCCACCCCACATTATTCCAACTGCTCCTGTCGTCCTTCTCCTTGTCATTCTACTCAGCTTCCCATCATTGCAGTGACTCCCAGTCACCTCCTTGTTCTCATTCCACCCAGCACCTCTTCCTCCATCATGTCTTTCATTCTGCCTCATCCCTTTCATTTGACCAACTCCATTGTCATTCCAGCTACTCTACCTCCTCCTTTCTGTTATTCCACCCAGCTACCCACTAATCTACTACTCTGGAGCCCTACTTTCTATCCTTCTACCCAGTCTGTCAACATTCCAGCTGCTCCCGGTCACCTCCTCCTCATCACCCACCCAGTTCCCTAATATTCTAGTCCCTCCAACAGCCATCTCTTTGACATTCCACACAGTCCCTCATCATTCTACCCCTCCCTCCCCCTCATTTGACTCCCTGTCATTCCACCCACTCCCTATGGCTTCTTCCATGTCATTCTGCCCAGTCTTCTCATCATTTCATCTCCTTCCCCAAGCAGCTTTCCTCCCTATCTTTCCATCCTGGCCTTTCCCCCATCCCTGCCCCTTGTTTGGGATTCTATATCTTTTCCACTCTCCCTTCCTTCTGAGATGTAGCTTCATTGTAATGACTTTTCCTACTCCCACATTCCCTTTATTTCCACTTGGCATTTGTGTTGCCTCCATTGTTTCCAATGGGCATTCCATGTCATTTCTTGTATGTCCCACTCTCCCACAGGTGCTTGACTCCTTTTTTCATCACAGGTCTCCGCAACACTTGTCTTAGAGGCCGATCCCGATCCTAATAGAGCAAACTCCCCGGTGGGAGATTAAAGGGGAGAAGCTCAGACGCCTGACAGCCTCCAGGGCTTAATTTAAAGCTGCTCATCACGTGATTAAGCCTCATCCTTTGCTGTTTATACCTGAGCAAGCTCAATAGAAGTCAAGAGTGCCAAACCACTGGATGCTATGCAGGGCCATCCAGTGCAAGCTTCCTGGGCATAGTTTAAGTTATGCAGGATGGATGTAAACCTCAGGGATAGCAGAGGGCAGCGGGAGAAGGCAAGGAGAACTACATTTCCCAAGATCCTTTGCGCAGAAGACGGCTTCCGATTGGCTAACTCTCGGGTCTAACGGGGAAAGAGGTGGCTAACGGTATCTCAGGTGCTCTGTGGCGGAGGTTCAGCTGGTGGGTCGGGGAACATGGCGCTGGGGCCGTGGGCATCGCTGCGGCCGTTGCTGCACCTGCCGATCGGTGTCTGCCTCTTGCTTCTCCTGCTCTGTGGCCAGCTCGGGGGAGGCCAGAAGAAGAAGGAGGTAGAGCCGCTTTGTTTCTCCCTCCATCAGCCCGGCTTGGGGCTGCCTTGTTGGGCCCCTTCCCTCTACTCATCCCTCCCGGTCCCTTGTACGGCTAGCCCAAGAAAGCTTCCTCCCTTCAGTCACGCCCACCTCCTCATCTCGCCTGCGGTGGCTTGTGTGGTCCTGGCTGCTGAGTAGCTGTAGCCTCCCTTTATGGGGGTTTCCCCCCTGCCTTTTACTACTTTGCCCCTGCTGAGCTTTTGCCTCCTTCACCCACCTGACCCTTGTTTTGCCCCAAAGCTTTGGTTGGTTGATCACACTTAAATCCTGAATCTTTCCTCAATTTGTCGGATTATTCCCTCCCTGCTGTTGCTATTTCATGGCTTTCCCTCTCACCCGCCTCCTTTCTACTCTCTAGGAATTTCACTCATCAAATCCAGTGTTAAATAAAAATATACTAGTATTGCACTAATACATGCTAGTTTTAAGTGTAGCAAAGCTTTCTCATAAACGTAAGTGCAGTGCCTTTTTAATATCCTAGGAAAAACATGCTACTTTATTTTTGTGGGAACATTTAATTGTTCTTTAACTGGAATTTGGGATTTTAAGGACCAGGTTCATTTGCTTGTCAATAGGATTAAAGAGATGCCTTTTGAGGTGTAACGCTTCACTGTATACCTGACGTTTCAAGAAGTTCAGTATGACTGAATTTGATCCCATTTTTAAAAATGGAAATATTTTTTTAGTCAGTATCATTTAAATACCATGCAAAATATTTTCTTTCAGTGTTTAAGATGGGGTGGGGTTTGAGCCTTAAAGTGAAATTTAGACACTGGTGATGAATATAAAATTTAACAAGTGTGTCTATTCAAAAATATATGTAATCAATGTGCAAACCATCAAGGGCACACATCTATGTAGCTACCTGTAGTTGTACAGGTAGAAGCGTTACCCATTTACCTGTCACTGGTACATGCCCAGTTTAACTGAAAAGCAACATTAAGAACACGCAAATAAGTATCTTGCTTTTACACAGTTTGTTTAGGCATCAGATTACGTTTAATTACGAATAATTTTGTCTGCTGTTTGGAGAGAGATCCTCATTGAGAAAGGAAAGCCATTGTATTGAATTTCACTTCTGTTTATGCCAGTGTCAGAGTAAGTTTGGTTTAGGCTCCCCACTTACTAGTGTAATACAAAAACTGCATTTATAAAAATATCCCTTCAAAATTTAAAAAGGGCAATGGAATATACTGTATACATGATTTGTTGCCAGATTCCACCTTGCCTAACTCATACTGTAGTACTCCTGAAATCCTTGCAAGTAGGATGCACTGAATTCAGCTGTAATTGTGTGTCAGAGTTTTACTGGACCAACTACTTTTTGTTGTAACATCTCAGGTTTGTTTTATGTAGTTTTGTTGTTGTTTGCACACAAACTACAAATGTGCTTGATCTAGTCTTAACTCTTTAAACATTTTAATCAGTAAATCATATTTATTGTATAGCAATGCTGTTACATCCAAACTAACAAACAAAATACACAAGATAGAAAGTAAATAAAAGATAAATAAGCATATTGAAGGCAAGCACAATAATAAAACCGCATACAAACCTGATAAAGTGTGTACCCCTGTATCATCTACACTTGAGTTTGTAAAATTTTTTAATGCAATACCAGTACTTATATTTTGATAAAAATCTAGTTTTAACACACTGACCATTTAACTTATTTGTTCAGACAATTGGAGGTGCTTTCATGAATTTGTCTCTGGCATTGAGGATATGCCTTTTGAGTGATAAATGTGAGTGCCAGATTACTTTTCTCTTTATTACATGGCTTTGTAAGTATAATATTTTTCAAACAGACAAAATCTTAGACGTTTTACATTTCTGTTGAGCCTAATGAAAATTATATTGACACTAGTACAATGAACTATACACAAACAAGGCCCAACTCTGTTGGTGAGTTGAAGGAGTTGAGTGTATTACTTGAGGAGTTGAAGTATATTGCAATCACTGGATTTACATCAAACTTGAATTGATACAACTTGAAAGTAAAATTTGGCCCATAGTGCATATTTGGGAATGGGAGTAAATGGGTTTAACAACTAGGTTTAACTAACTTTGAAATGTTAACTACAACACCTCTTCTGGGTTTGGGTGTTTTTGGGTTTTTTTGCACAAAGATTAAATAATTCTTACAACGTCTTTATGTAATTTCCTCACTGTAATTATACTTGACTTTCAATAACTTTACATATATTAAGCATGTTACTTAATGAAAACAATTTAGTAAAACCAGAACAGAGAAAATCAATAGCTAATATTACTTTGTAGTTGGCCTTTCTGTTTGCATAGAACAGGTGAGTAAAAACCTACGGGGAAAACAAGAACAGGTGAGTAAAAACCTACGGGATGCAGATACTTGTAGTATGAAATGTACCTTAATTTACAAATGCAATTAGTGAGGTTTTATTGTGGCATTATGTTTGAACCACATGATTAAGACTGTAGGGGCTTGCCACTGATGAAGTTCTGTGAAGCAGAGAGCAGCAGCAACAACTGAATTTTATGCAAAGCAAATGCCATTTTTATATTGTGATTGGTTATGGAAAAACAGAGGGAATATATACATAGTATCTTCTATGAGATAACTTATCTGGAGGTGCACAAGAATGAAGCTGATAACTGAGTATATCAGACTCGTTCAGGATCCTGGCAAAAGTTGTTACAACACTTATATCTTTTGTCTATGGGTAAAAACAGATGTGGCAATAGCATGCTGTAGCTTGCTTTGTCCTGGACCTCATCTACACATGCATGCAGGGGCCTGGGATTGCCCCAGGCTGTGTCGGCGGCTAGCCCGGGCTGTGACCTCAGGGACACAGCCTGGGCTAAGGCCCGCTCGCCTGGGCCAAAGCAGGCCACGATGAGCTATCGTGTCTGTTTCTGGGCTGGCGTACCTGGTAGTCAGGACCACCATAGTTGCTTGTCGCATGGGGATGGGGCTGGCTGCATGTTCGTGGGTCTCCCTGCCCTTCCCAGGCTGTACAGGTGGCGGGATGGTGACCTAGCCACGGGCATGTTTGTTTGGTGCCCCAACCTGGCCTGGACTGTGTCCACTGTAGTTTTCTTCCCAAGGCCGTATCGGCCCATTGTCATGTGTGTTTCTAATGTCAACACTTATGCCGTTATACTTAGACATCTCTTACAGGTGTTGTGGGTATAACGAATCCTGCTTAGTAGCTGGGGGGGGGGGGGAGGGGTGTGTGAGACTTGAGGTTCCTTCTTGCTCTGGTTTGTGGAGAAATGGAACAAATCCTGGTAAAAGTTATAACATCAAAGTTCTGCCATAAGACCCTTCTTGGTCACCTTGGTGTATAACGATTTTACAGAAAATATCCAGAGAGAGGGAGAGAGACTCGGGGTGCATGGCTTTTGTAGAAGATGCAATACTGGTGAGAAATAGTAACGAGGAGGAAGAAAAAGATTTAGATGGAGGAAACTAAAAAAGAATGGGTTGAGAATTAGTAGGAATGAAATGGCATATATGGTGTATAGATGATGATTTTCATGAACAAAATGATATTGAAAGACTGGGAAACGTTACCAAAGCTATAGATGTTCAAGTAATTACTCTCTGTAGTAGAAGAAAATGGCAAATTCAAAGATGGAGAAAAAAAGGCATGGGACAAAGGGAGAGAAGTGCCTATTGTGATCTGGAGAAGGACAACAAAATGGAAAAGCAAGATTTAGGTCATTTTAAAAATAGGACACACCCATGCAGGTCCACCCACCCCGAGCACCCATCTGAAGGCAGGGTGGGTGAGTGAGCGCTCCCATGACCTACGCATTGCCCACGCATCAAGCATTGGTGAAAAATCTGGGATGCTCTGTGTGGGGACATGAGTGGGCAGTGCGTGGGTAGGGGCACACACGCATCCTAGCCGGTCTAATTCCCCCTCACTCACCAGATGTATGTGGGTGCTCTATGTGGTGCAGATGGATCTGCCCCCCCAGCCATGTCCATTGTAAAATGGCCTTATGAGACTGTAATTGCTGCTGCAATTGATAGAAGAAGGCAAGGAGATGGTGCATAGCGTATAAAGGGATCTTAATGAGCTAAGTCATTTTAAGAGAAACAAATAACATGTAACTTGAAGTCCAGTGCCAGACTGCCTTTCCATTCAGAGCGTACCACTTGGGTATACCTCACACAACATTTCGTATTGTGGACACCCCCCAAGTTGCCCTGAGGATACTATTACATGACCTTCAAACAGAGGCAGATGAAGGAGGAAAAATGGGATGCCACCCTTCAGTGACCCAAGCCCTGCAATGGAGGGTGTTTTTGTAAGAGATGCTACCACGCTTGGCCACCCAGGAGCCACTAATCCGATTGCCCATCTGGAGGGGAATGGGCGCTCCTGTGCGTCACGTAGGGCCCACTCATGAGGCACTACTGAGAAACCTGAAGTATGCTGTGTGGGGCAAGCCAAAAATGTGTGTGGCAATGGGTGCCTATGCATCCCTCCCTGTATGAACTGGGGTGGCCACCAACACCAGCAGACAGCTCCCCCACTCAGAGGCAATGTGGGCAGGGGGCACGGCCTTTTTGCAAGTCACAGGATCTGACTGTGAGTACTGGGAAGCCTGGTTCCCCAGTGCTCAGGACCAGGACATGTCAATTTCAAAGGCCAGCCTGGCATGTCTCTCCCCCCTCCCCCCCCAATGGTCTGTGGCATGTGAAGCGGGGGAGTGTGAAGCGGCTGCTGAGGTAGGCATACTGGGAGCTGCCTATTAGAATCCCTCCTCGTTCACTTCACCCGACTGGCTGCTCTACAGCTGTGCCACTCAGCGGCTACTGACACCTCCCCTCCCCCAAGCTTGCTAGTTTAAAAACATGGAGCAAGACAAACTTGCTCTTCTGCTCCACACTGCATCACTTGAATGATGGTGGCTGGGAGAGGTGGCGCAGGGCAGGATGGGGTTATCAAAGGAATTGAAAGCTTTTGCAACCACATGACTTGCCTCTCTCTCGTTTTCTTGCCAAGGGAGGGGTGACAATCAGCCCCTTGATGGTTGGAAGGAGCATTGGGTTTGCACCCTAGTATAGCTCCTCCAAACCCTGGGTACATAGCAAGAGATGAAAACGGACATTGAATGTGCTTGAAATGAAGATGTTAAGATGGATTATTGGTGTCGCAAAGATTACCTATATCAGGAAAGAGGAAATTAAAGGTGGTTTGAAGCAGCATTTATGAGGAAAAAAATAAGGATGTTAGACTCGGATGGTGCAAGAAGAGAATCGGATCAATAGTTCTTTGCAGTGAACCACTTGGCAACTTGCCTTTAGATTTTGTGTAGTAATATTCCTGACTCTATGGAAAGCTTTCAATTCTGAAACTAATCATTTCATACAAAATTAAACAATTGGTATTTAAGTAACCAATTACGTATGACAGATTTTCGCTATGCTGCTTACTGCAGTATTGGAAGGTGGTTGGAGCAATATCATAATGAGGGCCATAAAATAACCTATGTAGAAGAGAAGAAAGTCCCAATGGGACAAAATTAAAAGCAACTTCTCATGCTTACTTTATTAAATGGAATATTAAGGAAATTAAACTAGTATTCTGAGAACTTGTTCCACATCTCCATCACAGTTACTAGGCAATTATACCAATTGTTAACAAATTACAATATCTCTATTTGGTTGAGACAGTGAAAAACTTGAATTTTATTATGGTACAAGACAACCTATACGGTGCTAGGTTTTAATATTAAAGAAGAATTGCTGAATTGTCTTTTAAGGCACCTTTTGGTTTAAGGATTTGATTTAATGGATCCTGATTCCATTTATGGCTTGTAGATTTTTGCAGGTTATAATTTTGTGATCCTTGTCTTGGCTACAGTCATGACCACTTTGAAGATCGTGTTATGGGTTACGCAGGGCTGTGATTACGTTGGGAATAAGACTTTTGTAAGGCTTCCTTATGGAGCACAGTACAGTTCCTTTGAGCGGAAATGTCTTTATTAGGTATTTTTTGAGCTAGAAGCAAAGGGTTTTAGTCTCAAATTTGGGTTATCTGCATAAACAATTGGAAAATGGGAAGTATCTAAGGGCCATTTTATACAAGTTGCTCACCCTCGCCCATGTGGGTGAGGGGGTGGTGTCTGTGTGGCCGCCGGTGGGGATGGCTGGGGGTACGTGCACAATCCCATGCTCCACCCATCTCTATGGATCTCCCACGCATGGAGGCATTGGAGACAAAGGAGGTGCCTCCATCTGTGAAGATGGTTGGCATGCTCCACCCACCAGCTGCCAGCTCCACCCATTCCCCCCCCTCCCCCGCACCGTGGCGCCTCCCAGGTCCGTTTAAAAAGGCCCTAAGTGTACAACTTCATTTTCAAGTGCTACTTTTTGTTGTTAAACTTAGCAATAGATTTAAATGAGGATATTGGCAGAATTGTAGTGCATTAATCTTTCAACTTTTTTTTTATTGGAGCCAAGAAGCTTTTTATTTAAAAGTGGTTACATCAGCAGGGAAACTAAATTTCTGAGCTACTTTTGTCTACATCCACTAATGATCTGAATGTTCCTACTTAACCTGGCAGCGGTAATGCCATTATTCAGTAGGTTGGCAAAAGCTTATGAAAACATCAGAGTTCTTACCCTCTTTGGTAGACTTTTTGTGAAGCAAATTGATTAGGCTTTTATATTTCCAGTTTTGGAACTCTTCCAATAAGCATCCTACTGTATCTTAGTCTTGCTTTGCAACCTGTATTGTTTCATATGAGGAAGGATGGCTTTGTGGTGAAGGCACTGGGCAGGCTTCTGGAGTATGGTTCCCAGGGTAGCTCTCAAGTGTCCTGAATTAAACAGGATGTCCTGGATTTAACTGTCTGGCTGTCCTGGACACCTGCTGCAAAATCCTGCATTTTGTGATGGGGGAGGAGAGACACTGGTATAACCTTGGGGGATATGCCACAAGTGATAGTTAGTTTCAGTCTCCTGACCCCTGACTTCATCTTTTTTGTTTTAATGCTCTGAGTAAGTAGGAGACGTTTCCTTCCTCCTTATTTAAAAAAAGCTGTTGTTGGAGAGGAGATTAGAACCCAGGTGCCTGGGAATGAAAGCTACAAAACTTATCTTCCCAACCATGCTGCTTCAGTTGTGACAGGCTTGCAAACAGCTATCTAACTCACCAGGCAGTATCTAAAGTGCTCCTCTAGTGACTGAATTAGAAGTAGTGGCTAACTTAAAATAATAGCTTTCAGCCTAGTCTCGGTATCAGGTAATAGGCTATTATGTAATAGTTGGCGGTGAGAGAATCCATACGACATCTCAACTGTTAGAGAATCCGAACAGGAGTTGAGGTATCTAGAGGATGGAACATGCTGGATTTTCCCCTTCCTCTTTCCATCCTGAGCATGTCCTGTAAGCATGGCCCCTCCCATCCCTTGTCTGACCTGTAGAGCTTGGACTAACATCCAGAGAGGCCCACAGGAGCGAGGAGGTTCCCCACCCCTGCATAGGTGGTTGACTTTTTTTGTGAAGTACATGGTAGCAATTAATGGTCTTTGTGTATGTTTGCCATGCTTTTCAGTGGAATACTTCTAAATTTATTTTTATTTTTAAACCATTAAAGGCAAGAACCAGGAAGGAAAAGAGTGTATGTATGGTAATTGCAAATCGTGTCCTTTCTCTTCAGTTAGATACCGTCTATAGATACAGAATTGTGCTGTGAATGAGAGAAATTGAAAGAAATGGGAAGTTGAAAGACAAATGAGATTGCAGAGATGTATGGTTAAGGAGACGTGTATATTTTTACTTTTAAAAAATATTGTATATAAAACATCTTTGTTCCCTAGCTCATTATATTTACGATGATGCTAAATTCCATCTTTTTTGGAGAAACATAACATTTCCCTGACACTGAACCTAGTTGCACAGTAGAAAACTAGTAGCTTCACAGCTGCCCTTCCCCTCTTTCAGCTTCCCGTTGTTGGATGTGGATATTTAATTGGCTTTCAATATCTTGGAACCTTTCCTAATTTTGTTTAGTAGCTGAGCCAGTTCTTTATTTAATTCCTTAAAAATCGTGGGGTGAATCCATCTGGTCTTGAAGGTCTGATACTCCAAGTAACTTAAACTATAATGTTTTAATGTTCTTACCTGTCTTAGAAATGTATGTTTTTGCTTTAAATTAGTGTTATAAATACTGCCCTCCATCTCCACCCCCAATCTTCTCCTTCTGGCGTTTTGAGTTAACTTCCTTAATTCTCTTGGAGAGTGAATACCTGTGGGTTCAAAAAATATTTTGTATGATTTTTAAAATGCAGTAATTAGAGGAAGGGAGAAGGCTCTTGTTCTTCACATTTTGCAATTTAAATTAGTAGTGCCTGATGAAACTGTAATTTCCTCTGTATATTTCTCGACTTTCCTAGTTTAAAAGCACCTTTGTAAACCTGCAAACAACTTGCAGTTCTGTTAACAGGGAAATAACTAAGTTTTCATCCAATATTCTTTCCCCACATCTTTGTTTTTTCGTAACAACTATAGAATATTGGAGTTAGAAAGGATCTGAAGTGTCATCTAGCCCAACACCCTATCTTGGATGCAGGAAGAATAATTCTGTTGGGGTCCTTGTTAATAGTGTTTAGAAAATGGGCATGGATTGTTTGTTTTAACACTAAGCCCTTTTTTAGACATGCCACAGAGCTTCCGGATTTAAATAAACAGCTGTTAGAAAAGTTGCACAGGCAGCAACTAGATGTGCTGCCACCAATGAAAACCGTGGTTCGTGCATTCTTTTTAAACCACGTTGGTAAAACCTTAATATGGTTTTACTAATGCGGTTTCAAAAGAGTGCCTGAGCCATGGTTTTCATTGGCAGCAGCACATCTAGACGCTGCCCGTGCGACTTTTCTAACAGCGGATTATTTAAATCTGCGAGCTCTGTGGCACATCTAAAAATGCCCTAAGTTCTATACTTTTAAATTAGACCTTTGTTGTGATCTCGTTTTGTCTTTTTCATGTTAAATATGAGAATAGCAGAATCCTCACTTACACATCTTGAGCTCCACAAAGAAGTAATGGCACTTCAGCTTTGACAATTTTAATACTCGAGTTAACTATTCCTCATTTCCATTCTGTTTCCAACTAACATAGGTCATGCAGCACTATTGTATATTTTCTAAAAGGTGAGTGTGTAAGATTTGTGGGGAGGAGGACTGGCTGTAAAAAGAATCGTTCCCCACTTTCTAACTAATCAACCTACAGAAAAAAATCTAGTTCAAAATGCAGGATGGTCACAGTAGTCTGATTCCAAGGCTAATTGCAGATTTGTCTTAATTGTGTGACAGTTGACGTTTGGCTGAGCCTCTAGTATGTGTGGCCAAATAAATCCCAACAAGTTCTAAAAGGTTAAGGTGCCCTTCTTAGAACTTTTTGCTAAAGGACATGCTTGCTTGTGGAAATCTAGGATGGAGGCAATCCCTTTGTTTGTTTGTTTATTTATTTATTTACTTACAGGATTTATATCCCGCTTCTTCCCGCCACAACAGCACAAATATAAAAAATAATTTTAAACACTATAAAACATGGTCAGTAGTCAATCATATAAAAGAACCCCTCCCACATCCTGCCCCGCCCTACCCCTCTCCCTCACCAAATGCCTGACGGAACAGCCAGGTTTTGTAGTTCCTATGGAAGGCCAGAAGGTCCGGGGCCAGATGTGCCCCCACTGGGAGGAGTTTCCAGAGGCATGGTGCGGACACCGAGAACGCCCTATCCTGCGTGGCCCCCCGGGAAACCTGGGGGACCTCCAACAAGGTGTTCCCGGACGACCATAGGGGCCAATCTAGAACCCGGGGGGTGAGCCAGTCTCGCAAATAAGCAGAGCACAGACTGTGTAAGGCTTTATAGGTTAAAACCAATACTTTGAATCGGGCCTGGAAGACTATTTGCAGCCAGTGCAGAGATTGGAGCACTGGTGTAATGTGCTCCCAGCGACCCAACCCCACTAGGAGCCGGGCCACCGCGTTCTGCACCCGCTGCAGCTTCTGAACCGTCACCATAGGTAGCCCCATGTAGAGTGCATTGCAGTAGTCTAACCAAGAGGTAATAAAAGCATGGATGATCATGGCCAGGTCCAGAGCCAAAACCAGCGACCGAAGCCGCTGCACTGGTGGAAGGCACGCCTCGCCACAGCCTCCACCTGGAAATCCAGGCGGTGCTGCATATCGAGGAGCACCGCCAGGCTCCGCACCTGGGATGTCAGCGGAGGACAGACTCCATCAATCGAGGGGGCTGTCAGTTCCACCGACCTACCCGCTAACATCACCTCCGTCTTGTCAGGATTCAGTCGCAGTCGGTTAGCCCTCATCCAGTCCCCCACAGCCGCCAAACACCGGGTAAGCACTGAGACAGCCGGGCCTGGGTCAGTTGAAAATGAGAGATACAGTTGGGTGTCATCCACATACTGATGACACCTCACCCCGAACTCTCTGATCACCTCGCCAAGCGGCTGCATATACACGTTGAACAGGAGAGGAGACAGAACCGAACCCTGCGGGACCCCACATAGCAGGTCCCGGTAAGATGAAAAACAATCACCGCGTACCACCCGCTGAGTTCTTCCGCTCAGGAATGAGCGGAACCATTCAAGAATGATCCCGCCCACCCCCGCACTGTCCTGCAGGCGCGTCACCAACATCTCATGGTCAATGGTATTAAATTTTGCCGACAGATCTAATAGGACCAATAGGGTTGATCGACCCCGGTCCTTTTCTCAACGGAGATCATCCACCAAGGTCACAATAACCTCCTCTAAAAGGGTAAGGTTAGAGAACAGGCCGGTAACTGGCAGGGAAGTCAACGTCAAGCGATGGTTTCTTGAGCAGAGGCCGCACCACCGCGTCTTTGAGACAGCTTGGCACCCTGCCTTCCTGTAGGGAGGCATTCACCACGCCGGCCAGCGTCTCCCAGCAGCTCTTCCCCAGTGTCTCCCAGCAGCTCTTAACCAGCTCGGACGGGCACAGATCTAGTTCACAAGAGGTGGCTCGAACCGTCCCAAGCACCCCCACCACATCAGCGGGTGTCACCGACTGAAAGTGATCCCACAAAATCGGACAAGCTGGGGCTTCTACACCCTCTTCCCTCCTTCACTGCACTAAGTGCAGCATCGAGATCTTGGTGAATACGAGCGATTTTATTCACAAAGTAATCCGCAAAAAAGTCACAGCGGGCAGAAGATGACTCAACCCCCGGGTTGCGGGAGGCTGGACTGACCAGCCCCCTTGCAACAGTGAACAACTCCTCTGGATGGGATTTTGCTGATGCTATGAGGGCAGCTTTGCTGGCAGCTTTGCTGTCCGCATAGCCAGAAAACAAGTAATGAACTCCTCTTCTATGGAAGAAATTAATTTGTGTGTTTATTCCTTCTGTTCTCCGTACCATACCTCTTAATTCTCCTATACAGCAAAAAATTACTATAGGTAGAAGAAAACGCAGAGCGGGGGTGGAGGGAAAGCATACTTTCCCTGTTCCTATGGTTTTGGAGAGCCATCTTAGGAGGAAATTCTGATTAATCAAATGGATCAGTCCCACATGCAGGCTATAAAGAGTGATTTGAATTAGTTAAGCATAAATGCTAAAACCCAACAGATGTTTGACTTGGGGCTCTTGGAAATATAAGAAGGGCTAGACATGCTGCAGAAGAAAAAGATCATAAGTGATTCCCATTACTTATTATTTATTATTATAAGCCTTTATATAGTGCCAGCGATGTAACTGGTGCTTTACAGAGAATAAGATAGACACGGTCCCTGCCCAAGAGCTTACAATCTAATCTGTGTATGCTTTATTAAATCGGATCTCTCCTGATCATTTTCGGTTTCTCTGTGATGTGGAACTTAAAAGTATTGCCTGTTTAAAAAGTGTCATGGTAGGTTTTTAGAAAAGCGTTTTCTGCATGTACCTTCATTACAGGTAAAGAATAATATTCCTACCAATTATGCTAAAAGATTAACTTGGCTGCTTCTTCATATACTATTACATATATATTATACTGCATACTCTGTAGATGCATAATATGTTGTTAAATCCCTGTGTAATAAAATCGGTATAGGAAAGGCTAATAGGAAAGTTAGGTCAATATGAGAGAACGCACAAGTAACATCAAAAACATGAAAGAAGGTGCTCATTTTTGCTAATATGGAACGTAAGTATACAGATATTAGATTTTGGATATTTGGCTTATTGAGAGTATAACATATAAGGTGACCAATAAAGACCTAACATAACTCAGAAGAGAAGCTTTTCTTTTTCTTTTTTCAAAAGTGTGGTATGATTTGCCTTCTTAAGGGTAGTAGATTGTTTTGAGTGTTGTTGGGCATGTAGCTGTTACTCCTCTAATTCATATGAAGAATAGTTGGTGTGTGTTAGTGATTATTTATTTATTTATTTATTGCATTTTTACCCCCCATCCTCCCGCACAATGGCGTTCTCGGAACAGCAACAACATATAAAAATACAATAAAATACATAAAACGAAGTATTATAATAAAATTACGAAAAAGGCTAAATGCTAAAGGCAATAAAAATACCCTACAACCCCCCCCGCCTAGCCCCACGTAGAGTGTGTTACAGTAGTCCAGTTGAGAGGTAATGAAAGCATGGATGATGGTTGCCAGGTCTGAGTTGGAGACATACGGCTGAAGCCATTGCACCAGGTGTAATTGGCAAAATGCTCCCCTCACCACAGCTTCCAACTGGCAATCCAGGTGGAGCTGTGGGTTGAGGAGCACCCCCAAACTATGGACCTGGGTGGCCAGAGGTGGGGGAAGACCCTGCCAATAGTTAGCCACCACCTCCCGGTCCTACCAACCAGCATCATCTCCATCTTATTGGGATTCAGCCTCAGTTGATTCGCCCTCATCCAGTCCCCCACAGTCGCCAAACACTGGGTGAGCACCGAGACTGCTGGGCCTGGATCTTCCGAAAATGAGAGGTAAAGTTGTGTATCATTGGCATACTGATGACATCGTACTCCGAACCATCTCATGACCTCCCCCAAGGGTTGAATATACACCTTGAACAGGAGAGGGGACAGAATAGACCCCTGCGGGACTCCACACGTGAGGTCCCGGGAAGAAGATGTATATTCCCCAAGGACCAGTTCTCCCTGCCAAGAATGAGCGGAACCATTCAAGAAAAATCCTGCTCACCCCGGCCCAGTCCCTCAGCCTTGTCACCAACATCTCGTGATCAATGGTATCAAATGCTGCTGACGGATCCAACAAGATGATCTGCCCTGACCTAATTCATGGCGTAGGTCATCGATCAAGGCCACAAGTACAGTCTCTGTGCCAAACCCAGGACGAAAGCCAGACTGCAAGGGATCAAGAAAGCCAGTCTGCGGGGGAATTAGTGGTTTGACATAATTTGATGAGCTAATTAGGTGCCCTTCTAGCTTATATAGGGGACAGATGAGGTTGCCTGAGTTTGGTGGCCGTTTTGAGCTTTGTAGAGTAAATCGCAGATCTGCCTTCCTTTCCTAGAAGGTGAATCTTTCTACCTTTTTATTTTTTGTATCAGTTATTTGATATGTATTTAGCTTTTTGTGATAGGTTTAATAAATTTAGGTACATGATTGAATAGGATTTGATATATTGGAGTATAATTAATCAGAAGTTGAATTATCTAAATGAATGTTTAGGGTTGTCTTCTATACAGCAGTGATGCATATTCAGTTGTTTTGACTGAAGTCTATTTTTAAGGATGGCTTTTAGAGGCTTAATATGTTTGTGAAAGAGCCAATGTGTGTTCACCCACTTTTTCTTTCTTTCTTTTGTTTTAGATATGTTCTGTTTATTTAATGGCATACATATACGTTTATTGCATGGTGTTTAGAAGGTATACTTTTCCTTTCCCCCCCAAATTATTACAGTTTGGTGGTGGTGGTTGTTGTTGTTATAATATTGAACATTGGTTTTGTTTATCTGTAGATCCCTTTGAAGAAGAGCATACTGCTTGAAACATGTTTGGTTTCTAATTTAGGGCTGAAATGAGATGTAAAATAATCCCATGAGAATTTCACCCAGGGGTTGAGAACTTGTGAGAATCTTCAACCCTAGTCGAGATTCTTGTGAGAGTCTCAAAACAAATAAAAGAGCTCTTTCCTTTTGAATTTGACAAGGATTGTCCTTGTAAATTTCAAAGGTTGGATTCCCCCTCACCACCTATCAACTGATAAGCAGGGAAAATCCAAGGGGAGCTTCCAATCCGCTGATAGGTGGGAGGGAGAAAGCACACGTGCCTGTGGGGTTTCCACATTACTCCCCCCCCCCCCCCCCCCCCCCAAATCACAATCGGAGGGCATGTGCATGGACAGAAACTCTCTAACTTTTATTCCCCAGCCCTTACAGAGCCCACTATATGCAGACCTTGTTGGTTTTTTGCCTGTCATCTGATAGGCAAAATCAGGACTCTGGAACCGCTGGGGAGCCATGCCCATCTTTGTGGAATGTGCAATGGTCAACTCAGCCACAGTGCAGAGGCTGAACCTTCCCTTCCCCAAAGAAAAGCAGCTAAAAGGCCAGTAGTACAGATAAAACTCTATTTGTGTTGAGGTCTCACCAGCCCCAAAGAAATTTCAAGCTATGATGAGGCAAAAACCCAGCATGCATCTGAAACATGATTTGCATTTAAACTTTGCATTTGAAAATAGACGTTAGACATTTAAACTTTGCATTTGAAAATAGACGTTAGACATTCACCCCAGCATACTTCATAATAAATGTTCTATTCGCCCTGCTTTTTATTGATTCCATCCCTGATAGCAACGAGAAGGGTGAAGCGGCAGAAGGCTGACAGGAACTGGATTAACTGGGAATCTGCCTTCATTTATATGCCGGGGTGGTAAAGCAAAGAACCACAAGGATATATATTCTGAAGCAGGAAGACTACATAAAACACACAATATACCTGCTTCAACTCCAATCCAAATTTTATACAAGATAATGGTAAGTATATACTTCAAAACTGCTGAATGACAAAAATTCTTATAGCCTAGATTATATTCTGACATGTATAATGGGTATCATAATATATACACAGTAACCTATGGTGACTAGTCACCGGGTAAGGGAGCCCTACAGGGGAAACCCCCAATGTAGTAGTAATAGTTCATAAATAATATTTTGCAGCCGCGAATATGTTCATAATGACTCCAGATAATTTGTCTCCAAACAGAAAGGTCCATACAAGGGAGGTCCTTGGTGCAAGGAACAACAGTCCATATATGATATATTACAAAAGGATCCCGGCGGCCGTTTCGCTGGAACGTCCTGCTTCTTCAGGGGGAGATTTCGCAACTTGCTTGTCTTTCAAAGAAGTTATATATACACTTTGTTCTTTTAATAATAAAGCTCTAAAGGATTACAATGACAAGACAGCACATCTTAAATTTTGAACATAAAGACATTCCCTTGCGTTGCACGGGGGGGGGAGGGGGAGAAGGGGGGAAAGGGGGAAAGGAGGGAAGGAAAGAGAAAAGAAAGGGAGAGGAGGGGAAGGAAGGGAAAAGAAAAGATAAGTGGTAAAGCAAACATATCCTGCTAGAGCGATGGCTCTGTAGAAGTAGCTTGATACAGTGTGCAGGACTTTTCTATCCCGTGGAGGTTTCGGGTGGCTTCAGTACGACAAAGCCTTCCACCAGATGGCGGCTATCACACTGGGTATAAAATGGAAGGTACATGCACGTGATCTTTACTTAGAGTTCCTACAGGATAAAGAAGGGCCATGGTCAGGCAGTGGGCACGTGATAAAGAAGGATGAAGGATCAGTAATGGATGTGCCATGAGTGGAGGCAAGTAAATGGGGTCCCCAGTCATTGGCTTGCTGGGACTTCAGTGATTGCGTGCATTGCTTTTGGACAAATTGTAGATTTTGCCACATCTGCCGTCAGTGTGGTGGCTTGCACAATGTCCAACTGTAACAAGAGACAAGAGAGCACTACAAAGGGAAGGCAACAGTTCAGCCAGGGACAACAGAAGGGCAGAAGTGCCAATGCCAGTTTGGGAAAGGGCACCAATTCCAGTCAGATGTGAGGTATTGGAATTGATTGGGGGCAGGAGGGAAGCTTATCCAGATAAGGTTGCTAGGGATTATGTTTTAGGTTTTCACTACGGTTTTAGGATTCTGTTCCATTGAGAAAGGGGACACTAAATGGCACCCAATTTGTAGTCCGTTTTTTATTTAGAAGCAGTAGTTGAACAAAAAATAGTGGCAGAATGAAGGGTGGTGTGCCCGTTCGACACATTCTCGATGGAGACCTTGATAGTCTCCCCATTGGGGATTGTTCCGAAGAAGGCACCAGAGGAGTATTGGCTGATGCACCATCTGTCATATCTTCCCGGGTGTCCATGAATGATGGAATCCCAGCTGAGTTACATTTTGGTCTAATATGCATCCTTAGACAGTATGGTGGACATGATCAGGTCTTGAGGAAAAAGGGCCATGATGGTGAAGAGTGACAAAGTCAGCATTTTGCCTGCTCAGAGTTCGCCCCTAGGATTTTGACCTATTGGATTTTGTTTTCAGGGCAAGTTTCACTTTGAAAAGGTAATGCTGATGGGTTCAATATCTTGCGCTGTTTGAAAAGTTTAGCTCTGCTTTTGAGTGGGAAGTCCATACATGCATTGGGATGAGTCATGTGACCCATTATCTGGGTGATTATATATTTTCATGAAGGGCAGGGACCTAGGAGTGTGCTATGCTTCTGAGGAGTTTAGGGAAGTAGCTAGACAGGTCTGTGTACCTCCTGCTGAGGAGAAGACTGAAGCCTTGACGATTACATACAATGTTTTGGTATTGGAAGTGTCCCGTCTTCCCAAGGAAAAGCTGGTGGTGCTTCAGAATGAAATGAGTAAATGTAGGCGTGCCAGAAAAGTTACACTGAGGAAACTCCAGTTACTTGTGGTGGAACTGGAAGTCACTTGGATGCCTCAGGGGGCATTGGCTTAATGATATATTTTAGGGATAAGTGGTGAACTGAAAGATGGCCATTGCAATGACTGAAGAATGGGTTGCGTGGGATTTAACGTTTTTGGAATTTTTTCCCATGGTTGCAGCGGTCCATCTATGGAGGGAGGAATTCAAGGACAAGAGAATAGTATTCTGGTGTGATAACATGGTGGTAGTGCATGTTAACTCCAAGTCCCGTGGCTGGTACATGTAGTTCTAGCTCATCTGAAATACAGGATTATGTTTTCAGCACAACACATTCCAGGCATCAGTAACCAAATAGTAGACACCCTTTCTCGGTTTGAGGAACCATTTCTGGGACCTGGCCCCCAGGAAGCGACGAACATGGGAGTTCCTCCCGGTAGAGCCTTGGATTATAGATTATTCAACACAGTCCAAAGCTCCGTGGCTCATTCTACCAGGATAGCCGACAAACGGGCATATAGAGAGTTCCAGAATTTTAGAACAGGTAGGGGATGGGCAGATAACTTTTCTATTCCACTGCCATGAATTATTCAGTACAGGCTGCACCTTCACAGGAGGGGGCAAGCCCCTGGTACAATATTGTCAAGGTGGTCTACGTTATCCTTCATGTTGAGGCTGGCGGGTACCCTGAGTCCGTTCAGTCTCCTATCCTTAAGGCCGTGCTGGAGGCATGACAGTGGCAAGTGGGCTTTCCTAGGGACACAAGATTGCCCATGTCACTGTATATGCTTGTTGACATTGTTATCGCATTGGGGCAGGTATGCATGTTGCCTGGGGATGTGGTATTTGGTGCAGTGTTTAAAGCAACATTTTTTTGAGCTTTGCGAGTTGGTGGTGGGGTCACGTTTTGACCACTGAGGCTGGGCCCTGTAATTGGCAGTTTTAACAATGGGGGGGAAAGTCCGTTTACACTGTGCCTGCAATGGTCTAAAACTAACCAGAGTGGGATGGGCGCAGATAACATATGAATCAGGTGATCCTTTCACCTGCACAGTTGAGGCAATTAGGTGATATCTGACGATACACCCCTAGATGGGGCAGCCTCCTATTTTTACTTATAGCGAGACCCCCCTCTCACTAGGTATCCGTTTATTGCAGTCATGAGGCATTGCCTGTGTGATCTGGGGCTGCCTGAGGGTTTGTTTGGTCCCACTCATTCAGCATAGACCCTTTTTCATTAGTGGCGGCGACTGGTTTTAGGGACAGCAATATGACAGTGGGTTGTTGGCATTCAGGAGCCTTTTGATCCTATATCTGCCTGCTACCCAGTCAGTAGGGCACCATACAGGTGTCTGTCTGGCTGAGGGGTAAATCCACACTCTTTATCTCTTTCCATTCTCCCTGTGGCTCCTCCTGGACGGCCAGCCAGCACAGTAGGGTATATCCCCGTCACTACCAATAGGAGGCAGACATCCAACTTTTGTATCTCCAGTGCGGGGTTATCCTTTCCAACCCCAGTTGATTGTCTGCCTTCACGCAGATAGGATGCAGGCTGGCTGCCTCCAAGAGGATCCATTCTTCAGGCAGTGGTTAAGGAGCTCCAGGTGCCAGGGGAGGAGGATCCTCCCACTGTTCACCCCCCCTTCCCATCGGGGAGGGGGCTGCGAGCAAGTACCGGGAGACATCCTTCACCGAACGGTAGGATAACCCCGAAGAGCGGGCGTAGCACCCAGTCTGGGGCTAGCTACAGGGCGAAGCAAGGCCCCTTCCCGCTGCCTAGGAGGGGAAAGAGCACCCTGAGAGCAGTGAGCCCAGGGGTACGCTCCGGGACAAGTGCCGGGAGAAACAATTCCCCGCAGGCCACCGCGGTGAAGCGAAAAGGGGACGGGATACCCGGCCCCAGGAGGTGACTCAGGAACAACCTCGTTCCCTCCCCCACATCGTCCCGCTCCCGCCGGCCGCCGCTTATGGGGGAAACTCCACCCCCCCTATCAGAAACCCCTCCGCAAGGCGAAAGGACCGGCCCACTAAAGGAAATCGGGCCGGTTCAAGGCTTTTTTCTTCCCCTTCCCCCCACCCGGCACCAAAAAAGGGCGCGGGCGGGAAAACGGGAGCGCGAGCAGCGTGGGGGAAAAAGGGGCGGAGCTTAGCCCAGCCTATAGCGCTGATCTCCTAGGTCACGAGGGACTAGGAGACTACCCCTTCGCAGCAATCGCCACAGATTAGTGTGGTTGCTCAGTACAGGCGGGCTGCAGCAGGCCGTTTTTTCTCGCTGACCAGCAAGGCCCGCAAATCATGGCGGCTAAAAGGAAACGTTCCTCCACCTCTCAGGAACAACAGTCGGAGACTGTAAGTCCCCCCACCCCTCAGCCTCAGGACCCACATATGGAAGTCCTGAAGGAAATCCTGGCCCAATTAAGACAAAAAAGGTCCCCCCCCCAACAAAAGGGGAAGAAACCTTTCAAGGGGCAGTCTAAGGGGGCAGGAAAAGGAAAGGCCCCCCCTCATAAAAAGGCCAGGATCGCGGCGCTCATTGACTCCCCAGTATCCTCGGAGGAGGAACAAGAGGAGGTAGAGTCAGTCTCCTCAGGAGAGGAGGAGACAACGGCCCCACGCTCAGGGGAGGGCGCTGCACAGGATGCAGAGGCCATAGCAGAGGGTCTAGAGCAGGAGGCCCAAGAGGAATGCATTTCTTCAGAGAAAGAGGCAGAGGGCTCATCTATGGAAGAAAGGGAGATAGAGGACATAGAGTTAGAGCAGTCTGGGGACCCAGACAGACAATTTCCACTAAAATATAGAGACCAGATCCTGGAACAATTAACTAGGACCCTTCATTTAAGACAAAAGAAGGCGAAACAGGCTCCCTCAGAATCCTCGGAGGAGGAAGAGGAAGAGACCAGACGCTACATCCCAAGAGCCACAGCTAGGGACAAGGGAGTAGTGCTTGACAAAGCCTACGAAAAAATAATTATGACAGAATGGCAACAGCCAAATAAACTTTACAAAATGAACAAAAATCTGTTATCCCTCTACTCCCTCCAGAGGAATAAGGAGCCGCTCCTAGCCATACCTAAGGTAGATGCGGCAGCAGCATCACTCGCTAGAATCTCAGTATTCCCCACCGAAGGGGAATGCTATCCAAGGGACCCCACCGATAAGGGCATCGAGTCAAATCTCAGACGGAATTTTGAGGAGATGACTGCGGTGATGAGAATGGCTCTGGTTACTTCTTACTTCTCCAGAGCACTCATGGTGGGGATCAAAAGGGCCAAAGACCCCAAAGTGTCCGCGAAAATGACAAGGATTCTGTCAACTAGGATCCAGCTTGCGCATTCTTTCATAGCAGACTCATCAACAGATATACTCAGATGGTCCGCAAGAGCAGTAGCTTCAAATGTAGCGGCAAGACGCAGGCTGTGGCTGCGTTCATGGAGGGGGGATCCCACAATTAAAAACACCCTGGTGGGAGGTCCATTCCAGGGATCAAAGATCTTTGGAGTATGCCTCGATAAGGTACTTACTGAGGCTGCAGATAAAAATAAAAAGCACACCCTACAGAGTATAGGCCAGGGCAGAAAGATTTTTCGTCCCTTCGGACGGCGCCAGCAACAAGGGGGTAATAGGAAGCCTTCATACCCACAGAGGGGCAGACAGCAGAGGTATAGACCCCACTGGTCCAAGCAGAAGGGACAGGGGAACAGAACCAAGCACCTCCAGTCAGCAAACAGACCTAAGTCTGAGGCATGACTGCCAAGACTGTTTAGCAGACCCACAGAACCTAGGGGGGAGACTACAAAGGTTCAAAGAAAAAATGGCAGCTTGCCACATCAGATCGCTGGGTCTTGCAAACGTTCACAAAAGGTTATGCTATCGAGCTCAACGAATGCCCCACAAAATTGTTTTTATTCCCTCTCCACGCTCCAGAAACCCCAAGAAACATCAGACCATGCTGAAAGAAATCATTCAGATTAAGGGACATAGGGGCCATCCAGCAGGTACCCCCACCAAATCACAAACAGGGACTATACTCAATCCTGTTCTTAGTCCCAAAGAAAACAGGAGAGTGGCGGGCGGTGCTGGACTTAAAATGTCTAAACGAATACATAAGACCAAAAAGGTTCAAGATGGAAACTCTTCAATCCATCAGGTCAGTGATAGAACCAAACGAGTGGCTGACGTCGTTAGATCTAAAGGAGACGTATCTCCATGTGCCAATCCTGCCTCCTCACAGGAAATGGCTGAGGTTCCACTACAACCAAACTCACTGGCAGTACGCAGCACTACTGTTTGGCCTATCCACAGCCCCACGAACCTTCACGAAGGTTCTGGTTACCCTAATAGCAAAGCTCAGAACGGAGAGAATCAAGATCCATCCCTATCTCGACGATCTACTGATACGTTCCCCGAATCTGCACCGAACAAGGTCAGATAGTCAAAGGGTCATAGACTACCTACAGGAACATGGATTCATAGTGAATCTCAAAAAGAGTCACCTGGATCCCTCCCAGTCCTTAGAGCATCTGGGGGTTGTCATAAACAGACGACAATTCAAGATGTTCCTGAGCCAACAGCGACGTCTAACTCTGAGGAAATCGCTGAACCAAATCTCCTGCAACAGAAAATCCAGACTAAAGGACCTGGCCAGCCTCCTGGGGACCTTGATATTGTGTATCGGAATCCTGAGGTGGTCGAGACTACAGGCAAGACCTCGCCAGAGGTTCCTACGCCCTTGGCAGGACTTACTAACTTCAGGGGCAAATCCGTGGGTGACGGCACCTCAGAAGGTAAAGAAATCCCTTCTATGGTGGAAAGATCACAAACGATTCAACTCGGGGTTACCAATCCTGGACCCAGAGAAAAGGGTAGTAACAACAGATGCCAGCACCTCAGGGTGGGGTGCACACATTCAAGGAAGATCAGTCCAGGGAAAGTGGTTGAAAGGGAGAAAAAACACCACACAAACTGGCTAGAACTCAGGGCAGCATACATGGCATTGAGGAAGTTAGCTCCCCAAATTCGGGGATACCATGTGCAAATCTACACGGACAACATAGTAACCAAGGCCTATATCAACCATCAAGGGGGATCTCGGTCGGAAGCTCTGCATCAGCAGGCCCTAACCATGCTGAAGTGGGCGGAAAGGAATCTACTCTCACTCACGGCAGTACACATACCAGGGGTAAAAAACACACAAGCCGACTGGCTCAGCAGGGAGACACTCGACCCAGGGGAGTGGTCCCTACACCCACAGACGTACCATCTGATAACAGAGACGTTCGGATATCCGGAGATAGATCTGTTCGACAGCCCAGCAAACACAAAAACAAGTCTATTCTTCACCAGATTCTCCGACAAACGAGCAGCGGGATTCGACGCACTCAACAGTCCCTGGCCACAAGGCCTTCTCTACCGTTTCCCATTGATCCAAAGGACTGTAACAAAGATAAAGAGGGAACAAGCAGAGATCATTCTGATCACACCATTCTGGCCTCGTCGGCCACGGTTTGCAGACATAGTGACAATGACAACTGCACCGCATCTCAGGCTACCACTCAGGGAGGACCTCCTGAAACAAGGCCCAATAAGACACGAGAAACCAGAATCTCTATGTCTGACAGCTTGGCTATTGAGAGGCGAGCTCTCACAAACTTAGGTTACTCCCAACAGGTGATGGAGACCATGCTCCAGCCCAGACGACCTGCAACCAGGAGAATTTATCAAAGTACGTGGGCAAAATTTGCAGGGTGGTGTGGTACTAAGGGCGTAAACCCCATTAAGGCACCAATCGGGGTGATACTAGACTTCCTATAGGAGGGTCTGAGTAAGGGATTAAGTCCAAACACCTTGATAAGACAGGTATCCGCTCTCAGTAGTGTTATCAGCACTAGGAAGGGAAGGAGTGTGTCTGAACACCCTCATATCATAAGATTTCTCAAAGCAGCAAAATTGGTAGCACCTTCGGTGGTCCACCGCTTCCCGTCCTGGGACCTTAACTTATTGTTAAAAGCCCTGACCGCAATACCTTTTGAAACCCTTAGGGAGATCTCACTGTATTATCTATCCCTAAAACTGGCTTTTCTAATAGGAGTTACTTCGGCTAGAAGGGTCTCAGAATTGAGTGCCTTGTCAATAGAACCAAAATTATGCATCTTTAAGGAGGAGTCAGTGAAACTGAGGCTAGATCCCAGTTTTCATTCCCAAGATAAATACTCATTTTCACAGGGAACAGGAGATAAACCTCCCTTCTTTTTGCCCTAGACCTTCGCATTCTCAGGAGCATGTTTGGCACAATTTGGAAGTTAAAGGGGCGCTCAGGATCTATATTGAACGCTCAGCGTTATTCAGGAGATCTTCGGCCCTATTTGTGACTTATGGACCACAAAACAAGGGTCTGAGAGCCTCCTAATCCACCATCTCGAGGTGGATAGTTCTTTGTATTAAGGAGGCTTATAGAACTCAAAACAAAAACCCCCCAAGCGGATTCTTCGCACATTCGCTTAGAGGGGCAGCTACCTCACAAGCATTTAGGCACACTGCTAGCTATGGGGAAAATTGTAGAGCAGCGACGTGGTCCTCGGGTCATTCCTTTACAAGGCATCATAAGATACCTCTGCAGGAATCAGCTGAGGCAGCGTTTGGAAGAAGGGTTTTGCAGGCAGGGATTTAGTTTTCCTGTCTGATACCTGATAGTTCAGAGATAGAACTCTACCCACCCTACAGCACACCGTAGTATAAAAGGGGACACTGCTTTGGTAAGTCCCTACTGTGCTGGCTGGCCGTCCAGGAGGAGCCACAGGGAGAAAGGAAAATTGGGCACTTACCTCGTGAATTTTCCTTCTACTGTGGCTCCTCCTGGACGGCCAGACCCACCCGGAGTTTAGCAGACTCTGGGATTGAGGTCTGTAGTTATAATTAAAAGTTTTGAATTTTCAGAAAAGGCTAGGACAGAGCTTAAGGCTCCCTTGCAGCGTCTGGACTGAGTATGGTCTTCAAAAAGTTATTCAGGTTATATGGGCTTATTCCCATTTGAATCCATTCCTACTTAGGGATTAGTTGGGTTAAGTAGTTTTTAATAATTACTGTTCATTGAGTGTCTTCAGCAGCATTGAGCAAAGGCTATATTACACTGGGGTTGGAAA
Source organism: Sphenodon punctatus (assembly GCA_003113815.1). Classification (NCBI taxonomy): domain Eukaryota; kingdom Metazoa; phylum Chordata; class Lepidosauria; order Sphenodontia; family Sphenodontidae; genus Sphenodon; species Sphenodon punctatus. The sequence continues at coordinate 205,348 of QEPC01001296.1, forward strand.
GGATAACCCCGCACTGGAGACACAAAAGTTGGATGTCTGCCTCCTATTGGTAGTGACGGGGATATACCCTACTGTGCTGGCTGGCCGTCCAGGAGGAGCCACAGTAGAAGGAAAATTCACGAGGTAAGTGCCCAATTTTCCTTTTCCTGGAGTTTCATCAGCGTTACAGTACATGACTTGAGTTTACAGGTCTGAATTGTAACAGTACATACATGTTGAACCTTTTGCTTTACGTATTTATTAGGCTTGTAGCCTGCGTGTAGGCCCATATCACACGTGTGTGACCCTATGTTCCTTTGTGACACACCATTCTTGGGATTCTGCAGTGAGCTAAAGGAATGGATTTGGAATTGTAGTTTGATAATATAACATGTATGGGTTCATTGTTCTAGGAACAAAGAGGCTTGAATCAAAGAAGCTGGTGTGGATCTTGGGACACAGCTTCATCCACTGGACAGCAGTGATAGCCAGACCTACCAGCTGGGGATCTCCACTGGGGCTAAGTTCCAGAGCTGAAATACTTTGGAAGGGAAAGAAGGGCATGATGTGGGTTCAACTCATGCCTATGGTGTTGCAGTTGAGGGCAAGGCTTCAGCCGGACCTAATAGTTATACAACTGGGGGACAATGACTTCTGCAGATGTACTGGCCTGGACCTGTCAATAATGATCAGGGAGGACTGGGAAAGGTTGAAAGAGATCTTTAAAGGGGTCATTTTATTTATTTACACAGCTGCTGCAAAGCTGGGTATGAAGGGATGCTGTCAACCTACATTGGGTGGACAGGGCTCGAAAAGGGGTAAATAGGGTGGTAAAAAGAAGAATTGAAAATAAGGTGGTGAGGGAGAGTCTGACTGCAACATAAATCTAGTCAAGGTCTGAAACCCAAGCTTTATCACGACGATGGGGTTCATCTCTTGCAATTGTGCTTGGACTTATATTTGGGCGGGATTAAGGAATCCTTGGACAAGTTGGTCTAATGGCAGTCTGGGGGGGGGGGACAGTATAATGGGGTGGGTGAGCATGCCAAGCAAAGCTGGCTGCTCTTATGGTGATAGTGTAGTGCCAAAATAAAAAGAGGGCCATAGATTTGAATTGTGAAAGCAAAAGGAATATTTATTTATTTATTACACAGACTTGCTATCCTGCACCCTCCTGCCCAAGGCAGCTCAGGTTGGTGTACATATAGCTAAAATGAATAAATAACATCATAATAAATAATAAATTATAATAAAAATCAAATATTAAAACAGCATTATAACTAACTTAAAAGGGCTATAAATCTCTTCCCAACCCATAACCCACCTCCCCCACCAAAAGCCCAGCAGAACAGCCAGGTCTTATACTGTTGTCAGAAGGAGAGGAGGTCCGGGGTCAGACGAACCGCCACGGGGAAGAGAGTTCCACAGCCGCGGAACCACCACTGAGAACGCCCTCCTCATGGTCACCACCCAACTAGCTCTGTTTGGTTTGGAGGGGTAATTGTTATGATTCTTTTGGTTTGGTTTTACCCCTCCCAAGTTTTGTACCCAGACTGCCACGTTGCAGTTAATAAATAGTGCTGCTTGCCCTGAGCAGATTACTTTCCTGTGTCCTTCTTTCTGGTGTTGGGACAATGGATCTTTTTTTTCCTTTTTAAAAAATATTAATGATGATGTTTGCTACGCAATGACTGTGGGACAGAAGCTGAACTTTTAAAGTTTCCATATATCTCAGAATGCAGCTGTGTAATTGCTGAAGACAACTGAAACTATAGCCTGTTTTAGCAGAGTAAAGATTATTATTTTTTTTGACATCTCGGAGCTTGAAACTAATGATCTTTCAGTGTTAGGTTTAACAAACTAAGTATAGGATCATATCTGATAAAGTATAGTAAATCCATTTTCACATGTTCCAAATGTTGCTCTGTAGCCCTTCAAAATGAAAGGAAAAAACTTGATGGGAAAATAGCAGACACATTAGAACTTAATTTTAATATAGGATTTCATAACAGGTTAGCATATAAGCAGGCAGTTCTTCTGCAAAAAGTTAAAAGTAAAGATCCTCTTTATTATCGTCTACAATAAATGAAGTAAAGAATGATTTGAGCAGCCGGATAGCATTCCTGTAATTAGATTGTTTCTAACTTTGCTTCTGTCCCAGTAGTCTCTAGTTGATCTGTCTTGCAGTAGTGATCCTGCCAGCAACTTAATTGATCTTTCCTACCACACCATTCTACAAGTATTTATACAGCACTTCCTGAGCATCCATGTGGAAAACACAGATTTTACCAGCTCCAATATTAAATGCGATGGGTAAATCTTATTTCAGTGGATTATGCTGTACAATGATAGGGAAGGTGTGCACATTACTTTAAAACTTTAGCTGCCTTGAGACATCGAATTTGGTAATATTGTTTTTGAAAAGAATATTTGTATGAACATTGAATTTTACTGGGTAAAATTATTACATTTTGTGTTGGAAACTGGTTTAGCCATGTTTGTTGTAGACTGGTTTGCCCAGATTGAAAGTAAGATTAAGGAGGCTCAAGGAAATGAGACTCTAGTATTTCTCACTGCATACCAGTCACTGGTACTGATGTTACGGGAGTCAGAAAACATCTATTGGAATTAATTTGGGATCTTTTTATGCTTAAATGTATCCTTTTGAGAAGTCTCTATCAAATTATATTTGGACTTACTGTATGTATATTGCTATTTAAGGCAGCATCTGAAGTGGATGAGCACCATGGAGTGATTCATGCGGGCAGTGGAAAAGAACAAGAAAATGATGATTTTGCCATGCTGAATGAAGTAGCTCTCTCATGAGAGAGCTACAATAATAAGCAAACCAGGTGTTTAGAGGTACAAAAGATTTATTTCCCTGCTAATGCAGACTTAGAGTTTCCAGTCCTTTTTGTTCTGTTTGTTTTTAAGGTTGCTAAATTGATGAACTTCTATCATTCCCTTTGGGACATTGTTCAGCAACCAAACAGAACTTAGTCGTAGGACATTATTTTATCTGATTTTCCCCCACCCCCTTTCTTTACAGATACCATGGCAATAAACTTGATTCCTTTTCTTTCACTTAAATATCTTAACAATTACATAATTACCACAGCTTCTTAATCACCTTTGTTGCTTTCTTATTCTGAATCTGTGGCAATTTACTGTCATCCCTGTTAATTATTCTGTGGAACTCATTGCCAGTGTGTGTCATGGAATCCAATAGCATAACCGAGGTTTTTTGTTTTTTTTTGTTTAAAAAGGGTTGGAGAAATTCTTTAAGTCCATAAATGGTATAAGTAGGGTTGGGTAAGGATAAGATGTCTGACTACTGGGACTGGATATCAGGAAATGGATTACTCCATTGTGACCTAGTGTGTATTTCTTGGAAGCAACTGAAGTTGGCCACTCCTTGAACCAGCATGTACGTCCAGATGGATCATTTGGTTAACCCAGCATGGCAGTTCTTATATTCTGAATAATTATTGTTATAGTAGTACCTTGGAATTCCAGAAATGAATCGGCAATTCATTGCACTAGACATTGGCAAAGCATTGGGAGACACTACAAAAAGATGCTTCCTGTTCATAGTGCAGAAGATTAAAAGCGGAACGTGGAAAGTAGTGTTGCTAGTGCTGCCTCCTTTGACAACACTGCTGTATGATTGTAAACCACAAGAGCTTTTTGCGACGTTTTGCTATGATGGGTGTCTCAACATCTCTTGTAAATGGAAAGGTAACTCATGCAAGCCGAAGTTGTTTTTACAAGTGGAGTTGGATTGTCTGGGAGAAAGTTGCCTCTGAATCTTGGGATACAAACAGAAGTGATAGCAGTGCGGTGGCAATGCTAGCCAGGTCAGGTCACTGCTGTGCCACTGACATTGCTGGGTGTTGGGGAACCAACCACATGTGACCCTGGCCGGGGAGTCATTCCAGCCCTCCGTGGCACCCAACACCCCATTCCCCACTATGATGGGCAGCCATGGCAGCTAATTACGGACTGCCTTGGCAGCCCCAATTGGGGACAGACCACATCGTGTCAGAACATATGGCGTAACCCACTGTGGCCTGCTTTGCCAGAGACTGACCCTGGTAGGGAGGGGCTGTAGCTCAGGCTTTGACTTCAGCATTTTGCTGAGTAACAGCCTGGGCTAGCAGCTGACATGCCCGGAGTTAGTTTGTGGTAAACGTGGGGGGCCAAGGATGAAAGTGGCAGTGACCCGCGGGACAAAATTGGCCAGAGTGGGTCGCTGTCATGTTTGTTTGTTTGTTTTTTTATCATGGTACTATGGGCAGAGACATGTATTTACTGCATTTATTCCATTGCTACCAATGGGAAAAATACAGTGGCCACAGGTGTCTGACTATGGGTCTGTAATGTATAAGAAACCTAAGCTGGGGAAACTTTTGTAGGGATTTTTGAGAGCAAGAGAGAGGTTTTCCTGGCTGTGACTTGCTGACCCTGTCTGTTTTGTTCTGAATTGCTTAACCATTTTACAGCTACATTGTAAACTTGTACCTGATTTGCTGCCTACCCTTAACCTCCATCTTGTTCAGCATGATTGCTTTCCTACTATCCTCCCTAAATTACTATTGAAGATTATTTTGTCCCAGGCCTGGCAGTGTGCATTTTTTTCTTGTCAAAGCTTATATTATATTCCACCCATATTTCTCTGACCTGCAGTTGTTTGTTCTTTTTTTCTCAATCAGTGTCTGCAGCACATCGCAGTTCAGTATCAGTGCTGTTTGATCCTTCTTCCAGGTTGTTAATGATGTTTGATAAGGCTGGACTTAGAGCACCAGTCTTGCTACTTAATATATATTTTTACTATCTTTTAGTTTTCGATGCATTTGTTCTCATGTCAATACCTCTTTTGAACTGGCTTTCAAACAGGTTTTTTTTAGCACCATACAAAAGTTTTGACGGAAGAATAGGTATTTTGCCTCTCTGGAATTTTCTCTTATTAACTTTGCAATTCAGTGGAAAAAGAGGATACACTCTTTTTGGTGTAATTTTGTGCTGTATGAGTCCATACTGTTATCTTGCTTTTGCGTGTATTGTCCTCTAAGGCAGAGAAATCTGTAGGGGTTTAATGCTGAGTGATTTTCCTGGAATAGGAGTTTCATTGACTTGATAACTACTAGAGAGCAATATTTTAGATACATTTTTAGAGCAAACTTATTTTCTTTTTATGAAGTCCTTTGGTACCTTGCCTGTTTTCAATGACTTATCAAACTGATTGACAGTTTCACAGCAAACTCCATTAACTAATTCCCTCAACAATTTGCACTGCATGTTATCTGGACCAGCTGATTTGCATGTTCAGACTTTCCAAGTATTCTTTTACCTGTTTCCTGCCAGTAATAATGTGACCAAATTAGAGTATGCAAAGGCCTTGCGGCAAAATTTCTTTTGAAAGTGAGCACACAAATTCACACTACCGGTGTGTCTCTAAAGAAACTTTGTGCCCGCACTACCCACAAGAACAGACAAGGCACGAGTATGGGATAAAGGCACTGGCCGCAACTTTATTGCATGACACTCCCAACATCGGTAGGCCAACCGATGAGCATAACCTGTGTACATGGCAGAGAGGAACCATGCCGTATAATGCAGGAAGGGGGCCAGGCTACCCACTACCCAGAGAGAGGCAGAGGCACCAGCTGGCACAAGTATTTACCTGTCCAGCTCTCTGCCCAGCAGGTGCCTTTTCACCCTCCCCCACTGGGCCACGGTGGCCACCGTCCTGCAACCGGGAAGGGGTGGGAGAAGCTCCCCACCCCCTGCCCTACCAAATATGTGTGCTTGGGGCAGGCAGACACACATCCGTCCCCTGCTCGGGGGTGGGGGGAGGGGGGTGGGTGGGTTCTTTTGTGAAAACTTAATTAGCCAACTTGACTCTTTCACTAGGTTAAGAAATTCTTATGTAATAAGTTCGATAAGAAAAATGTCTCTCATCTTTTTAGCAACCTTTACTAAATCTGGATATACTTGTCTCCAGGTTTGGTCCAAAGTAATAGTTTTCCTTTGAACTTTAAGCAGTCTCTTATAGAGCCATGTAAACAACTGGATTTTAAAATCTGCTCCACAGCCTGCAATAGACTACGTTGTAAAGCAGATCTTATTTCTTTAAAAAAATCTTTGAAAAGTTTTAGCAAAACATTTACGTTGTCATTACATCTAGGAGAACTTCCTTGCTTTGTATGGGGCTTTACAAAAATCTCTGCAAAGCAGATTGATTTTTGTGGTGACTGCATGTCTTAGGTTGATAAGATAGCTGCTCTTATCAGTTGCTAAACATACATCTTAAATACAACTTGAGTTAATGACTTATAGACCTGTATAAACTTCATTAGTAGATTTCTGTTGCTCGGTCCCTCTTCAGTTTGTTCATTAAAAGATGGTATATTTTGTCATGCTCATCTATGCTTGCTCTTTGGATAATCTATTGGTTGCCCAGGAGGATTGCTGTTTAGGTGCAAGCCCTGTATTGTATGGACTGGAGGGGTGGGGCAACATTAGGCAATGTTGGATGCCTCAAATAAGTGCCCAAATCCTACTTCAAAAATGAGGTAATCTCTGCCCCCCAAGCCAGAAAACCTAACTACACAAAATAAAACCATTGCCATATTGGCTTCATCTAGGGATGAGAATAGTCTCTTCTGTGGCCTGTGCACTGTGATCCAGTGTCTCTTGACATACTGGATCACATTAAACTGGTTCCAAACTCCATTTGAATATGTTGCCCCAAGCTGTATGATCATCTTATATTTGTTCCTCTGTGGGGCTGAAGCCAAATGTTTCTCCTTCGCTACTGCTTAGCTCCCCCCTGTTGGCATGTTCTGTTACGTCCTGACATGTACAAGGCAGCCTGCAGCTCCTTAAACAATTAAAACCAGCAAAAAGGCCATGCAAGGACAAGTGGCTGATATCCTTACACAAGCCTGAAAGGATGGCTCTCTAATCAACTCTAGTGGCCATGGGGACATCCCTGGCTTCAGCACCCATTTCTTATTGTTTCCACAGCTGCAGGCCCAATTCCTACCTCACAAAGAGGGAGGGTTTCAGTAACATCTTGACTTGCCCTCTCTTTGTCATTTGTTTCACCCCTCCCTGTGCCTTATAAAAGACCGATAGTTTGTATAGTGCCTGAGAGTTATCTTGGCTAGCTGTATTGCTGCTTCTGGACAGGGACAGTTCTGGATCCATTGTCCCTGTTCCCAGTCGCTATGCAATAAAGAGACTGGGAACCTGATCCAGAGAGTGCAGTGTCTACTTGGTTCATTGTGTGTACTGCAGCACCCTAAACCCCACAATGGAATAGACGACACCGCTCTCCCTTTGAACAATCTACACAAAGCAGCAGGGCCGGAAAGGAATATGCAGCTGCGTAGCTTCCCAAACTAGTTAAAAAAACAAACAAACAAACAAACAAACAACCCAACCCTCAAAATAAAACCATTTTTTTTTTTTAAATGGACAATTACCAGCTGGAAGCACTGGGAAGGGGAGCCCCTCTTCAGATGGGTGTGTGGATACGTGTGGGAAACGGGGGTTCATCATGTCTAAAAATGGCCATTGGGCTGCACATATTCCCTTCTAACATACTGTGGTTGATGATGCAAAGGTTTGTTCATATGCAAGTCTGTTATGAAACTCACCATGGAAACATACTAAACTGTATGTTCGTGGAAACCTTTGATTGTTAATTTAGGCCCCTGTTCACAAAGGGAGGTCCTGGTGAAATTTTAATCTGATGTAAATCTGGAGATAACTTTTTGATTGTGACAAAGTTCTGCACAGCTGCTTTTAAGCTTAGAAAGACTGCAGTCATGGGTACTTAATTTCCCTGCTTAGTGAATTGCTTACTCTTGAGCTGGTGCTGATATTTCATGTGTCTTATTTGTTTTATGTTTGTAATATTGTGTTGACCTTTGGGTTTACAAAAAATATTTAAGTACTTACGTTCAGAACTTCATATGCAATTTGCCATGGAAACATTCTAAGCTGTATGTTACACTTGGTGTGCCAGCATTAAATATCTGTAATTGCCATTTAAAAGCGTGGTCTATTATAATGGTTAATTCTGATCTAATTGGCTGATGGCTGCATTTCTACCTTTACACTTTCAGATGAGAGGATGGTTTCTGCTGCATAACTAAGTAGTTTTAGATTTGCTCATTGTGAGTGTTACTTTGTTCAATTTTAATATTACATGGAGCAAGAGAGATTTTTTGATTCAGGTTTTAAAAAAATTAATTAGTCATATCATCTGGTCATATACTTCTATAACGTACAGGATATGGTACCCTGCGGCTGCTCTCATTTTTTTATTGTAGAGTGTATTATTCACATTTATTCATAATAAAGCAACCTAGTTTTTATTTCTAGGGTTGACAAGGAGGACAAAAGGTCAGCAAATTGAGGTTTTATGAGGGAAAACATACTACTACAGGGCAACATACTACTTACTTGAATGGGAGCACACTTCTCTCACACCTGGGCCACATCAGAGCCTGGTGGGAGCCTTTTTTGGAACTGACGTTGTCTGACTCCAGCAAGGAGGTGAGGAAGGAGAGTTAGTGACCAATAAACCTATTTTTGGTCTTTTTCTCCCAGTGAATGAGTGTGCAGAGCATGTGACCTAAACAGCTTACATGCCATCATATAAAAGGATGAGTAAACATTTGCTTAAGTGTTTTATGTAAAAAGCAAGGCAAAAACTCCTCTTCACTGGGGCATTTGCTTAAATAACTTTTTTGGTCAAATAAACATTCCATTTGACCCTTTGTTTTGTTGAATAAACTTTTTTGATAAGCAAAATAAATTTATTTAACAGAAATAAAATGGTGCTATAGAGAGCTGATGTTTTTTATAGGCTTTGCAAAATTGAGAGTTTCTAGTTCATGTGCAACTCAACAGTTTCTAATATGTTTTTGCATAATTGTGGTCTGGTGGTTCTAAATGGGAAGTTCCACCAGACTTGGAGCGAGTTTTCACCTGTCTTCTCAAATGGTGCCAGTGTAATAGATTACATTATTAGAAAGAAATAATCTCATTCTAATTAGAATGAAATTAATGTAATTAATTCATTAGAATGAATTAAACTAGAAGGAAATGAATTCTCACAAGAATCTCACAGCCCTGGCAAGATCTTGAGATTCTTGTGAGAAACTTGAGAATCTCAGAATGTTCCCCAAAAGATCTGCGCATGTCAACATATTATTGGGTTGTGAAATCTACTGCCAGAGGCTGTGGTAAGGGCTAGTACTATAGCTGAGTTTAAAAGAGGTTTGGACAAGTTTCTGGAAGATAGGTCCATTAGCAGCTATTAGCCAGACAGGATCAGGGAACATGACGGGAGCTGGGGGAAAACACCAGGGAATGAATCCCGCATTGTGACCTGTTGGGTACTTCTCCCAAGCCACTGTGATTGGCCACTGTCGGAGACAGGATGCTGGGCTAGATGGACCATTGGTCTGACCCAGTATGGCACTTCTTATGTGCAAAATGATCACACATGCAGAACACTCCTCGTGGCCATTTTTGCACATGTGCAGATCCTTTTTTGACTGTCTTGAGAATCTCACAAGAATCTCGATATGAGAAAATCTTGTCAAGAAGACTCCTTTTGATGAGATTTTGGAGAAGGGCGAAATCTCACTTCAGCCCTAATTGTTACTCCAGTGTCACATTTTAATTTTCACATTTTTCTATAATACCTTGACCAGAAAGCGACCATCATCCACTGGTCACTTGTGTGTATTCCGAGCTATCATGATTCAAATTTGCTGAGAAATGATTTAGAAACCTCTGATCATCTAGAGAGGGTCCGTATTAAATGGTCTCTGGTACTTGCCCTTAAACTACAAAACAAAAGACCCTGAAATTCTATTTCTTTGAGAAACAATAATCTCTTATAATTCTCTTCCCGTTATTAACACAACTTACACCTCTTTGATGGATTCGCTTCAAACTTTTGTCACTGTCTCCCCCTACCAATAGGGAAGCCAAGTGTAAATATAAATACCATTCCTTTTTAAAACATAAATGGTACGATAAGGGGTGCAGGCAAACTAAGTATGCACTCGCTAATTTATCAGAGGGCCACAAAGAATGAACATCCCCAAAATAATTCAGAATTTATTGTGGCTAGATGGAAAATACAAAATATTGATTAAAGGCAAAAAGCATTCATACGCTGATCAATTATGATTGGAGCTGCAGTTAGCAGAATCCTTTGAACAGGCAGCTAAGTTCTGGCAATTGATTTCATTAGGAACTCAACATCCAGTAGATAATGAATCTTTAATAGACCAATAGAGCAGGTGCCACTGAGCCCATGTGTCGCTGAGATTCCATCTCCAAGGTAGGGAAATGAGTTTTTTCCCCTTGGTAGTCTCGGAGCAGGAGGTACTATCAATAATACAGTCATTAAAAAATAATAAAGCACCAGATGACTGTATATCTGCAGACGTTTTCCAATCTCAACCAGAGTGGTGGGCCCCTCTATTAGCCAAATAGTTTTCTTTTATTAATGCTACAAAATGGTGACCAACATCACAGAATATTAGCATTATTGTACCTATCTATAAGGAGGGTGATAAGAAAGACCCCACAAATTATAGACCAATCACATCCTTCCTGTGATCATTAAAATGTACTCGAGTTCTGCTCACCAGCTTGGAAACCTGGGTTTACAAAAACAATCTTATTGCAGAGGAGCAGGTTGGATTTAGGCCGGACTGATCCACTGTTGATAGTGGCTTTATATTAACTCGTCTGATTCACAAATTATAAAGCGTCTGCTAGGTTCCATTGAACAGCACCTAATGCTGTTCAGTGAGAGATATTTGGGCAAAGACTTCTGGTTGGCAACTGGTACTTTGACGGGCTTTGTAGATTTCCAGCTCAGTATAGAGGACAATGTAATGGCTGGATTAGCTAGAGTAAAGTGTCTACTTGACCATGGTGCTTTTAGTTGTGTGGTCAGGGTCTCTGGATTGTAACAGGATGGCTTTGGCCAGCCCTGTTCTAGCTGCGGAAGTGGTGCTTCCTCCCCTAGAGTGCTGGATCTTTAAGCGGACCGCACACTCTTGGATAGCGTGGTTGGTGCGGGCCTTTAAAATGCCGCCACCACCACCACCGGGCCGGCCTTAGCGTGGGGTCACTGGGGCAACTCGCCCGCCTGCCCAACTCAGCCACCTGGGGGAGAGGGAGGAAATTTACGCTGCCCACAATGCCCGCCTGCTGCTTGTCTTCCTGGTGCCCCTGGCCACCACTGCACCCGCTCATCACCAGCCTGCCCAAAGAGTCAGCCCCACCCTCAGTAGTAGACGCCCAACCGGGGTGGGGGACTAGTACTACTGTGTCCGGTCACCTGCCTGGGTACCCGTGCCTTCCACTTGCTCTCTCAGCCTCCTTGAAATTCTGTGGGTTGGTGCAGGGTCAGGGATGGGGCTCAGTTGTGCCCAAGTCTGAGCTTCGGCCGGTGCTGCTGCCTTGCCCGCTTGAACCCCCCTGACAGAAACCTGGGAAGGAGGGGGGAAGGAACTACACCCCCCCCCCCGCGTGATGCTGAAGCCGCCGCTGCCTTCATTTGAAAAGGCCCTGCTTCCCGCATCTGTGCGAACTCTGGGGGCTGTTCCCAAAGTCGGGTGTGCTGGGATGACACTTCCTAGGAAACTGACATGCTGGGAAATGTAGTCACAGCTCACCAGGCTCAAGGAAACAACACACAGGGTGTGCGCTGCGGCCACAGTAAGGAGCCATACCGGACTGGTAAGGAAAGGTGTGTGTGCGTGTGATTGAATATATGTGCCAGAGAGAATGAATGGTGTGTGTGTGTGTGTGTGTGTGTGTGTGTGTGTGTGTGTGAGAGAGCGAGAGCGAGAGCGAGAGCGAGACTGGGATGGACTGATGACTGCCGAGAAGGTAAGAGACACGTATAGTAAATGGTCAACTTTTATGTTTAAACAGAAGGGGAAATTACCTAAACAAAAAACCTGCAGCTTAAGAACCTGGCTAAGGCAGCATTCCAAATTCGTGTATAATTTGGAATGCTGCCTTAACCAGGTTATTAAACCGCAGGTTTTTTGCTTAGGTATATGTGCATATCAGGTGTGGGAGACTGTGCTTTCATTGATTTAAAGACAGCTTTTGATTCTATAAACCACATAAAGTTATGGTTCAAATTGCAGAGTATGAATATTGAACTGCATCTGTTAGAACTAATTATCCTACTTCACAGAGACACTAAAGCTGAAGTTTGGCTTAACTCTATAGGCTGATATTTATTTATTTATTCTAATTTTAACCCTGCCTTTCCTGCCAATGGTGGCTCGGGAGGCTTAAATATCAAAATATAATACAAATAGAAACCCCACAACAAAAAATATAAAATACCCCACAATCCTACACCAGCCCATCTCCATCCCAACTCCCCAACCTCCTAGCTCAATCCTATCCCTTCACAACACCCCCCTCCCCTAACCCCCAATGCCAAATGCCCTTTCCTACTTTTACTGGAGTTCGCCAGGGATGCCTGCTGGCCCCGCTTCTGTTTGTTTGTTAATGATATTGTCAATTTGATCAAGACTGAAACCTTCTCTCCCCCTAAGAAAGCTGACTGTGCAATTTCCATCTTATTATATGCTGATGATATTGTCCTACTTTCGCAGATTAGTAAAGGCCTATGAATGCTTCTGAACAAACTTGGTGATTACTGCAAAGAGAATGATCTTACAATTAATTATAACACGTCACAAGTAGTGGTCATGGCAAAGCACCTCCAACTATACCAATGGCAGCTGGATAATTATCCTATAGCCCAGGTTAAACCTTATGTGTATTTAGGTTTAACTTTTTCCAGTACAGGATTATGGCATGCTCCTAAAAAGGCTATTGTCAAAGCTTCTTGCTCCTCTAGAGGACTTCTTAAATGTATTGCTTCCTCTGAAATAGTGAATGTTGTTGCAGCTCTTAACGTCTTTAAGACCAAATGGCTGGCCCAACTGCTCTAGGTGGCTAAGATCTTGCTTATCGATCTACTAAGGATTTAGATATGCTACCAAATAAGTTTCTCAGAAGACTTTTATTTTTGCTTACCTCTGTAAATAGGTTCTATGGTTTGCACAGGAAGTCTTTTGGTTTGTGCCAAAAGTTTAACAATTTAACAGACTAGTACGACCCACAAAATCGGTCACTGGAGATAATGTAACTGACTTCTTAGTATGAACAATATAAGCTACTGCTGAAAATACTGTTCCTTTGGATATTATAGGTAGAGATTGTACGGGAAGGGAAATGCATATTATGTAAATATGATACTCTTAATATGTATATTTGTATGTTTCCCTTTGATTTATTAATGAAGAAAAAATTTATTATAAACATACATATATTTATCTAGAATCCTAAATTTAGGATCCCACAGATGACCATACCTCTGTCTGAAAGAGCAGATGGACCATAAAGGATCCTCTAAATACCCTTGGCTTAAAACAATCAATTTTCTACTAATGAGGCTAGGTTTTTCTTCTGTTCCCCCCCCCCCCCGCAAAACCACACTTTTATAAAAAAAATTGTTATTAAACAAAGGATTGTAGTGATTGCCTGGCAGGATGACTTGACTAATTATTACCACTCAAAGCTAGCCTCATGGTGTCCGATCCTCAAGGTGGCCTATATCCTGGAGAGCTATATAGTCCAATTACATAATCCCCTATTAAGGAGAGCATATACACTAGCTTGATTCCAGTTGTTTGATTCTGCAGTTCTCCAAGGCCATTATGGGAAAATTCCCTATCACTGTGTCCATGTGGATCTGGGCAGGTTAAAGATCTAGTCCATACTTTTGTTGTTGCCAGTTCTACGGAGAATTGAGGACCCAATGGTAGATCCATTACTTAAAGGGAAAGAATTTCTCCCAGTATTGCAAAAATGAGAGTTTCTCCTAGCTTCTAATGATTTTCTGATAGTTCAACTAGTTGCGATTTTTGCTTTTTTAGTATTCCAACACAGCAGTAATTTAGTTAACTCCTAAATGCTCTGGTGTATCTGTTTTTTTAAATTGTTTTTACTATGTGATTTTACTAACCTATTTATTTATTTATTTATTTTTATTTTGTTATATATTCTTGCAATTTTTGTATTTTCTATACTGTTATGGCTAATTGCTAAATAAACTTATTGATTTGATTAATTGTATTTATCAGTTTCCATTGTCCTACGACTTTGTCCCAATCAGTTATTTATCTGGAAGTGGCAAATCTGCTGTATCCAGCAGGAATAGTTGTTATAAGTATTAAGAAACTTTTCATTGTTTTATTTTGTGAGTGACAGGCTTCCTTTCTGAGAATGAAAATGCTCCTGTTATATTATGCTTTGCACCTTGGGGCTCCATTAGATTTAGAAACTTTTAATAGCAGCGTAGAGATGCTCATACACAGTAGGTGAGGTCACATGAGTTGGTATGTTCCAATTCCCCATGCAGCTCTGTGGCGGGCAATCACTGTTGCCACACAGCAGGGGTCAGTACAGGGAGCTGGCCAGATGGTTGTGGGGAAGACAAGGGGACCGGTCCCTGTCAGAGCCACGACTGGGGCAGGCTCCAGCGCCGGCCAAAGGAGCACGCGCCTGGCCCTGCCCTGTCTCCTTTTCCTGGCTGGACCAAAATCCTGCCTCTCGCTATGACATGGCCGCATGCGATGAACTCGAGTGCCCATCACTGACAGTGTTTCTGCAGAGCTCACCACGCAGTGGGCAGAAGGGGCCCAGCCTCGCAGGTTGGCCCACCCTGGCCAGCCTTACCTCAGTTGGGGTAGCATTTTATTATCCAATCTGGACCCTGTGCTGTAACTGCTAAGTGGCATTTGGAAGAGAGACCTTTAATACAAAACCACAATACGATTTGGCTTGTAGCTCAGTTTGTAGGCAGTATGTGTGACTTAATGTTGTCTTGTGAAAGTAAGGCATCACTCCATCTTTTTTAAAAAATATCTCCTAAATATTATTGCACAGAAATTGCCAGTTTCTATGGAAGAAATAGACTTGGATCTAACTAATAAAGTTATTGGGTTAATTAAACGTGGGGAAATTGTGGGAGAACGCCTCCACTGCATACAAAAGAGCCACACTAGACTTAAGTCGGTGCCAAATCCCCCTAGTGGGGGAGGCATCAGTGTGTAGCATAACAGCAGTGATTAGGCTGTTACCTGTTGCATGGGAGCTTCTCTACCTGGGAAGATGCTTACAAATGGTTGGACAATGCTTAAGTGTTGATAATGTAGAAGGGCTGTGCTGAGCTCTGAAAATGATGCCACATGTGTAAGTGGGAGTGGGATGGGCAATGTCTGTGCTGAGAAAACCAGGTGCCAACTCCTCTAAGTCTAGTGCTGTTCTACACTTCGCTACACAAGTTGTGTGTTCAACCCGTACTCTTAGTTAATAGCTCTCTGGTTGTACATGTATGTATGTATGTGTGTGTGTGTGTGTGTATATATATATAATATGTGTAGAACCACAATATCAAAATAAAAGATCTGCATAAACGCTAACCCTAGCCCCCTAGCTGAATGCCTGGTGGGAAAGCCATCTCTTATAATTTCTCCGAAAGGCCAGGAGATCCGGGCTGAGGCGGACCTCAAGTGGGGGAGCATTTCCAAATGATGGCGCGGCTGCTAAGAACACCTTCCTGTTAGTACAGACCCGCCTATAACGTGGGACCTCCAGGAGGGCGTCCCCAGACGACTGCAGGGGCTGCCCTGGGACTTGGGGGGGTGAGGTGATCTTCCAGGTAAGCCGGGCCTAGACCATGAAGGGCCTTAAAGGTCAAAACCAGCACCTTGAATCAGGCCTGGAATACAATTGGCAGCCAGTGCAGAGCCCAGAGCACAGGGGTTATGTGCTCTCTGGCTTGTCCCTGTAAGGAGGTGAGCTGCTGAATTCTGCACAAGCTGCAGTTTCCGGACCGTTGCCAAGGGCAGCCCCACATAGAGCGCCTTACAGTAGCCCAGCCTTGAGGTAACAAAAGTATGGCTGATGGTGGCGAGGTCGGAGTCTGAGACATAAGGGCAGAGTCTCCTCACCAGATGTAATTGGCAAAAGGTACCCCTGGCCACAGCTGTCACCTGTGGAGCCAGGAGCACCCCAGCCTCCACACAGATAGAGCCAGTGGAGGTCGGACACTCCCATTTGTAGGGATGATCCCCCTCCCTCAGATCAGAGGCCCCACCAACTAACATCACCTCTGTCTTATCGGGATTGAGCTTCAACCGGCTCTGCCTCGTGCAGTCCAGCAGAGCAGATGGGATCTAGAAAACGGATGCGGTCCAGTTGCACCCTCAGCTGGGGAGCCACTACCCACACACTAACCTTCCCTAAAAAGGGAAGGTTAGAGACCGTCCGGTAGCTTGCCAGTGTGTCAAAGTCAAGAGATGGTTTCTTGAGGAGAGGACGGACCACAATCTCCTTCAGGCACTCTGGCACCCTCCCCTCTCGAAGGGAGGCTTGACCACCCCCGCCCGGACTGAACCCAAGGTCTCCCTGGCAGCTCTTATTAGCCAAGATGGGCAAGGATCTAATTCACATGTTGTGGCCCGCACAGACCCCAGGACATCCGCTGCTTCGGCAAGTGTCACCAATTGAAAGTTCTCCCAAGAAAACTGATCAGACAGGGAGTTCCCTACCTCTGGCTCTACCACTGCTTCCAGAATGATAACATCAAAGTCATGCTCAGTGCGACTGATTTTTATTATCTGCAAAGTATGTTAAAAACATGTCACAGCGGGCTGTGGATGAGTCCAAATCCAGGCGGAGAGAGGCAGGACCAACCAAATCTCTTACCACCTGGAACAGTTCTGCCGGAAGCGACTTTGCGGACGCTATAAGGGAAGTGAAGAACCCCTTCTTTGCTGACTATAAAGCCACAGTATAGGTTTTCAACCATGCTCT
>QEPC01001296.1:223609-235323 GCA_003113815.1 Sphenodon punctatus
TACAGACCCGCCTATAACGTGGGACCTCCAGGAGGGCGTCCCCAGACGACTGCAGGGGCTGCCCTGGGACTCGGGGGGGTGAGGTGATCTTCCAGGTAAGTCGGGCCTAGACCATGAAGGGCCTTAAAGGTCAAAACCAGCACCTTGAATCAGGCCTGGAATACAATTGGCAGCCAGTGCAGAGCCCAGAGCACAGGGGTTATGTGCTCTCTGGCTTGTCCCTGTAAGGAGGTGAGCTGCTGAATTCTGCACAAGCTGCAGTTTCCGGACCGTTGCCAAGGGCAGCCCCACATAGAGCGCCTTACAGTAGCCCAGCCTTGAGGTAACAAAAGTATGGCTGATGGTGGCGAGGTCGGAGTCTGAGACATAAGGGCAGAGTCTCCTCACCAGATGTAATTGGCAAAAGGTACCCCTGGCCACAGCTGTCACCTGTGGAGCCAGGAGCACCCCAGCCTCCACACAGATAGAGCCAGTGGAGGTCGGACACTCCCATTTGTAGGGATGATCCCCCTCCCTCAGATCAGAGGCCCCACCAACCAACATCACCTCTGTCTTATCGGGATTGAGCTTCAACCGGCTCTGCCTCGTGCAGTCCAGCAGAGCAGATGGGATCTAGAAAACGGATGCGGTCCAGTTGCACCCTCACCTGGGGAGCCACTACCCACACACTAACCTTCCCTAAAAAGGGAAGGTTAGAGACCGTCCGGTAGCTTGCCAGTGTGTCAAAGTCAAGAGATGGTTTCTTGAGGAGAGGACGGACCACAATCTCCTTCAGGCACTCTGGCACCCTCCCCTCTCGAAGGGAGGCTTGACCACCCCCGCCCGGACTGAACCCAAGGTCTCCCTGGCAGCTCTTATTAGCCAAGATGGGCAAGGATCTAATTCACATGTTGTGGCCCGCACAGACCCCAGGACATCTGCTGCTTCGGCAAGTGTCACCAATTGAAAGTTCTCCCAAGAAAACTGATCAGACAGGGAGTTCCCTACCTCTGGCTCTGCCACTGCTTCCAGAATGATAACATCAAAGTAATGCTCAGTGCGACTGATTTTTATTATCTGCAAAGTATGTTAAAAACATGTCACAGCGGGCTGTGGATGAGTCCAAATCCAGGCGGAGAGAGGCAGGACCAACCAAATCTCTTACCACCTGGAACAGTTCTGCCAGAAGCGACTTTGCGGACGCTATAAGGGAAGTGAAGAACCCCTTCTTTGCTGACTATAAAGCCACAGTATAGGTTTTCAACCATGCTCTATATTGCAACCGGTCAACTTGGGCATGAGTATGGCGCCACCCATGCTCTAACCGCTGACACACTCTCTTCAGCTGCTGTAGGTCCTCCTTAAACCATGGGGCCCTGCGGTACCGAAACATCGGGAGCAGATGCCTAGGAGCCACCTGATGGATGACCTATATCAGCCAGCTGCTCCAAAAGGCCACAAGGTCATTGATGGAGTGGCCATTGAGATCTCTGGGTAATTCCCCCAGAGCATTCAGGAATCCTACCAGATCCATAAGTCTCTGGGGGGCAGGCCATCAGAACAAGTCCCACACCCTTGCGGTCAGACAGACATGCCAGAATGGCGGTACACAGGAGGTAATGATCTGACCATGGCAGTGGCGTACACTCCACGCTTCCTATCAACGGACCTCTGACTTCAAGATCAGTGCAAAACACTAAGCCTAGAATGCCCCGCCTTGTGCGTTGGGACAGTCCCATGGTAGCCAAGACAGCCATGAATTCCTGCTTTGCCCCGTGCATCCTGGCCTCAGCATGAATACTGAGATCCCACAGGACAATAAGCCTGGGAGATCGCAAGACCAAGTCCGAGCTTGTATTATAAGTTACAAGGGGTGTGTGTTCAGCCATCGATGCAATTTTTGAATTTAAGATTAAATATTCTATTAAGTGCACTATAAAAAACGTTGCAGCTTTGAGTAAAGCAAAGTGTTTTCCTTCAAGCTTTTTGTGCCACCTTGGGCAAGTAATATTAGTTATACTTAATCATGCTTGCCGTCGTACGCTTCCCCAGTGCAGTGCTCAAAGGATCAGAACTTCGCTTTTAGATTTGTGCTACCATATTAAAGAACCGGGACAAAATGTACTGTTAGGAACACAGCCTTATATCAGAATTTACTTTAGATGGCTCAGAAACTTACTGTTTGCATTTCTGTCAGACTGAAGATGTTTGTTTAAAGGAAAAAAATAATTTGCTAGAGAAAAAAATATATAGCAATGGATGCAGTGTGCTCTCATGTAGAACTCATGCTTACTTGGCTCTGAGAGTAAATTATAAGTTCATTAGCTGATACAGCAGCTTGTTCTGTAAGGTAATCGGACTCTGTACTGCTGTTGTCTCAGAGAGAGAAAGTTGAACTTTCCCCCTTAAATTAAATGAACATTTTATACAGAAACTGAGTTAAGATTTTTTTAGAAATGGTATGGTATTTACATCCATGTTGGTAGTCATGCAAGTTTGGGAAAGTGGGTTTGAGAATCAACATAACAAGGTTCATTTTTTTTTTTTAGTAGTAGAATTTAGAATCCATTCTAACATTATTTTTTTTATTTTATGGTTCTTTATTCATTAAACACAAAATTGAAACTGTACATAGTTTAGAAAAAAATATTTTCTTAAATGTAGTAAAATTTAAGAATCCTGACCAATAACAACGTAAGCATGAGATTTTAATTAACATCCATATCCTTTATTTTTTTTAACTTATGAATTAGTGTTCATAAAATAGTCTCAATAGCACTTATGTAACGTGATTATTTTAAATTTAATCTTAAACTTGGTATGGTATCCAGAAAGTCTGATCACATGGCTTACATGCAGGGGGAGGAAGGCTGCTGCTGGAGGAGTGGAAGGGGCAGGATTTTGTTTGCCCACATGGGGTTGTCCTGCCCTGGCCCTCTGGCTTCGTAAGGTCTCCAGCCCTGCCTGTTGAGCCTATGTTGTTATTTTTGTTTTAATGTTGTTGTTTTTTTTGGGTGGTGGTGGTACGGTATAGGAAATTTTGGTGGGAGAGAACAGGAATGGAGGAGAGTGGTATGGCTCCCCCAGTGAGAAGGGGGTATGGGCATTGGGATTAGGAGTGGCACCACAATCCCCTGGTGTCAGTGGGATGGGGTAGGAAAGGGAGAAGCGCCACCCGTTCACACCTCTCACACACGAGGGAGCTCTGCTTGCGAAGTGCGGAGAAAGGAGGCCCGTCAGGATAGTGTTTGGGTCTGTTCGTGTGCTTACGCACTCTGAACGTTGACCCCTATCATCATAGGGCACAGAGCTGGGGAAGGAGGGAAGGGTCCAAACTCACTGCTTGCACTCGCCAGGGAAATGACAGGGAGGATAAGCGAGGGAGGTGCCAGGTCCACGGAGGGTGGGGGGTCCCAAGGTTCACAATATGGTTCACGGGCTTACATACTCCAAGGGAAGGGATGATCCCAGGACGGAAGGGAAGGCCCAACTGTGCGAGCCCGCAGGCTCTCTCTCACTCACTCAGCAATCCGGGTCAGGGGGGAGAGGGGATCATACATACACAATTATATCAGGAAGGACGGAAACACACTCGAATACAAACAGCAGGAAAGGAGCAGGGTCAGGGAGGAACACACAGCAAACCCAAAACAAAGAGGGTAGTTAATTTTACCACTTAGCTGGGGGGGGCAGTCTCTCCAGGGTCTGTAGCTCTGTTCACCGGCACTGCTACTCTTGCAGTGCCGGCCTTTGTAATGCTGGCTCCGAGGAGCCCCGCCCCCAGTTGCGGTGCTCCGCGCGCCTCCAGGCACGCACGGGGGGGCGGGGCTCCTCGGCGTCTCGCACAGTCCCGGAGCCTTTTTCCCCACCGCCTTTGCCTTTGGCGCCTCCAGCTGGGGGCGCCTGTAACGGAGGCGGCGTTGAGTTGCTGGTAAACGGAGCGGGGTTCACGTCCCTCCGGGGGGGCCGCCGCGCTGGGCAGCGGCTGCGGCGGCTGACATCTGGAGAGAGAGGGGGGTCTGGGCATGGGCAATTGAAGTTGGGTGGTGGTACAACCCCCTCCCCCCAGTGAGGGCGCTTTTAAACGAGCATTCGCAAAAGCCGTCTCGCCTGTCTCACTACCTTGAAAGATGGCAGATCACTGATGTGGATGTGAGGGAGAAGAATTCCAGGGCCGGTGTGACGCGTGAAAGACGCGGCTGCAAACGCGTGAAGCATTTAAACAAACCGGAAGAAAGGTGGCTGTTTAAAGGCTCAGCTGCGAATTTTGTCTCATTTAAAAGCGCCCCAGGAGGGGCTACAGGCAAGGAGTAGGCGGGAAGGATTTTACCACAACCCCCTGGCGAAGGGGGGGTATGGGCATAGGGAATTAGGGGTGATGTGGTGGTGCCATGACCCCTCCCCCCCCAGTGAGGGCGGGGGGCAGAGATATGGTGGTAAGGTGGTTTCCCTGCCTGCCTCCCTGGCCTATTTTTCTCCAGGGATTTCAGGCTCAGGAGGTGCCCACTGGCTTCTTTTGGAGCAGGGGAATTGGGAACCTCCAGGGGTGGAGGGGAGAGTTGTTGGGGCAGCCATTTGAAGTAATTGGGGTTGTGACTTTTGTTGGGCATGGGGACGTATGGTGGAGGGAAGAGGAAAAGTTGTCATGGGTACAGGGGCAATTGCTTGATGTCTGTTCCACTGTCGTCCTCTCCTCTTGTCTCAGGATATTTAGGAGTTGAGGTCAGTGGAGCCGCTGATCTGTCACTGAAGCTTCTTAATGTGAGGTCAGAGGGTAAAGCCCTAAATGGCCTGGGCCTTGCCTATCTGAGGGACTGTCTTGCTTCCCATGCTCTGGGGCGGCCCATGCACTTGTCGGGAGGTGCCTTCTTGGAGGTTCCCTGCTATAGATTGGTGCGGACTGACAGGCGGGCGTTCTCAGTGGTCGCACCTATGTTGTGGAACTTGCTCCTGGCAGGTATCTGTCTTAGCCCTAGCCTTTTCACCTTCTGGTGCTAATGCAAGGCATGGCTCTTCTGTCAGGCTTTCGGTGATGGGGAGCGTTTTGGGGAGGTTTAGGGGTGGGTGGGTTTTTTGTCTAAATTATTTTTTGCACACCAGACTGGGTTTTTACTGTTTTTATTATTTTATTTTTGTATGATATTGCAATTTTTAGTATTTGTGAAGTGCCTGAGGCAGATTATATATTTTATACATTTTTATCCCACCTAAATCAGCTACCGTCCATGATCTTGTTCAGGATGAGGCTGCTGACTTGTTTGCCTTACCAAGACCTGGCTCGACAAGGCTTCTGGGTTTGTGCGGGCTCACATGGTGGTGTCTGGATACTCGGTGCAGCAGCAGCCTAGGGTTGAGAACCGGGAGGAGGATTGTAAAGACAATCTGGACTGTCAAAGATGTGTCTGACTTGCCCAACATGCAGTGTGTCCAGGTTGTGTTCAACGTCTTGGATGGATTTGGGATTCTGCTGGTGTACAACCACCCTGCTTGCATAGCAGGCTCCCTGACTGCTCTTGGTGAGCTGGTCTTGGAGGTGGTGTTGATCACCCAGACTTATTGTCTTGGGTGATTTTTTTTCAACATACACGCTGAGGCCGGCCTCGGATTTTATGGCTACCATGACAACCATGTAGGTCCAGGTAATATCTGTCTCGACACATGAGGTTGTACAGACTTCGGACTTAATGTTTTGCACTGGCCTGGAAATGGGTTCTGATTATTGGCGATGTCACTATGATACTGTTGTCATGGTCAGACCATTACCATCTGAGGGTCCAGATCCCTGCCCTCGTTTGGACCAGTTAGGTTGGTCCGGCCTCAGAGACTAATGGGTCCAATAGGATTCCAGAACTCTCTCAGGGATTTATCTGCTGACCTTGCTGGCCTCTTTGTCAATGGCCTAGTCAAACTGTAGTACGGGATGTTGACTTGGGCCATCAACACAGTGACACCCAGGCGTCTGCTTCCTTCACTGCAGCACCACATGTCTCTTTGGCATATGGAGGACCTGAGGCTACTAAAATGGAAGGACGGGTGGTTAGAGTGCAGGTGCAGTTTGATTTGCACCAACGATCTAGGCCACAGTCGGTGTGGAGTTTTTTTGTTTAAGGACTAGGCTGCTGCTGTAGCATCTGCAAAGTGCCATCCAGTGGAGCTCTTCTGGGTGGTGAATAGCCTGTTAAATCCTGTCTGTCCCTACCTAGAGTTAGTCAGTAGTTGCCTGCTGTGATGCGATTAACTACTTAGTTTGGGTTGCAAACAGTTGCCAAGCCAAACACAAGTGACTTTATTTGCAGAGTCAGAGTCTGGAGAGTGTAATATGGCGTGCTGCCTGGGAGAAGTCTTCTTAGGATCCAGCCGCAAAGACCACGGTGCACATCGGATTTTCACCAAAGTGCCCTTTATTGACGGTCCTCTCATCGTCCATCCTTTGTATACATGAATATAGTCCATCCGTAGGGGTCTCTCCCTCTTAACAGGCACAGTCCTTCCTAAAGCTAGGCACTATCCCATACATAATCTCTGGTACCTTTAGTAACTGAGGCCTCCCTGGCCAGGCACAGTCCTCCTGCAGCCAGGTAGCCAGCTGTGAGGCAGAGCCTTTCCTGGCTCCTGCCTCACTCACTGCCATCTCTACTGAGCCCAAAGGCACAGCCTTTCAGTTTCTGAGCTGGTTCCGCCATGCTTAGCCCAGCTGGCCCTACCCAAGCCCTTGGTTGCCCAGCTCTGGAGGCTAGCCCAGCTGAGGCACATTAAGGTGCTATCTTGAGCTGCCTCTGTGCCTCCAACTTCTAAACTGGTGCTAACCCTCAAAGGGTCTTGGTCATGCACCCAGCCTGACCCTGCTTCAAATGTCTATCCAGGATTGAGCAGTTTCCAAGCCCAGGAGCTGCATATCAAAATTTTCTTGCCTCTAAGAGCCACAACATGCATTAGATACATCAGTTGCTGCTCCCCCCAATCCTAAGGATGGGACACCATTGCTTCCGCCATCTCTTGTCGCCCTTCCCCACCCCCTCCAAAGTTTTGTTTCCTAAGTGGCCTGGTGGGCTTGGGCAGCAGCAGTAGGAGCAAAGGGCATGCTCCACAGCCCCCTTAAGGTTCTGATGGCTGAAATGGTGGCTCAGCGCATGCCCATCAGCCACTTCAGCAAGACCCGCAGTTGATCCATCCGGTGGCCAGGATCAACTTTGGAAGCCAAGTTCTGTTCCTTTTTCTTTTTTTATATAATTATTTTTATTATAATTTTCACAAATATAATATTCACTATTAAACCTTTAAAGTTAAATACAACTGGGACCTAGGGTTACAGCTTCGGTCCCCTACTAAATAAATCCTTGTCAGTTCCTTTTTAGGTTTATATTTTTTTAAGACATAGTGATACATTAGAATCTATCGACTCAAAGTCAGCTTGGATCATTTCCCATATACTGTTCCAAACTGCATAGAAATTCTCCATTTTCCTTTGCAATTCAGCTTGGATTCGCTCCATAGTTAATGTTATCCAGAGCCTATGTTGCCATTTTTTTATGGATGGTTTTATTTTCGATTTCCAGTTACAGACGATGGTGTGAATAGCTGCTAGTCGGAGTTGTTGACATGCACAGATTCTATCTTTGGTTATGTTCATTTTTTGAAAAACTCCCAACGTGCTACCTCGGGTGTTAGTGGGACAGTCACTTGTGCGATTTGATTAATAAAATTCCAAATCTCAGTCCAGAAGTTTTTGATATACGGGCAAGGTTAGCAATGGCATGCCACCTTGACGGGAAGAGCTGTTTTGGGGTATTTATGGGCAGGGGATGGGCTAAGCGTGAACACGCAAAGTTAACCAGAGAATAAAAAGGTACAGATCGCCCAGGGGTGCAGAAAGCCCCTCCCTTGTTTTTTCTCCCATGTAAAATTATGCATCGACTTTTTGTTTCTTCCCTCTCCTGCAGCTTCTGGTCTGGAAGATGACAAAAGGTGAACACCACTCAGGGTACCCTAGCCATGTCCTGCCAAGGAAATAAAGACTGGGAGGGCCCAGGGAGCATGAGTAGCAGTCGCCAGTGACAGCAGAATCACTGGTAGAGCCAGCAAGTTCTGTTCCTTGCTGTTTAAGTCCCCCGATCGGGAAAGGATACCGTTGTTCAAACCAACACTTTATTTTGAATTAAAAGGGATCTTGAATTTAACTAACAGCACCACCTTGTGTTCAACAAATTTATAACTGGTTGTAAACTCTGTTTTACTCATACAACTTTTCTGTAACTCGCATCTCATCAGTTCATATATTATTTCTCACTCCCCTAACTTCCCTGAAATATTATTCAGATTATATTCCAACATCTAAAACCCTTTGCTTTTAAATTCATCGTTAAGGCGAATTAGTGAAAGTTAACGATTTCACTATTGTACAACGTACAAATATCTTACAATTATAATCAATTTCAACTAGATCAATATTACTCAAACTCATGCACTTCATTAAGAACTCTGTCTATATCAATATCTTCTCAACATCATAACTTTCTTCCTTAAATACCATCAAGATTATAATATCAACAAAAAATACCCACCACTTCACTATCTCTAAGAAATTCATTTTCATTCAAATGCCTTAACGAGTTAATTTTTCTTGCTTGTTTTTGCTAGCTGTATCATGTTGATCAACTTTGATGTGTCAGCATTTGTATTGAACACTGTTCTATATCGGGGAGTTTCCATGCCAAATGTCATAGCTTGTCCAGTTAAAAGATGGTGAACATAATTACTAATGCAGGGGAAATGATGATTGTCTATTAATGGGTTAGTGAAGTGGTTTCCTTTCCTGAGTGTTCCATTGCTCCTTCGTATCTTCCAAAAAGTCTCTTAAAATATTGATTCTTTAAAGCATGTTCGTTTTATTTGCAAATAAAAATAAAACTGGTATAGTTCTCTTAAGATGCAGCTTCCCCTCTTTCAATATTTATTTATTTATTTAGATTTTTTATTTATTTTTTTCTCCCACCCTATCCCTTTGGCTCAGAGTGGCTTATGGTTCTCTAATTTATTAACTGTAACATTAACAACTAACTAATTAACTCTTTACAACAACCTTGTGAGATAAGTTAGGCTGAGAGATCTATGACTGGCGTAAGGTTACCCAGTGAGTTTATGGCTAAGATGAGACTTGAACACGGGGCCTCCCTCTACCTCCTGGTCCAAATACTGCACGTTTAACCACTACAACCCACTGGCTCTCACACCATTACATTATTTTATTTATATATATTTATTTCTTACATTTTTACCCTGCATTCTCCCGCACAATGGCGGCTTGGAGCAGCAACAGCATATACAAATACAATAAAATATATAAAACTAAAAGGCAATAAAAATGATGATCTTAATGATCTTCGGAAAGGGGATAAACAAGCCTTCATTGGGAGGGAATTCCACAGCCTAGGTGCAGCCACCAAGAATGCCCTCCCCGCCGTTGCCACCTGGAATACGCGAGGAACCTTGAGTTGGGCACCCCCGGCCGACTGCAGGGGCCGCAAAATGACCTGGGGCCTGAGGCGGTCTCACAGATGCAGGTCCAAAGCCGTTTAGGGCTTTAACGGTCATTACCAACACTTTGAATTGGGCCCGGTAGACTGTAGGCAACCAGTGCAGAGAACAGAGCATGGGTGTAATGTGCACATGGTGACCCCTCCCCATTAGGTGTAACAGTGTGCAGATACCCAGGGTAAGTCCCTGCAGGATTATACCAATATAGTCACCAGCTTGTCAGGAATTAGCTCTTCATTATGTCCTTTATTCAATTTCTGTATCCACACATACATCAGATCTTCTTCATCTTGGTCTTTATAGCCTATCTCAACTGTCAGGAAACAGCCCTCTTGTAACGCAGGTACCTAATCTTAACCAGGCAACTCTCCTCTGGCTAGCATTCCAAGTTCTGGGCCCATAGCTCAGATGCAAGCCTCTGGGGACCAGTACACTTCCTCCAGCACTGTGGAGAGTGGCCACTGGTTCTCTGAGCCCAAGTTGCACCAGCTCAAGTGTCCAGTTTCTCCAGGCTACTCAACTGGAAAATCGGTGCTTTGGAGAAGTCTCCACAGAAGTCCAGTTCTTGGCAGAAAAGTCGTTAAAGGGCCAGTCCTTATGCACTCTCAACTCTGCACTTAAGTCTCTGTTTCAACTATTCTTGCTGGGCTGATCCTACCAAGCCCATACCCATCTACTTAGTCCATTCGCTTGTCATAGCCCAGCCCGTCCAGTCCTCAGGCTGGGCTCACTGCCTTCTTAAAGGGGTCACGGTCCTCCCTGATGGCACCTTGCCATAGATGGTAAATTGCTTTTTGTGTTCTAGTCTAAGTGGAAGATTGCAATGTCTAAAAAGTTATTTGCCAGATTTTCCACCTCTTGTATTTATTGTACTTCTGGTTTTGCATTTCCATGAAGCCTTGATTAGATGCAAATGTCATTGCTTTCTGCACTTTCTGCAAATGTCATGACTTTATACAGTTTTTGCTCCAAAGTGCCTTAATACTCCTTACTGTGTTAATCATCATAACGCAAAACTATCAACTGAATCTCTCTATTCAATCATTCCCTATTCTGCAGATTCCCAAGATCCGTGTCATACTAATTGGACATAAAGGACATAATGTAGTACAGTCTATTAAAAACACTTTTTAAAGTTGCTTAACAGCACTCTCAGGGTTTTCAAACTCAGTAGAACACAGTTTAAAATTTGTGCAGGCTAAACTGTTCCACAACATTTCTATGAGCGGAAAGTTGGCAATTGATCATTATCTTAAATTTTGCTCTTGCACTGCAAGGCCGTAGATTAGCAGCCTTCATTTAAAATCTCTCCCTCAAATCTTCTTCCCATCACAATTTCAGGGCACTCCCTTTGGCATTCAGGGGACATTGGGCAACTAAGAGTGAGATTTGACTTTTAAGAGGAGGCTAGTGTAGATTTTTCAGTGTTTCATTTTGTAGGCAGGACAACTAATGTATGCTAGTTTCTTCTGAGGTCTTGAGGAACTGTAGAATGGGGAATGATTAAATAGAGAGATCAAGTTAATTTTGCATTCTTTTTACTCTACTACTTAATCAAATATAGCTTCCAAAATTCTGCCAAAAGTGTTTCTTAAAGCTGTGCCTTGTACAAGAAGTCACTCTGAAAACTACCAGCATCTAGTTCCACGCTGCCATGATAGTTTAACATTTGAGCTGATTCTCCTTATAGGAGCATGAAAACAATTCCCTCAAGGCATACATTAAGATATAAATCTGCTTGGACTGATCATCTGCTTCATTCTGATTACAACACCAAGTAGCTGAAAATCCAGCAGATGTGTGTATCTGAAGATCTCCCAGGCATGGGCGAGCCTAAGTGTCGCCATAGACCCTACGTTTAGCTAGCTCTGTACCAGCTCTCAACTAGTATGGGGGTGGGGTGGGAGCATTTCTGAAGGAGGAGATGTGTAGTCAGAGCATTATTGCATCCCGTATCCATGTTCCTAGAATAGCCTCTTGGACTGCTCTTTTAAGATGTGTTAAGGAATAGTACCACAATAAGGAGTAGGGGTGGGAATATCGGTATCGGATAAATCCGATACACCCGATAAGTATATTGGATTAATTCGATAATCCGATAATCACCGGTATCTGCATACTGGATTTTTAACATTGGCCGTTTTACTGGGTTTTTTTACATCGCGGCCATTGAAGTGAATGACTGCAATGTAAAAAAAAAA
>QEPC01001296.1:238343-252601 GCA_003113815.1 Sphenodon punctatus
TTCAAATCGCTCCACGACCAAGCTCCCCCTTATCTCTCGGACCTAATCTCCCTACGCACTCCTGCACGCGCTCTCCGCTCTTCCGTTGTACCCACCCTTACTCTCCCTCGTTTCTCCTGCTCGCCCAAGCGCCTCCGTCCCTTCCCCCTTGCTGCCCCACATGCCTGGAACTCCCTCCCTGCCCACATCCGCCTTGCCTCCTCCCTCCGCTCCTTCAAATCCATCCTCAAGACCCACCTTTCCCAATGCCCGCTAGCCTTTCCCCTTACTCTTACTGTCAGCCCTCCTCTGCTGACTGCTGCTACCAACTTCATTGTAACCAAGCCAAGCACACGCACCTGAGACTGTTTGCAGTGCCAATTTTTGCTAGGTGTTGTAACTTAAGTAACACTGGCTAAACATTTTTAGAGTTGTTTATCATCTGTTTACTCTAATCAGCAACTTTGGCTAAGTTTTTAATAATTACAGTTAATGAGTATAATTACCCTCTAGATCTTTCACTTTCTGGGGACTTGTCCAATAAAGAATATACACGCCTAGCTTTCTATATTGGAAAACAAATGCCAAAATAGCCCTATTTGTATATAAAGGCTGATGCCAAAACATTGCTATTAAAACGAAACAAAGGCATTCTTATCGGTTAACTCCTTTCTGACATGCAGGGAAAGCTAAATTACTGTCTTGAGACACTTCTGTATATTAATACAGGTTTATATCCTTTTCATCTCCTAGCTAGCATGTTTGATGAAAGAGGATCGGTTTAAAAACGCATAGTAGTACAGGAATCTGAGGGTTGGGGAGAATGAACAATGGATAGGTAATGTGAAACCTGAATGCCTAAAGTTGGGATCCTACAAACTTTGATGATGATGATGATTGATGAAGTAGTTATGTGGTGCCAGCAAAGTACCTGGCACTACACAATCATTTAATTAGAGGTCATTGCCTGAGGAGCTTACAATGTAGGAGGGTCTATATTCTTGTAATCTATAAAGCTAGATGTCTAAACAATGTGGTCTGATGCATAAGATTACTGAACATATACAGCTTCCATTTCTTGGTAAAACTGATTTGATGTTTCACCGCAAATGTTATTTCTGTTGGCAACAGATCATTTGCTGCCTTCCACGTAGTGTGAAAATTTACTGCTTTCTTGCTGCTTCCATTAGTTCCAGTTTGGGAAAGCCATTGTTTGGTACTTCAGGTACATTCTTTGGTATTTGTGGTGGTACTTCTATTTTGGTTGGTACTTTTTCTGCTACTTGGGCCTTTCAATAATAAATGACAAAAAAGATGCTAGAAAGTGCTGATAAACTGCCATCAGCATTCCTGATTTTAGCGAAAGCATGATATGGAATGCCGATATGCTGACAAACGTTTGTCAATGTTTCCAAAAGCTTGGGGTTTACCAATGGTTCAATAACAGCTGTTCCCAATTTAGTTCTATTTTTAGCAGCTATAGAAGTTGGATCATATATATTCATAAGGATGTTAGAAACTGTGGGCAATGTCAATGTTTCCAAGGAATTTTCATGATAGCCTCATTCTTGGTTAGGCAAAGAAAATAGTTTTCAGAGCTTTCTAAGGAAGATGGTGGGAAAATGCCCCCCCCCTCACCCCCAGATGTAAATTTTCAGATATACTAATATATTGCATACAGCAAAAGATGGGTATTGCACGTGAAATTTAATTATTAGAGAATGGCTTTATTTTAGAAATACAACTCGCATGTTCGTTTGTTTTTAAAAAAAGGCTTTAACCAAATATAGAGAAAAAGGTAAAAATATAAAACTAGTGTTCAATTCTTAAAAAAAATTCAAGTAAACTACTTCCGCTTCACTTCAGATTACCATTTATTATACCTGTGGTGGGAATCTGTGGCCATTGATAACCATTCATATTTAAAAGTTGTAATATAGGGTGTTTTTTACATTGGTGCCCTTCACACCCCTGCAACATGCATAATGGGTGGGTAATTGGTGGGGAGTCGCTTTTCTAAAAACGCCCGTAGAAAGATGATAAATATTGTAGATTGTAAGGTATATCATTTGGAGTCACTGCAACATGCTAATATTTCAGGGTTATTTGTCCCATCTTGCCATTTAGCACCTACAATTAAAAAAATGTTTTCTATTATGTTGAATGCTTGTACACCAAGATACCTGCTTTCTCTTAGTGCATATAACTTGTTCAAGGAAGAGGTAACATGATAAATTCTTCTCCAAAAAGTTTGCCACCCCTCCAACACTTCCTCACTATACAAGAAATGTCTTCTGCCATGGCTCTCTGAAAATACTCAAGAATATATGGCCCTTTTCACACAGACACTCTTAACACTGATAAAATGGATGTTACATTTTATTATACATGTTGCAGGGCTGCAGGTGTCATCTGTGGGTGCCCTGTAACATGTATAATAAAATGTAACATCCATTTTATCAGTGTTAGTGTCTGAGTGAAAAGGGCTACGGCCTCTTCAGGGATCATGCTTCCAGAGTCCCTTTATTATGCTGCTCTTGAATCCACCTGTTCAGCAAAATCTTAAAAACACAACTAATCGCATTGAAAAGGTGTTCCTTGTGATATCAATATTGCAACCTTAAGTGCCACGGTGGAAAGGGAGAGTTGGAAGTTAATTCATCTTGGTATGTGTTTAAGCAGCTGTCTTCCATGAAACGGAGAGAAGGGAAGTCTGGAAGAAATAAGCCTATTTCTCTTCTATCTTATTATCTCTCACTTGTTAACCATGGAGAAACACTATTAAAGGACTTACATGAAGTACTGTTAAATGCCGTAAGCGGGGTTTTTGTGTGTGTGTGACGAGTTTTTTGTAAACCACAAAGGAAGTTGAAAACCATTGCCTTTGTCACTGTCGCAGTCTGCAGCCGTGTGTTTGGCAAGGAGTGTTCTTCCTTAAATTTTTTCAGAAATTGATCTTAAACTTAATTTAACAATGAGGAAAGATAATATAACAATATTCAATTTTATGGAGAAAATACTGAATTGCAACAGTGTGACTTTTACTATTAGGGAAAAACTAAAACATTTGCGTTTGTGAAATTCACACCCATGCAGATGTGTGAATTCTTTCTAAATCTGACAGTAAAGAAGCTACATTTAATCACTTTGTTAGCATCAATGAGCTGGTCCCAACTAGGGTTTCAAATAAACATCTTCACAATATTAAACACAGGCAATTTATTTTGTTTCCTTTCTTTTCCCAAAAGGATTGTAAAAATTGCAGTCTAAAATCTTGAGGACAGGAAAAGTGGAAGTTATTGCTATAATATTAGCTGATGGATAAGCCGTTGTTCACAGCTTCTCTATCAATCAGCTTATGCTAATATATGAAACCACGCATTTAGCGAGTAAGACTTTACTCCTGAAACTGCTTGAGATCATTAAATTCCATTGATTTTATCGTGACTTGTATCTAACCGTTTATAACTTCACCATTTCAATGAAATGAGGCTGTACTAAATAGTAGGTAGAAAATATTAGTGTCCATATGTAAACTTGATACTACTATGACTGTGTTGTTTGCTTTTGGTCACAGTTCCAAAAGCGACTAGCAAAAATAGGAAAATTGTGTAAAATGTTTAAAGGCATGGCGTAGGCTTTTACTGGCGTGTGTGCCTTGGACTGTTGCCAAAGTGCTGTTTAGGGACCTGCCATCGCATCTTAAGTCGGCGGGTCCCTAAGTGTGGAACTTGCTCCTTCCAGATGTCCGTCGCGGTTCCTCCCTCCTTACCTTTTAAAAAGCACCCGAAAAGTCATTTGTTCATTAGGAGCTTTTAGGTTCCACTGCACGTGCCCCTTAATATAGTCTGTCCTCCGTCTTTACGTTGCTCTTTAAATGGCACTCTGAGCACTTTACAATCATAAAAGATATAAAGAAAATATAAAAACAATTTTAACAATTTTAAAGGCAGGGGAGCACTATAAAAATAAATTATTAATATCACTAATAAAATCCATGGGATTCTGGTGGCACCAGTCTGCTCTGGATTCCAGTATTTGTGTGGGGAATAGAGAAGAGAAAACTTGAGACTAGCGTACAACCTAAATGACTATTATGGACCAGTTGGGTGATAAGGTAATGGTTCCATTATGTTAGAATGAGGAAAACCTAGGACACGCTTTCCCAATACATTCAGACACGCATAGCTACGGTCATGAAACCACTTATCTGCCCGAAGTTCCATTGTGTGCAGACATGCTACTTGAGAGTGTTGGGTGCTTTGAGGGGAGGGCCCATCGTGCTGCACTTTATCTTGAAGTTGGCAAGTAGCACTTGTTATAAACTTTTTTAAATGGTGGCAAAACATGAGAAGCTCTATAGCTGGAATAGCTATATTGTCAGTGTGGAATTTTCTTTTTAGGGATGTGTAATTTGTTTTCATTATGATAATGATAATGAAAACAAAATTTTTGATTTTTTTTTTTCATTTGTAATGAAAATGACAAATACTAAACAAACAAATTTTTGTTTTTGAAATAATGGGGAAAAGTGAAAAATGTATTTCCGTCTATACCTTTTTTGTTCAATTCTGATGAAACTCGGGGAGATTGTACCCCCAATAGATTGCAAATTTACCAAATTTCAGAAAGATTGGATAAAGGGAACTGATTTTATAAACAATTGAATGTTGTGATTTTAAGAAAAGCTCCATACACATTCCTGGATACTACTACTACTACTTTTCAGTTTGTATGAAATCTGGGAATATTATGTCCCTCTACAAGATTACTAATTCTGCCAAATTTCCGAAAGATTTGATAAAGGCCATTAGCTTGAAAATGCATTTCTGGCTGTAACATTCTTATATCCCATCCTTTTTACAAATTATTTGGCATGAATGTATCCTACACCTTCTCTGTCATCTCTGCCAAACTACAGGACAATTTGATAAAGGGCCCCAATTTTATAAGCAATTGAAGTTGTCCCGTTGAAGACATTATTCAGATAAATAGCAGCACGTGCCAGAGGCAGGCACCTGGAATGGCAGGGGGAGGGAAGCTGTAGGAGGGATGATTGGGAGCAACCCAGCAGACTGACAGAAACATTCACTGGCAAACTACTGCATGCTTTCAGCTTTACAGGACCAATCGGTGGTGGCTTTGAGGGGAGGGCATAGGGGGTGGCCCTGAGGCGGGCATAGAAAGGACATAACTGGGACTTTGGGGATAGCATTACAGCAATCAGGAGACATAGTTTACACATCCGGGCTGGCCAATTATCACAATTGCATCCTGCAGCACTGTGAAAGAGGACATAAAAGAATTTCTATTGGCTCTTTCCTAAACAGATGCTTCTGACTTTCCAGTAACAAGTGGGGGAGAGATGTTGGGATGGTCACAGCACAAAATGAGGATATTTAGTTGATGTTTCTGCTGGCCAATTGGCATCACAAACCGATCTTATACCAGAAACATGTCAGAGAATCTCTGGCATATGCTCATTCTGCCCAGGCTGTGCAGAGTGGGACCCTTTATAACACCTTTCTGATATTTGGCAGAGGTGATCCTGAAGGTGTGAGAGACAGCCCTGGCAAATCTCATCTATACTGGTTGGACTAAAAAGATGTTAGTCAGACATACATTTATAAGTTAATTGCTTATATCACCAGGACTGTTTATCCAATCCTTCTGTAATTTGGCATAGATAGTAAACATGGGAAGGGGTATAAACATGCCAAGTGCCATCCACATTGGATGGGAGACAAAGACGTATCCACAAATGTATATGCTGATTTTTTTCAAAATAACACAATTCAACTGCTTATAAGATTAGATTCCTTTATCCAGTTTTTCTGACATTTGGTAGACTTAATGCCTTCCATTGTCCATACAATCCTTCCAAATTTCATACAAATATACTGAAAAACAAAAACGTTACAGCCACAAATGTGTTTTCCATTGAAACCAATGGAAATCAAAAACGAAAGCTAAAACAAAAGTTTGACATTTATGAAAATGAAACATTTAAATAACAAAACCAGAAAATGACATGGGTCCCTGGTGCACATCTCTCNCGGTAAAGCAGCTAGTGTTAAAAATCCAGTATGCCGAAACCAGTAAATCCGATACCGGGGAGATCTGATACTGATGTATCCGGTATTCTCCCTGGTGTCCCATCACTAATAAGGAGGGTGCAAAAACTGACATAAAGGAGCCTTTTATCTTGGTATTCTGACCTGTGCTATGAAGGTAGCCCGCTGTTTCTAGTTTATTGCTTGCTCTGAAAATTGTGTGCAACTGTGTGAGTTGTTGGTAACAGGTACGTTTCGGTGAGTTTGATCTTGGAGCTGCGTGTTTGACATTTAACGCTTTTAGAAAGATGAAGCTTGGTCAAATATTTAAGAGATTTAATAGTTGATACATTTTGGTCTTGGCCTTGAATTTTAGCAGGTGATCAAAATCCTCCCTTTTGTTTTGTAAGTCTAGTTAAATCACAGGTGGAAGTGTGAAGCTCTGGTTGCAGTGACTGAACTTTTAAGTGCTGTTGTTTTGCTTCTTTACCAATATGTATCTATTGTAGAAGAAAACAAGTGCAAAACAGCATGTATTAACACCTCTTCAATAAGGGGTGCAAATAAAGTAGATGCCTCATTACTTGAAATTGGTTACCTTGTATACTTGAGATGTCTTCTTGTAACAAATAGAAGACACTGTTTTCTTTCAATTAGTAAGTACTGTGGAAATGATTGGAGGAAAACCTGGAAATGAAGGATTTCTAAAATTTCCTGTATGAAGAGAAGAAAGGGCTTTGATAGACTATTAGCTGGGTAGGCGCTAAGAATTTGTTGAGACAAGAACAGGCAGGTTTTAGGGAAAATGTGTCTACAATAGACCATGTATTAATCCTTAATCAGATAGTTACAAAATATGTGCACTCTGCTACCTGGAGATCACTATACTTCTGTTTCGTAGATTTGAGAGTGGCCTTTGATTCTGTTAATGGTGATCAACTCTGGCTTAAGTTAGATGAATTGGGTATAGACCGTAGAAGACTTTTTCTTATTCGTGCTTTGCATCAGGATAATTCCTTACAAGTTAGACTTGGATTGAATGGCCAGCTTTCAGGTCACATACCAGTTAATAAGGGGATGCGTCAGGGTTGTCTCCTCACCCCCCCCCCCTTTTAAAAATATTTTTGTTAATGACATTATACTTGCGTTAGCTGATCCTGCGTTCCACCAGATTGAGGTGGAGGGTTGTCCCCTTTCAGCATTAATGTATGCCGATGATAGTGTTTATTCTCCAGATCGTAAGTGGGTCTTAGGAGACTGATGGGTCGTCTTGCCTCCATTTGCAATCAAGAGTCATAAGTTTTAGTAGTTGGCAGAGGCAGAAAACAACATAAATGGAGTATGAACATAAAGGATATTGAGCAAGTTCCAGTATATAAATACCTGGGAGTGATATTTTCACAGTCCATGGCTTGGAAGGCCCATTTTGAATCCCTGAGAGTCTGAGTGGCCAAAATTTGTAAGGGTATTCTAAGCTTTTATTATTCTAGGGGAGGGAGGCTGGTTCCCCCTGCAGTAAGAATTTATAAGGCCAAGGTAGTGGCACAAATAAATGTATAGAATTCTCATATGGGTTCCATCAATGATTGCAAATCTAGAGGTAATTTAAAATAGCTTTATATGAGCTTTTCTCCATGTACCAAGGCATTGCCCAGTGATTCTTATGAGGGCTGAACTTGGACTCCCCTCTTTGGAATCCATTGCCAAACTACGGATTCTGAAATTTTGGTTATGTCTAATCTCTGGGGCCCAGAGTAGATTGGCCTGTGTGGCGTTTAATTCTATTAATCCTAACAAGCAGGGCACCTGAGGAAAAGGAATTGGCATACTCTTTCAGCACCTTGGATTTTCATATGGTTATTTTAGTGATCTGCCTTGTGAGACAATTTTGGCAATGCTGAAGCAGAGGATTAGGAAACAGGAATTGCAAGCCTGTAGTGCTGCAATTGGAGCCCAGAAGATTTCTGAGCTCTATAAGAATTTTCCCTATTCTGAAGTTCATGTGTCATATCTTTCCTCCTCTCTTTCTTGGTCTAACAGATTGGCATTTACGCTGCCATGGATTGTTCCGCTTCCATCGGATATCCTTGAGGGCAGACTTGCTAACATCCCTTATCAAAGGTTATGTTGTTGTTGTCCCCAGCAGAAAGTAGAGTCTTTATTGCATGTTCTATTTGATTGTTGTTTACATACATAATATTAAGAATACTATATAAGACGTGGTAATTAATAGTTGGGGACATAGTAGCCAAGAGTGATTTTGATACTACTACGAGATGCAGGCCTGCAAATCACATCTCGGGTAGCTAATTTTTGGGCTGCAGCGGTTACCCTGAGAAGGTCGGCTGTGGCTAACGCTTCTGTAAGCTAAGGCTGTTTGTACAGGATTGACGATAATTTTATTTGAATTATTGTATAATGTTTGGTCCTTGCAATTTTAGTTGTTTTGTATGATCTTGTGATATTTATGTGCTACCACAATAAATATTTTGGTATTTGATAGACAATTGGTCTCTCAAGGCATTAACCTGCATTGGGAACAGTAATAAACTATCTTGTGACAGTAAGGGCTTTGCTGTTGGAGGGATAACTTCTTAAAGAAGAATTACTTCTGTGCTCTCTCAATTCTTGCTACTTGAGGGAAGGTGGAAACCTGTCTCTTCTGGTGTGGTTGATTAGGCTGATGGTACACAATGCAAAACAACACACAGATGTGCTCTGTCAGTGCATGATAACTGTCCCATGCACTCGCATGCGACCACACTGCTGTGCAATGCTCCCTCACTAGATCTGAAATGAGTACTTCTAAAGCAGGTATACCCATTGAATATGCACTACCCGTTTTACCATTTGCGGGGTGAGTAATAGAAACTACTCACATAGGATCTGATAAGTACCCATTTTGAATTTAGAATGGTGGTGGTGGAAAATGACCACTAATTTTATAAACCAGCTGTTAGAAAGGGGCTTGGGCAAGCAGAGGGCAACATAGGACCTTGAACCCTTGGCATAGCTGTCCAAGCAGAGCAGCTGAACCACACCAGAAGAGCCCTTTCAAGGCACTAACTGTAAATTGTGTATTGTCTTTTAGGTTGTAAGCCACAGGCAGGGACCGCGTCTATTTCTATGTTCTGTACAGCGCCAGGTACATGGCTGGCGCTATATAAATGTTTATAATAANATTTACACCCCACCCAAAATCCCAAATGCTACTTGTTTCCATTGCGGGTATAGGGCTACCCAAAAATTTGAATATTAGTCGTCGTGAGTAATACATTCACTACTCATTTCAGCTTGACCCTCACACTCTCTTCTTCTCCCTCCTGAGCACAGGAATAGTCCTTCCCTTTGTAAGGTCCTTCATCAAACCTTAGCTACAACCGTTGTGGCTCAGCTCTGTGGATGGAAGAAGTAGTGGTGGGGAAAACCAGCCAGAGGTGAGTGTTTTCCCTGCTCAGTCTCATCTCTTCCCATTTCAGCCAGTGCGAGCAGAACTGAGTGGTGCTTGGCTCAAATTTAAGCTCGGGCTGAGCTGGCTTAGTGTGCAGCAGGGATCTATTCTTTTACACACTGATAAAATATAAGGACCCATTTTAAAGTTCTTTGCCTTGGCCTCTGCAAAACCTAGAGCTGCCACTGCTGTGGTATTTGACGCTATTTTTCTCCCCTAGTATATAAGTTGTATACAGGTTTTGGTAAAGAGAGTTAAAAACCAATTATTTTCAACCTCTTTTGTTTTCATTTATTTTAATTTTTTGAAAAAAAGCAAATTTGACAATAGTCCTTGACTGTTTGCAGTGCCAATTTTTGCTAGGTGTTGTAACTTAAGTAACACTGGCTAAACATTTTTAGAGTTGTTTATCATCTGTTTACTCTAATCAGCAACTTTGGCTAAGTTTTTAATAATTACAGTTAATGAGTATAATTACCCTCTAGATCTTTCACTTTCTGGGGACTTGTCCAATAAAGAATATACACGCCTAGCTTTCTATATTGGAAAACAAATGCCAAAATAGCCCTATTTGTATATAAAGGCTGATGCCAAAACATTGCTATTAAAACGAAACAAAGGCATTCTTATCGGTTAACTCCTTTCTGACATGCAGGGAAAGCTAAATTACTGTCTTGAGACACTTCTGTATATTAATACAGGTTTATATCCTTTTCATCTCCTAGCTAGCATGTTTGATGAAAGAGGATCGGTTTAAAAACGCATAGTAGTACAGGAATCTGAGGGTTGGGGAGAATGAACAATGGATAGTAATGTGAAACCTGAATGCCTAAAGTTGGGATCCTACAAACTTTGATGATGATGATGATGATTGATGAAGTAGTTATGTGGTGCCAGCAAAGTACCTGGCACTACACAATCATTTAATTAGAGGTCATTGCCTGAGGAACTTACAATGTAGGAGGGTCTATATTCTTGTAATCTATAAAGCTAGATGTCTAAACAATGTGGTCTGATGCATAAGATTACTGAACATATACAGCTTCCATTTCTTGGTAAAACTGATTTGATGTTTCACCGCAAATGTTATTTCTGTTGGCAACAGATCATTTGCTGCCTTCCACGTAGTGTGAAAATTTACTGCTTTCTTGCTGCTTCCATTAGTTCCAGTTTGGGAAAGCCATTGTTTGGTACTTCAGGTACATTCTTTGGTATTTGTGGTGGTACTTCTATTTTGGTTGGTACTTTTTCTGCTACTTGGGCCTTTCAATAATAAATGACAAAAAAGATGCTAGAAAGTGCTGATAAACTGCCATCAGCATTCCTGATTTTAGCGAAAGCATGATATGGAATGCCGATATGCTGACAAACGTTTGTCAATGTTTCCAAAAGCTTGGGGTTTACCAATGGTTCAATAACAGCTGTTCCCAATTTAGTTCTATTTTTAGCAGCTATAGAAGTTGGATCATATATATTCATAAGGATGTTAGAAACTGTGGGCAATGTCAATGTTTCCAAGGAATTTTCATGATAGCCTCATTCTTGGTTAGGCAAAGAAAATAGTTTTCAGAGCTTTCTAAGGAAGATGGTGGGAAAATGCCCCCCCCCCCTCACCCCCGGATGTAAATTTTCAGATATACTAATATATTGCATACAGCAAAAGATGGGTATTGCACGTGAAATTTAATTATTAGAGAATGGCTTTATTTTAGAAATACAACTCGCATGTTCGTTTGTTTTTAAAAAAAGGCTTTAACCAAATATAGAGAAAAAGGTAAAAATATAAAACTAGTGTTCAATTCTTAAAAAAAATTCAAGTAAACTACTTCCGCTTCACTTCAGATTACCATTTATTATACCTGTGGTGGGAATCTGTGGCCATTGATAACCATTCATATTTAAAAGTTGTAATATAGGGTGTTTTTTACATTGGTGCCCTTCACACCCCTGCAACATGCATGATGGGTGGGTAATTGGTGGGGAGTCGCTTTTCTAAAAACGCCCGTAGAAAGATGATAAATATTGTAGATTGTAAGGTATATCATTTGGAGTCACTGCAACATGCTAATATTTCAGGGTTATTTGTCCCATCTTGCCATTTAGCACCTACAATTAAAAAAATGTTTTCTATTATGTTGAATGCTTGTACACCAAGATACCTGCTTTCTCTTAGTGCATATAACTTGTGCAAGGAAGAGGTAACATGATAAATTCTTCTCCACAAAGTTTGCCACCCCTCCAACACTTCCTCACTATACAAGAAATGTCTTCTGCCATGGCTCTCTGAAAATACTCAAGAATATATGGCCCTTTTCACACAGACACTCTTAACACTGATAAAATGGATGTTACATTTTATTATACATGTTGCAGGGCTGCAGGTGTCCTCTGTGGGTGCCCTGTAACATGTATAATAAAATGTAACATCCATTTTATCAGTGTTAAGAGTGTCTGTGTGAAAAGGGCCATATATTCTTGAGTATTTTCAGAGAGCCATGGCAGAAGACATTTCTTGTATAGTGAGGAAGTGTTGGAGGGGTGGCAAACTTTGTGGAGAAGAATTTATCATGTTACCTCTTCCTTGCACAAGTTATATGCACTAAGAGAAAGCAGGTATCTTGGTGTACAAGCATTCAACATAATAGAAAACATTTTTTTAATTGTAGGTGCTAAATGGCAAGATGGGACAAATAACCCTGAAATATTAGCATGTTGCAGTGACTCCAAATGATATACCTTACAATCTACAATATTTATCATCTTTCTACGGGCGTTTTTAGAAAAGCGACTCCCCACCAATTACCCACCCATTATGCATGTTGCAGGGGTGTGAAGGGCACCAATGTAAAAAACACCCTATATTACAACTTTTAAATATGAATGGTTATCAATGGCCACAGATTCCCACCACAGGTATAATAAATGGTAATCTGAAGTGAAGCGGAAGTAGTTTACTTGAATTTTTTTTAAGAATTGAACACTAGTTTTATATTTTTACCTTTTTCTCTATATTTGGTTAAAGCCTTTTTTTAAAAACAAACGAACATGCGAGTTGTATTTCTAAAATAAAGCCATTCTCTAATAATTAAATTCCACGTGCAATACCCATCTTTTGCTGTATGCAATATATTAGTATATCTGAAAATTTACATCTGGGGGTGAGGGGGGGGGCATTTTCCCACCATCTTCCTTAGAAAGCTCTGAAAACTATTTTCTTTGCCTAACCAAGAATGAGGCTATCATGAAAATTCCTTGGAAACATTGACATTGCCCACAGTTTCTAACATCCTTATGAATATATATGATCCAACTTCTATAGCTGCTAAAAATAGAACTAAATTGGGAACAGCTGTTATTGAACCATTGGTAAACCCCAAGCTTTTGGAAACATTGACAAACGTTTGTCAGCATATCGGCATTCCATATCATGCTTTCGCTAAAATCAGGAATGCTGATGGCAGTTTATCAGCACTTTCTAGCATCTTTTTTGTCATTTATTATTGAAAGGCCCAAGTAGCAGAAAAAGTACCAACCAAAATAGAAGTACCACCACAAATACCAAAGAATGTACCTGAAGTACCAAACAATGGCTTTCCCAAACTGGAACTAATGGAAGCAGCAAGAAAGCAGTAAATTTTCACACTACGTGGAAGGCAGCAAATGATCTGTTGCCAACAGAAATAACATTTGCGGTGAAACATCAAATCAGTTTTACCAAGAAATGGAAGCTGTATATGTTCAGTAATCTTATGCATCAGACCACATTGTTTAGACATCTAGCTTTATAGATTACAAGAATATAGACCCTCCTACATTGTAAGCTCCTCAGGCAATGACCTCTAATTAAATGATTGTGTAGTGCCAGGTACTTTGCTGGCACCACATAACTACTTCATCAATCATCATCATCATCAAAGTTTGTAGGATCCCAACTTTAGGCATTCAGGTTTCACATTACCTATCCATTGTTCATTCTCCCCAACCCTCAGATTCCTGTACTACTATGCGTTTTTAAACCGATCCTCTTTCATCAAACATGCTAGCTAGGAGATGAAAAGGATATAAACCTGTATTAATATACAGAAGTGTCTCAAGACAGTAATTTAGCTTTCCCTGCATGTCAGAAAGGAGTTAACCGATAAGAATGCCTTTGTTTCGTTTTAATAGCAATGTTTTGGCATCAGCCTTTATATACAAATAGGGCTATTTTGGCATTTGTTTTCCAATATAGAAA
Organism: Sphenodon punctatus; assembly: GCA_003113815.1. Taxonomy (NCBI): domain Eukaryota; kingdom Metazoa; phylum Chordata; class Lepidosauria; order Sphenodontia; family Sphenodontidae; genus Sphenodon; species Sphenodon punctatus. Next base: position 252,061 of record QEPC01001296.1, read on the forward strand.
GCTAGGCGTGTATATTCTTTATTGGACAAGTCCCCAGAAAGTGAAAGATCTAGAGGGTAATTATACTCATTAACTGTAATTATTAAAAACTTAGCCAAAGTTGCTGATTAGAGTAAACAGATGATAAACAACTCTAAAAATGTTTAGCCAGTGTTACTTAAGTTACAACACCTAGCAAAAATTGGCACTGCAAACAGTCTCAGGTGCGTGTGCTTGGCTTGGTTACAATGAAGTTGGTAGCAGCAGTCAGCAGAGGAGGGCTGACAGTAAGAGTAAGGGGAAAGGCTAGCGGGCATTGGGAAAGGTGGGTCTTGAGGATGGATTTGAAGGAGCGGAGGGAGGAGGCAAGGCGGATGTGGGCAGGGAGGGAGTTCCAGGCATGTGGGGCAGCAAGGGGGAAGGGACGGAGGCGCTTGGGCGAGCAGGAGAAACGAGGGAGAGTAAGGGTGGGTACAACGGAAGAGCGGAGAGCGCGTGCAGGAGTGCGTAGGGAGATTAGGTCCGAGAGATAAGGGGGAGCTTGGTCGTGGAGCGATTTGAA
>QEPC01001296.1:254133-285097 GCA_003113815.1 Sphenodon punctatus
CCCCCCCCCCCCCCCTTTTTTTTTTGGCGGGGGATGGGGGGAGAGGACTGTTGGGCCTCATTTGTTTGATTTTGTAAAAAAAACTGTGTTTATACTGTATTTTTGTATTTTATACTATGTTTATATTGTATTATGGTTCATTATTCTGCGCCGTCCTGAATTGCCAATTGAACTAGTATCTGTTTATAATTTAGTATTTTTGTTTGTTTATATAAATATGCTGCCCTCTTTTACATTGATCTAAAATCTTAGTGAGATCCGTGAACTTGCTGTGAAAAGCAATAGTTCCCAAACTATTCTTCAAGCTGTAACAACATTATTAACATGATTTTCTTTCTTCCTTTTTTTTTAATTACCTTTTGTATTGTAGTGCTGGTCTTACTAAGTCTGTCCCACTGAATGATGTGGTCAAATTAATCAATTTTTTGTTCCTCCATTGTAGTTTCAATCCTCTGTTGCTTTGTCAATTGGTGTTTTTATGCACACACTTCTCTTGCATGTTTGCGGCTACATCTGAAACTTTCTCTGTGTCTAAAGCACTCACTCAGATCTTAAACATCTGGCTCTTTGAACTTATGCATAGAGCTTCTCCCAGAACGTTTGTGTGTAAAAGGTTATTGTGGAAAAGTGCTTTGCTCCAGGCAGCTGTGGTCACTTGGTTTCCATGGCAGCCCCTCATGTCTACAGCTGCGGCTACTTTAGGCTGCCTCGGCAGTGTTTGTGTGAAGAATGAATCCGGAACTTATTTGTGAACTTGTAAACCCAGAAGATTGAAAGTCTAGCACTTTAAGGTGTGTATAAAAATGCCCAATATGAACTGCATTCACTTTGGTGGATCTTGGATTTTGGTGGAGCAATTAAGACTATGGCATCGTGTATGTCAGAACAAGGAGAAAATGATCTAGGATGGCTTACATCAAACAAATGGGGTTTAGAAGGTGTACTTTCTATAAGATCAAAATGTCTGTAACACTGAGCTTACAAAAGAGATATTCAACTTCAGTCCTGTCCATGGCTTCGCTTTAAAATATTGGTTTTACTTTTTTCTTATCCAAGAGCTTTGCAAGTGGAAAGTGCTGCATCAACGTTTAACTCTATTGTGGCTGTTCACCTTCCATAAGGCAGATAATTCAATACAGAAATTTTTATTCTTTTTGAATGTCATTCTGTCTAAGAATTTGGGAATAAATAAAAGACATAGTGGTAAAGACCAGACCCTACAAATCAAAATTTAGACTTTCCTGTTTTGTATGCAGTTGGTAGCTTCAGTCTTAATGACAACTAAATTGAGCTATTAAAGTATAGCATAGTTTGCAGTCGCATCTGCAGCAAAGTTTAACACAGTATGAAGCATATATGCCACAATTTTCCAAATTATTATGGTTTTTGCCAGAACAAAAGCTTCTAGTTTCTTCTTCTCCCAGACAAAAAATAAAATAAAATTTGCTATTTGCAAGGACCAAATGGTCACGCAATAAAATAAAATTGTTTATTGTTAATAAAATTTGCTATTCTGTGTGCTCATCTTTTTGCAGTTATGGGTACAGTGTGATCCTCACCCATTAAAGTCGGTAGGAGCCAAACAATTAAATGAGGACAGGATTGAGGTCATAGCTTGCATAGGTATAAAAATAAAGTTAGTAAGAGTATCCTTTTGGAAGTCCCAAGATGCATTCTTAATGTACATACAATATACTCTATTACTATTTATTATTTTTATAGCACTAGCAATGTACCTGTACAATCAATAGTTGAGTTGTGGAGAGTGGAAAACCTACTACCAAGTTTTACAAAGAAATTATACCCTTTTCCACACAGCACCTCCCCCCCGCCCCCGCCCCTGGGTGTGTGGGAGGGTGTTCCACCGGTGGGGGCGTTCGTGGAAATGACCGACGGTGGGTGGGGGGATGGGTGTCCGCTGGGTGTTCGTCCATGTAAACACTGCAGGTGATGGGTGGAGGTGTGTGCGTGCTCCTGTGCAACACCCACCTCCATCCATCACCCACCCATCTCCACCTATGGTGCCCTCAGAAAAAACGGAAGAGGTCCCGTGAGTGGAGATGGGTGGGGGTGTGTGTCGGTGTAAAGGGGGATACGTCCACCTCCACCCACTGTGCCAGAACACCCCCCCCCCCCAATCCGTGTAAAAATGGCCACTGATAAAATGGGTGTTACATCTTATATATGTTGCAGGGCACCCATAGAGCACACCTGCAGCCCTGCAACATGTATAATAAGATGTAATACCCATTTTTTCAGTGTTAGTGTCTTTGTGCAAAGGGCCAAAGTGTAAAGGACAGATGATACTTTGAAATGCATAATTCATACCCTAAAGCCTACATTTTAAAAAGGGGTGGAATTGGCACTGAATCATTCATTGTAATTGTCACAATACAATCCCTGTAGTGGTATAGAAAATATAAGTGCAGAAACAAAAGCTCTTGTCAGCAGTTCTTACAAAAGCTGACATTTGCAATGGAAAGAAATATTTGGAACGTCTTCTTTATATTAAAAAGAAATATATAGTGTCTTGTTAGCTTGCATCTTTTGTGACGAGAATCTGTTAGGATTAGATGCTCTACACCAGGAGTGGCTAGATTTATGGTGGGCTCAACCCAAGCATCAACCTCAGGGGATCTACTGGATTTTTCTTCTCCCATTGGCTTGAGGCTGCGACCTCTTCCATAGACTCCTTGCTGTAGGGAACCCTTAGCACCTGGTCTCAGGAGTGGAGAGGAGCGCTCCCCTCAGAGAGTCTTCCCCACCACACTGGAGGAACTCTCCTAATCCATTCTCCCCCTCCCCCCCCTTTTTTTTTTTAAACCCAGACACACTCCCTGGGTTGCTGGTCCCACTCAAAGCATAGAGGCAATTTCGGAAGAGCTGCTCCCACTCCCCACACTGTGATCTACTAGAGACGAGCTTGTGATCTACTTCTTGGAAGCCCCTACACTTGAAAGGGTTACTATCCCCCTAGATTCAAGGCGTGTAGGTCTTGGTATGCTGGGATTTTTACCGAGGGAGAAGGGAATTAATTGAGATGATAGATCTGGTTTAGATTCAAAATAGACAAAGCAGAAGATTGGGTTATTCTGAAACAAAAGATGGGTATTAACTAACAGACTAAAATGTTCATATACAAATGTAAGGATCATGCAAACAAAAACAAATTAAAAGATATAGCTTTCAATCTAATGGGAAACCAAAAGAGCAGTAACATTTACAAGGGACTACTGTTAAATGATTACCTCATTTAAGTTTGTCCCAAATATTCCTAAATGCATGGAATAAAGTCTGTTTTGTCTTTATAAAATGTATTGGTGTATTTTTGTCTGTACAATCAGTTTGAGTTTACTCTAATCAAAAGAACTCGGTGCTTTATCCTTCAGAAAGCTCTGTGATTGCAACTCTGTTTTTAAATTTGGGATTTATTATAACCTATTAAAAGCAGAAAATTCATCTAAAGAAAAGAGAATTGTTTTTTCTCTACAAATATGACCCTTTTTTAGGTGCTCTTCAAAGGCAATGAGCGAAGTCTCCTGCTTTTGGCATCCATCTTCCAGAATGCCCTGCCGCGTGCTTCTTTTCCTCACTCTAGCATAAAATCCTCTACAATTGTTTATAATATGCAAATAAAAAAAAGAGCTTCTTAGTTTTGCTTTTTCAAAAGCTAAATTCTAGTAGCTAATTTTTATAATGGGAAATGGAGGAGATCCAAGGCAGAACTGTTTGAATCCATATGGAAAGGAAGATCTTGTGAGTGACATATTAAAGTAGTAACTAAGGAGGTAGGAGGAAACCTAAGAATAAATTCCCAAAGGCCAAGAGACAGAGGTTCAAGAAGGCAAATGTGGCTCACAGTGTTAAAGGCCCTGAGCCTTTTTGTGGAGGAGAACAACATATACATCCAAAGTAGTAGTAGTAATGATGTCGGGGATAATGAGAGTACTGGTTCTAAATTTTGGCCAGAAGGATAATTAGATGCTCTGGTGAAAGCCTTGCTGGTGGATTTCAAGTGTCATAACTTTGAGTGTAGAGACTTTTTGATATATTTGAAGACGAGGAATTGCAGACAGTGGTTGTGAACTTGCATTCATTGCGCTTAGAGATGAAAGTCATCAGTAGATATGTTGGTAGTTTGGGACCCAAGTAGGGAGAAGAGTAGGCTATTTTTTTTAAGGGAGAGAGAAAATGTGCTTCTATTGTGAGAATGAGAGGTTGGAGAGAAGGGTAAAAAGGGGAATAATAATATAAAAATAATAAATTATAAATTAATAAATTTATTATTTTTTTTTTATATAGCCTCTTCCGCTCTGCCCTCCCCGACTCCTCGCTCCCCTCACCTAACTCCTGCTGATACCCTCCATCCAGTACAATCTGTTACCTAAGGTCTGTGTACTCATATTCTCACCACATGGACCAAGCAGCCATCATTCTCGATGTAACAATGCCAAGCGTGCCCACCTGGGACCTCGCATCCTCATGAATGTTACACTCCTTGTCTCGCTCTCTGTTCCCCTTCCTTCGTCTCTCTCCCCCCGCCACCCCCCATCTTTCAGAATTGTAAGCCGTAGGACAGGGACCATGTCTATTCAATTACTTTGTAAAGCGCCAGGTACATTGCTGGCGCTATGTAAATGTATATAAACTTAAATCTGTTTGAAACTGCTGTAAGATTACATTTTATCTCTACCATGACAACATCTTATTTTTAATCCAGTTTAAAATATTTTGTTTTGCAATAAGTTAATGATCATGATCAGTTTTATGTAGTACCAACTTATATGCAAGAGATGCCATAATAAAAAAACTCTCCGGTTTACAAAAAGAGTTGACTCCTGCAAATTCAATCATGCACTAAAAAGCATGCAAATTGCCTTAACTTCTTTGCCATGTAAGCAGTAAAGATATTGTAAAGTCTCGCATATTGTGCTCACTTACAACTTAGACTGCATGCATCCACACTTTGCCTTCATCTTTCAGCCCCAATCCTCTTCCTTTTTAGGCTTAATTTGTTTAAAAATATCTGTACTGGCTGAAACACTTGTGGAAAATTGTATATAACTAATTGCTTGTCTGCAGTTGAAAATTGAACAATGATGATAGTCTTTTTCCAGCAGCTACCTTGTTCAAAAAGTGCAACAATTCATGATAGAACTTTTTGAAAATAAAGTTTTATTTTTAGGTATTAATCATTAAAGATTAATTTAAAATAATTTCAGTTTTGCCACCTCTAGATCTAGTACTAGAGAATTCCTCTGTAAATATTTTATTTATTTAATACCCCACCCCTCCTGCTCCAAGCAACCCATGGAGACTTACAATGTTAAAACATATAAAATACAATAAAAAGAAAGGCACAAAACCAAAACCACCCCCCTCCAACCCTACACCGCATCTCGCCAAAAGCCAGACAGAACAGCCAGGTTTTACACATATGAAGGAAGGAGGGGAGATCTGGGACCACCCGGGTCACCACCAGGAGGGAGTTCCACAGCCTAAGTGCAGCCACCAAGATCGCCCTCTCCATAATGGCCCCCCAGACCACATGGGGGACCTCGAGAAGGGCACCACCGGCGGACCACAGAGGCTGCTCCAGAGCGAGGAGAGTGAAGCGGTCCCGCAGGTAAGTCGGACCAAGGCCGTATAGGGCTTTATAGGTCAAAACCAATACCTTGAATCGGGCCAGGAAGACTATAGGCAGCCAGTGCAGAGCCCACTGCACCGGTGTAATGTGCTCATGGCGGCCTGTCCCCGTAAGGAGACAGGCTGCAGCATTCTCCACTAGCTGCAGTCTCTGGACTGTCACCATAGGTAGCCCCACGTAGAGTGCATTGCAATAGTCCAATCTCGAGGTAATGAAAGCATGGATGATGATGGTCAGGTCACTATCTGAAACATGGCCGAAGCCGTTGCACCAAATGTAATTGCCGAAACACACTCCTCGCCACAGCCCCCCACCTGGAAATCCAGGCGGAGCTGCGGATCGAGGATCACGCCCAGACTATGGACCTGTGATACCAGCGGAGGGCGGACCCCATCAATGATGGGAACTGCCACATCCACTGTCCTTCCCACTACTATCACCTCCATCTTGTCGGGATTCAGCTTCAGTCGGCTCGCCCTCATCCAATCCCCAAAAGCCACCAGATGTTGGGTAAGCACTGAGACTGCCGGATCTCGGTCAGAGGAAAACAAGAGGTACAGGTGTGTCATCAGCATATTGATGACACCTCACCCCATACCCTCTCACGACCTCACCAAGTGGCTGCATATACATGTTGAACAAGAGCGGGGACAGGATAGAAGCTTACGGGACACCACACGTGAGGTTCTGTGGAGATGAAGAACAATCCCCAAGCACTACAAGCAGAGTTCTCCCAACCAGGAAGGAGCGGAACCAGTCAAGGATGATCCTGCCCACTCCAGCTTGATCCCGGAAGCAAGTCACCAACATCTCATGGTTAACTGTATCAAAAGCAGTTGATAGTACTAACAAAATTAGCAGGGTTGAATGACCCTGATCTAATTCGCAGCGAAGGTCGTCGACCAAGGCCACAAGTTCAGTCTCCATGCCATAACCTGGACAAAAACTGGACTGAAAGGGAGCCAGATAACAAGTGTGGTCTAGATGCTCCGGCAGTTGCTGGGCCACCACCCGCTCAATAACCTTCCTAAAAAGGGAAGGTTAGAGACTGGCTGAAAACTGCCGAAGGAATCAACGTCAAGTGATGATTTTTTTGAGCAAAGGCCACACCACCGCCTCTTTGAGGCAGCCCAGCACTCAGTGCAGATGTACTAGAATCGTGTTTACTAGATACAAGGCAAATGAAGTATAGATTGCTTTTTATGTTCAAAGTGAATCTTTACAACCTGCTGCTGGAGGGAGAGTCAGCGTGGGGCTGAGCAGCCCCCTGCAGAATGTCTTTTCAGCGGCACAGACAGACAGACACATACGCACTGTGCACTACATACTCCAGACATATCGCACACTGCATGGCCTTGGGCAGGTGTGGGACTTGGTGCAGCAGCAACGCTGTAAGGGGAGGTAATTGAATGGTGGTGCTGTTCTCGTGCTGAAGCCGACTGATTAAAGCATAGAATTGGCTTACAAACCTATGCTGTGGCTTTGTGGGCAGCAAAGAAGAGGTTCTTCAATGCTCTTGTAGCATCCGCAAAGTTGCGTCCTGCTGAGCTTTTCCAGGTGGTGAGGGGACTGGTCAGTCTGGCCTTCCTCTGCCTGGAACTGAATTTCCAGTGCTCGCTGTGACATGTTTGTCGACCTTTTTGTGGATAAAATTGCCCTGATTCACCAATACTTTGACACTGCGCTTATTGCAGTGGGAGAACCAGAGGTAATGGAAGCCCCACCTGGTGCTGTTTTGTGGGATCAGTTTCAGTGTCTGTCGCCCACTGATGTGGAGGATGTCCTTGGGGTTGTTAGAGCCACCTGCTGTGAATGCAACCCATGTCCATCTTGGCTGGTAAAGGCCAGCCGGGAAACTTTGGGGCCGTTGCCAGCTGGAGTGGTCAGTGTCTCCGTTATGGAGGGCAGAGTGCTGGGCTGCCTTGAGGTGGTGGTGCAGCCTCTAATCAAAGAACCATCTTTGGATGTTGACTCCCTGGCCTGCTATTGGCCAGTCTCTAACTTTCCCCTTTTTAGGTCATTGATGGGGTTTGTCCCACGCTGGTCTCCCAGGTGAGTCTAGGGGTGCTCCTGGATTCCGAGCTTCGCTTGGATATGGTGGCGAAGAGGGCTTTCCGCCAGTTACATCTGGTCCGGCGGCTTTGGCCTTATGTCTTGGGCTCTGACCTGTAGTGTCCACCATCATTCATGCTTTTGTTATCTCAAGACTGGACTACTTTAACGCGCTCTACGTGGGGCTACCCTTGGAGATGGTCTGGAGGCTGCAGCTGATGCAGAATGCGGTGGCCAGGCTCCTTGCGGCATCGGGTTGCCAGTAGCACATTACATCAGTGCTTTGTTCTCTGCACTGGCTGCCTATTTTATTCCGGGCCCGATTCAAGGTGTTGGTTTTCACCTTTAAAGCCCTACACAGGTTTGGCCCAAGCTATCTGCGGGACCGCCTCACTTTCTGGGTCCTGGATCGGCCCCTGCAGTCCGCTAGGGGTGCCTTTTTGGAGGTCCCCTGAGTAAATCAGGGGTCCACTATGGAGAGTGTGTTCTTGGTGGCCACACTTCTGCTGTGGAACTCCCTCCTGGAAGCGGCTCGCCTGGCCCCAGACCTGCTGACTTTTTGTCGGGCTTGTAAAACCTGGCTGTTCCACCAGGCATTTGGTGGAGGGGATGGGCGAGGGAGGGAGGAATGGGATGGGGTGGTGGTGGGGAAGATGGGGAATTTTGTTATGTTGTATTTTAATTGAATTTTAATTGATTTATTATTGCTAATTTGTTTTATTGTTGTAAGCCGCCTGTGGTCGGAGAGGGTGGGGTATAAGAGTTTTTAATTATAAATAAATAAATTGAGTGAGTGGTGGCTCAGCAGCTTCAGGGACATCTGGACCGTGTCAGTTTTCTGGTTCCCTTGCAGTCTGGAGTTCGACTGGGTTTTGGCACTGAGACTGCGCTTGTGACCTTGGTCAACTATCTCCACTGTGAGTTGGACCAGGGTCGTCGGCCAACTCTGTTGATCCTGTTGGATCTCTCTGCTGCACTTCATACTGCTGACCATGAGATATTGGTGGCCTGCTTGCGGGACAGAGCTGGGGTGGGTGGGACTGTTATTGAATGGTTCCGTTGCTTCCTGGCCGGGAGAACTCAACATGTGGTACTATTCTGTCCCCCGGGCCTGGGTCCGCTGAGAAGGAGAGGTACAGTTGGGTGTCCTCAGGATACTGACGACACCACACACCATACCCTTGGATGACCTTGCACAAAGTTTACATGTAGACACTGAACAGTGTGTACGTGCAATGTTTAGGTGAGGTCATTGGAGGACAGGGAGGCAGTGGCAAACTTGGCAGGGCCAGGGAAAGCAGACAGGAGCAAGGAGCAGCAGCAAGGGGGATGGGGTGCCGCAGCAGTTTTCCTCACCGATGCCTGCAAACCCCCAGGCACAACTGCCCTGAGCCCTGCTCAGGGGAGCCAAACACAAGATAGGAGTAACACTCCTCTTCCAAGAAGCCCCCCCTCCCTCAATCCATAGACTAGCATGGGGTTTCCCCCAACATCATAGCTTTAAACTACTCATCAGATTTACAAAAAAACAAAGGCACACCCTGGGAGCTTCCTTTTCAATTTTCTAAATGGCTCATAGCTCCTCGCCACCAACACCAAACCCCTCTATCCTACCCAGATTGAGATGGTCAGACTGGAAGAAAAAACAGCCTTCGAAGTGCAGTTTTCAAATTGTGATGTCTCGGCTGTTATCCAAACGATTTCAGCTGACATTTGCACAGCATGCTCTGCTTACCCCAGTGGTCCTCCACAACACATTTCACTATTCTAACTTGAATCACGCCAGTTTTATAACAAATAAAATATTAGGGCTTTATAACGTAGCATGCAACATGCCTTAACTATTAGAGCAGATCTAGCCGCTCTAATAATTAATGCATAAGCTCTATTATTGCAGAGACTTGTTTTTAGTCTCCTTATGTACATGTACATAATGCAAGAGAATTGGTTCATGCTCAAGACTGTATGCCTTGTCAAACTTTATTAGTGTCTTGCTGAACCAATACTTTGGAATTCTGGTAGCTAAGTGCTCTAATGCATTTTGCATTAACACTAATTATGGAAATTCATGATCGCTCTGTGCCCTAAACAGGTAAACTGGCTGCACATTTTTATTCTAATGGAAGGTGTATTCTGTTCACACCTCTTTCTAACTGGGAAGGTTTTCCTTCCATTTTATTTATAGAACCGTTTTCAAACTGGACTTAGAATATCACTGTGGTATTTACAGAAATTGTGTACATGCTCGTGCTACTTGCTTAGTAGTACATGGACGGATCAAGAAGTGATGTGGATGAGGGGGCTGAAGTGCAAAGTTAGCATTGCCCCACCCAGGTGATTAGGCCCTGCCTCCAGCCCCACCTCTAGCCCCCGCAATTCACTGGATCTGCCAGCACAGTCCTGGGGCTTCTCCTCAGGCCCATGGGCCAAATGCAGATATGCATTTATGTGGTCTTTTTCCAGTTCCTAGGCTACTTTTAGTAGAGGTGGGACCCCGGGCCCATTACCGGCTACCGGATTTACCGGTTACCGGTTCTCTAAAAACCGGATTCCCGGATTAAATCCGGTATACCGGTACCGGTTTTATTTCATTGATTTCAATGGGGTGCTGTATCCCCATTGAATTCAATGAAATAAATTAATTCCTTCCCCCTCCCNGGAGCAGCAGCAAGGGGGATGGGGTGCCGCAGCAGTTTTCCTCACCGATGCCTGCAAACCCCCAGGCACAACTGCCCTGAGCCCTGCTCAGGGGAGCCAAACACAAGATAGGAGTAACACTCCTCTTCCAAGAAGCCCCCCCTCCCTCAATCCATAGACTAGCATGGGGTTTCCCCCAACATCATAGCTTTAAACTACTCATCAGATTTACAAAAAAACAAAGGCACACCCTGGGAGCTTCCTTTTCAATTTTCTAAATGGCTCATAGCTCCTCGCCACCAACACCAAACCCCTCTATCCTACCCAGATTGAGATGGTCAGACTGGAAGAAAAAACAGCCTTCGAAGTGCAGTTTTCAAATTGTGATGTCTCGGCTGTTATCCAAACGATTTCAGCTGACATTTGCACAGCATGCTCTGCTTACCCCAGTGGTCCTCCACAACACATTTCACTATTCTAACTTGAATCACGCCAGTTTTATAACAAATAAAATATTAGGGCTTTATAACGTAGCATGCAACATGCCTTAACTATTAGAGCAGATCTAGCCGCTCTAATAATTAATGCATAAGCTCTATTATTGCAGAGACTTGTTTTTAGTCTCCTTATGTACATGTACATAATGCAAGAGAATTGGTTCATGCTCAAGACTGTATGCCTTGTCAAACTTTATTAGTGTCTTGCTGAACCAATACTTTGGAATTCTGGTAGCTAAGTGCTCTAATGCATTTTGCATTAACACTAATTATGGAAATTCATGATCGCTCTGTGCCCTAAACAGGTAAACTGGCTGCACATTTTTATTCTAATGGAAGGTGTATTCTGTTCACACCTCTTTCTAACTGGGAAGGTTTTCCTTCCATTTTATTTATAGAACCGTTTTCAAACTGGACTTAGAATATCACTGTGGTATTTACAGAAATTGTGTACATGCTCGTGCTACTTGCTTAGTAGTACATGGACGGATCAAGAAGTGATGTGGATGAGGGGGCTGAAGTGCAAAGTTAGCATTGCCCCACCCAGGTGATTAGGCCCTGCCTCCAGCCCCACCTCTAGCCCCCCCTACCAAGTGAGCAACAGTGTTAGGCCAGTTTATCCCCCACCCCAAAGCCTGTCTCTTATACACATCTAGATTGATCCTGTTGGATCTCTCTGCTGCACTTCATACTGCTGACCATGAGATATTGGTGGCCTGCTTGCGGGACAGAGCTGGGGTGGGTGGGACTGTTATTGAATGGTTCCGTTGCTTCCTGGCCGGGAGAACTCAACATGTGGTACTATTCTGTCCCCCGGGCCTGGGTCCGCTGAGAAGGAGAGGTACAGTTGGGTGTCCTCAGGATACTGACGACACCACACACCATACCCTTGGATGACCTTGCACAAAGTTTACATGTAGACACTGAACAGTGTGTACGTGCAATGTTTAGGTGAGGTCATTGGAGGACAGGGAGGCAGTGGCAAACTTGGCAGGGCCAGGGAAAGCAGACAGGAGCAAGGAGCAGCAGCAAGGGGGATGGGGTGCCGCAGCAGTTTTCCTCACCGATGCCTGCAAACCCCCAGGCACAACTGCCCTGAGCCCTGCTCAGGGGAGCCAAACACAAGATAGGAGTAACACTCCTCTTCCAAGAAGCCCCCCCTCCCTCAATCCATAGACTAGCATGGGGTTTCCCCCAACATCATAGCTTTAAACTACTCATCAGATTTACAAAAAAACAAAGGCACACCCTGGGAGCTTCCTTTTCAATTTTCTAAATGGCTCATAGCTCCTCGCCACCAACACCAAACCCCTCTATCCTACCCAGATTGAGATGGTCAGACTGGAAGAAAAAACAGCCTTCGAAGTGCAGTTTTCAAATTGTGATGTCTCGGCTGTTATCCAAACGATTTCAGCTGACATTTGCACAGAATGCTCTGCTTACCCCAGTGGTCCTCCACAACACATTTCACTATTCTAACTTGAATCACGCCAGTTTTATAACAAATAAAATATTAGGGCTTTATAACGTAGCATGCAACATGCCTTAACTATTAGAACAGATCTAGCCGCTCTAATAATTANCTTTAAGTTTTTACATTGCAGCCATTTTTAAATGGCTGCAATGTAAAAAAATCCGGTACCCAGAATCCAGTACCCACACCGGATTTACCGGGTCGAATCCGATAATGCCGGTATGCCCGGTACCGGCATTATCGGATACCGGATTTACCGGTTTTCCCGCCCCTAACTTTTAGATGATTAATAATTACTTTTAAAAATTATATGCCCTTTAAAATCTCACTCCCACCCCTGTAACACCGAGCACCCGCCCTGCCCCACAACTCCAACCATGACTTTTCCCCAGGGCCAGCATTGTTGCCTGGCAGGCTTGCTGCTGCCGCCCTCCACCCCAATCACATTTCCAGCATTTTTGAAAACGCCTAAATCACAAGATTAACAGTTAAATCTCAGGATTTTAAAACCTCAATTTTATCACAAGCATCACGTTTCTAACATTTTGAAAAAAACCTAAAAACTCCAGACTCACAAGACTAACAGCTGGCTATTGGGGGGAGGGCAGGGGGCTGGCTACTGGGGCTGGGTTTGGGGGAGGAAGGTGGGGGTCCCAGGTTTGGGGGGCTGGGTTTAGGGGGAAGGCTGGGAGCCTTCCCTGTGAGAAGTAGGCACAGCGGTGCCCATGGGGACAGCCGGCCAGGGGGGAGCGCATGGCGAGAGGAAGGGGGCACATGGGGGCAACCAGCCAGGGGAAGCGCATGGTGACGGGTGGCACAGAGAGGGAAAGGGGGTGCGCATGGGGGCAGCGCAAACTCAATTTCAATGAGTTTGAAATTGACTCATCTGAACAAACCCTACTTTGTATACAATGGTAAAATCCTAAGGTTTAAACTAGGCAGGAAACCTCTGGCCCACAGCGTTTTTTATTTGGACCCTTTCCGGTTCCTGGATCTGGCTGATGGATCCAGTCCTTGCCTTCAAACACCCGAAAGAGTGAACTTGCGGAAAAGGAGCAGAGGGAAGGACATGCACTCAAGGATAGGTGCTTGATCCATGGGATAGTTCCATGATCTGGACCCATCTTTTCTTCCACTCTCCTGAACTCTTCCATGATCCGTTCCCTCCACCATCTTCTATCCAACCCATGGAACTTGTACTAATTCTCAAAGTGGCCCATGGGAGGGAAGGCATTTGATAGCCTTGGTTTAAAACACTTCCTAAATATAAAGAGATTTATGCTGTTTTGGATTTGCAATGCTCTTTTCCAGAAAGGAAGAAACTGCCTTGTGATACCAGCAAAGTAAATTGTGATATGTCAAATTTATTGAGGTCTCAAATGCTATTTGTAATTATTTCAGTTTTTTTTTTTAAAAAACAACCACTTCAAAAGAACTGATAGAGTATACATAGAGATATATGTGCAATTAATTATTTTGTTTATCACTCCAAAACGTAACAAATGTTGAAAGCTGGTGGCATTACATCTTTCTATATACAACTGACTTGGATGAATGATTCTTATTTATGTTTTTGTACACTAAAATATAGGCGGCAGTTAAATTCTTATTTGGGTTGCCTTAGGGCTATAATGAAATTCTGGCTTGGATTCTGTCTTTGACAGATCTAGCTGTTCCAATCATTCTAGTGAAACGTAGACCAGTCCCCTGTAATTTGCATGCACAGTGTGAGCACTGCCACTTTACGCACATGGAATGGTGATTCCCTACAGTTGGAACTTGGGACAGAATTCTGTCCCAAGTTCCAATCTACAGTGGAATTCCAACTAAAGTTTCAAAAAGGTGGAAAGTTTTCATGAAGATGATATGCCAGATTTGCTTCAGCCCTAGATTGCCTCCCTATGCATAATGCTATGAAACTTGGTTGGGGAAATATCTTTTTATCAGGGACAGGAAGATTGTCCCCTAAACTGTAGCAGAAGAGGGACTGGCTTGTCGTAGCCCTGTAACCCTTTTCTATGTGAAGAAGGCTTTTAAGAAGTATTTTTCAAAAATGTATGATATGTACACCTTCATTTTAAATGCTTGCTAATGGAATCCTCTGCTCAATAACAAGTCACCATTAACTAAGACCAAGCTACTCTATATGTCATTTGACAGTTTGATTAAAGTTTAAAAGGTACACTGCATCTTGCAAACCCAGGTACAATACAGTGTTAGTTGATCCTAGCTGAATGGATCATCTTTTCATTATGCCCTGATGCCATTTCTGTACGACCTCTGAGAGCAAGGTAATGTTGGTCATAACTTCTGTGATGCAACTTGGGGCAAGAGTCTTTCAGATAACTGGCTTGCAAAACTTTTAGGGATTTATAATGCACAGTCAACACCTTCAACTGAAAGACTCTTTGAATTTGGCAGTTTACCTCATCATGACTGCCAACAGCAATCTTTATTAATCGAAAGCTGAGAAGTTTGTAGCATGAGGCCATCCATTTATAATGGAAGCCTGCATATCCACTGAGCCCCTCATTTTCAGGTCTATGCCGACTTCATCAAGCAGGCATGTAGATAAAAATATAGGATTTTTGTTTTGTTTTGCAGGAATGGGCACAAATAGGGCCCATGCTCACTGTATTTACCCCGTTGATGACAATAGGAAAAACACAGTGAACACTAACTAGTCCCTGGATACAGATCCTTCATATGCTCTTCTGCAGACTTTTTATATGAACGTCTCCGTTGGTGGGGCTTCAACGAATTTAACCACCACTAGATTATAGAGCTTCAGGATAGGCTCCATTGTTAAGGCAGCTTGTGCCCTCTGTTGAAATGACAATGCACGCCTGGTGACGGGGGAGAGGGGGCGGGAATTTAAATGGGCTGGGATGGGCATGAGCCCTTACCCACACAGCGCCCACTCCTATCCCCACATGAAGCATCCCTGATTTTTTTCATGACGCTCCATGCATGGGCATGAGTGGTCGGTGCATGAGTCATGGGAACTCACGCCCCTGCACACGAACTTCACATGGACGCTTGGGTGGGTGGAGGATGGGCTGGACCTACGTGGGTGTGGCCTGCTTAAAAAATGGCCATAGGTGATGTGTATTCTGGGACAAGGTTTGGGGGACAGTCAGGAATGGGGCTAAGTGTAAGTATGTTTTTGTGTGTGCTTTCAGTTGGGATGGGGACAAGATATCCAGGTACTGGAGGGGGCATATTTGGTGTGGGTGGGGGGGGCAAGGTTGATGGGTATGGGATGGGTAACTTGATCCCCCAATGAGGGCTGCACCTGAGGGGAAAGCAGATGGCAAACAATCCTCAGAAGCCAGAGCTCATAGATAGCCAAATCCCTTTCCAATACAATATAGTACTCCAGTGCATGATATACTAGGACCAATATTTGCTTGCTCTTAATCACCTGTGTAGTAAGCAGAAGCACTTGAGCTGCTGCCCAACAGGGGAACTATAAATGAAAGGAGAAATTGTGGAGATAGGGTCAAGTTCATAATACTCGGGCAGGGAGGAGCTTACGGTCTCCAGCTTCACTGTTACCCCCAACCTGTAGAGGAAGAGGATTAGGGGTGGAAGATTAGTGCAAAGTGTGGGGGCATGCAGACTAAGTTGTAAGTGAGCACAATTTGTGAGATTGGACGATGTCTTTAGTATTGTATGATACATGACAAGACTCTCTACTGCTTACGTAGTGCGCAAGCTAAAGCAGGAAGCTTGACTTAAAATTTCCATTCTTCTTGGAGCATGGATAAACTTTGTAAGAGTCTTAACTCCTCTCTTAAACTAGAGGTTTTTTGATCCTAGAATACTTTTTTTTCTTTCTAGTATGCATAAAACAGTAAATCATGGCAAATACTGTTTCCAATGGGAACAGTTCATTTGACTTCATCATGCAATGTGGAAACATATCTGCTTTTCCACTCTTTTTGCCATTTGTTTTTTTTTTATGAGTTGAACATACATACTAACTACAACTTGCTATGGGGACAATCCCAAGCCCTGTATACGCCCCACGCACACGCTCCCAGGGGCTGTGGTGATGCAAAAGTGCTGTAAATGTGACAAAAAATGCTGGGAAATCACAGGCACTGATATTGACAATGATAGAAGTGCAGAATCACCAGAGACTGAAGAACGCTCACAAGCTCTCCCGAAAGGTCAGTATTTCCCTGCAGAATGGGAACACGTGTTCTCATCTCAGCCCTACTTCCTAGATACTTATTGAGGCTAAAAATGTATATTAATGAGAGTAAAGGCACTGGGACTGCGAAATAAATGGATTGCCTTTCCACCAGCAACCAAAGGAGGCATGATGCACACAATTGGAGGTAAAATGGCAGAAACTCTTTAATGAATCATTCACATATCACCAAAGGTATCCAGTGAAAATGGTCTAGCACCTCCTATGGGTAAGAGCCTATAACAGGCACAGTAGGATATACCCATCAGCAGCATCCCCCATATCAGAGTCAAAGCTTAACCAGGCCCTGCAGATAGCTGCAGCATTCGTAGGGCCTGCTCGTCTCACCCCTAACACCTCCCACCCAGACTTGTGAATGGTGTTGCTGCCCTTCCCACTCTGGGAGAAGTAGCGGCAAAGCCAGCTGCTATTCCCCCCCTCCCCCCCCAATCTGTCTCAAAGGTATAACTTCAATTCTGAGTGATACTCTGGAACACAATTAGGTGCTTTAAACACGGGACCAACTAACTGCCTTGGTTGCTATGATTTATTAAATCTTTTTTTTAGAAATTATTCTCAATACTGTGACACCGACTCTGTACTCGAACACCCCCTGTTGTTTGCTTAAACAGCTGCCAACAGGGTGATAGCACTGCAAGGAGGATGAAAAAAAATCCTTTGCTGATGGGGGACAAGTTGCAGCTTGAGGAAAAAATTTCTTCACCAGCCCCAACATTGCAGCTCATTGACTGGTTTACAGTGGCCAGTTCAGGAAGGTGGATGTGCGGGCTAAAATACACCTCATACACATCAAAAGGTTGCTGCTTCCTAGAAGGGGGCTTATAAACTTTCCTCCACTTTCTACCGTGCGAGACCTGGAATTTCTGATGGGAAAGTCAAGAGTGCAGGGCTGCCCTCTCTGTTCCCTTGGACAGGTTTTTTTTGGGCTCGAGCTGAACTTCCAGCAGGGGGTGGCAAACACCAACCAACCAAGCGGCTTGTGGGAATTTCAAATTAAAGCAAAGAACTCATTAGGGTAAACATATCCATCTGGTTTGGAATCCAGATATAGCTACAGAGCATAGTACTAGTTTAGTTCTCCAGTTGTGTTCGCTATGACTATGCCAACAGATATTTTGCTCCTTTTTA
Organism: Sphenodon punctatus; assembly: GCA_003113815.1. Lineage (NCBI taxonomy): Eukaryota > Metazoa > Chordata > Lepidosauria > Sphenodontia > Sphenodontidae > Sphenodon > Sphenodon punctatus. The sequence continues at coordinate 271,788 of QEPC01001296.1, forward strand.
AGGCAAGGTAAAACGCCTGCAAGTCTATGTACACTTCAACCATTCTGTCAGATCTTCATTTTCATTAAGTGTACTTTGCTATCTGTGTGGTGGTGGGTAATTCCTTGATAGAAAGCCTGTTTTACCACTGTAGAGCTCAAAGAGAATGAAAACCAAGGAACTATATACCAGGGGGTGGGCAATGTTCCCAAGCCGAAAAACAGCATAACAATTGTTGTATTGCCAAGAACCACAAGATGCATTAGATCAATCACAACGTTAAAGCCCTATTCAGCCTGGACCTCTCCTATCTGTGGGACTGCCTCATCCCTCGTGTCCTGGACTGGCCCCTACGGTCAGCTGAAGTCACCCTCCTGGAGGTCCCCCAGTTTTCCCGGAGGGCAACATTTGACAGGGCATTCTCGGTGACTGTGCTGTGGCTATGGAATTCTTTCCTGACAGAGATTTACCTCTCTCCAGACCTCTCCTCCTTCTGTAGATGATGTAAAACCTGGCTCTTTTGCTAGGCATTTGTGAGGGAGATGGGTAATGGGAGGGGGGTTCTTTCTTTTTCTCTCGGGCAAAGGGGAGCATTCTTCTCGGGCCTCTGTTGGGTTTTTTGTTTTGTTGTTTTATAGTTTTAAACTGATATTTTAGATTGTATTTTATATTTTTATGTTTTATTGATCTATTGCGCACTGCCCTGAGCTACCTTTAGACAGGAGGGGGCAGTATAAAAATACTGAAAATAAATAATAAACTTCCCTTGATCCTGGGGATGGGGCAGAGTAGCTTCCCCCAACTCCCTTCTTCTTCCTCTCTGACTCCCAGGCGGTCTGTTGGGTTCAGGCAGCAGTAATAACAGCACAGGACATGTTCCTACTCTTGTAGTTCCCGTGAGGCTCCAAAGGCCAAAAAGGCAGCTTGGCTTCTTTCTTGCTTCTGAGGGAGCCTCATGAACATGCCTCCAGGCAGTATAGGTGCTGAAGAAGCACATGCAGATCCTGAGCTGCAATTTATCCACATCTATATCCTGAATCACAGTTGGCTTGATAGCTGAAGGCTTTGTCAGACATCCATATATGCTGCTATCTGAATATTATTGTGTTGTAAGCGGACTTTGCAGCCAACTAACAGACCTTCCCCCCCGCCCCCTTCCACGCTCAGAACTTTTAAGATGTGTTCTAGTAGATTGTCAAAATGTATGTTCTAAAAATTGATCACTTTGGCTTAAGTACAGTCAAAGCATTTACTGCATGAATCGTGACTTCGGGCACTTGGTGACTATGCTATCATGCAATATGACTGCTTCCGGCAGGAAAAACTGAAATTTATCTCTAAAGAGTTTGTTTCATGCCTTCAAATTTGAAATCTCCAGGGATGTGTTTTTGGGTATAATACATCATTTATCATTCATATTTGAATTATTCTCCTGTAGTTTCCAGGCTATAAAAGACTATTACTTGGAAGAGGTAAGAGAGTCTTCAGTTACATTAGTAAGTCCATCACCAAACACAATAACCATGTTTTGCCCGACTCTTCTCCTTAACTTGGTTAATCTGCAGCTGACTGGCTTTCTGCAATAAATTCCAAATAAGCTATGGTCAAATGATGATCATTTTCCTTTAGTGGTGTTTCCAGACTGTGGGCCCAGCATACCTCAAGGATTAATCTGCAATAATATACAATTGCATTGCAAAAGTATGCAAAAGCCTGAATTTGTCTGAGTTGGGAATTCAGTACATTTTCTATTGTTACATTTAAATGTTTGTGCTGGAATTGTGTTTAGTTGAGTACACAAGAAAAGTTCATCTTGTCAAATGAGCAGCATACAAACTTTAGAATAGTTCTTGTTCCATGGTCTGCTTTCACTGCTGCACCAACTAAACTGAGGTACAGTCTATTTCAATTGACCTTTTTATCTTGAGTCACAAAAAGTTCTCTTTCTACTATGCAATACAATTACTTATCCTCTGTTTACCTTTTTCAGCAGAGAATATGGGGTTTTCAAACGAGTGCAAAACTTTATTTATTTATTTAATACCCCGTTCCTTCTACTATCAGGCAGTCTGGGGCAGCATAAAATATAAAAACACAAATAAAATCCAATATAAAACATTTTTTAAAAATGCCAAAAGGAGGGTGACATTTAACACTCCTACCCCTGCACCCTTTCACCCCTCCCCCCACCAAATGCCTGGTGGAACAGCCCGGTCTTACAACTTTACTGAAAAGAGGGGAGGTCTGGGGCCAGCCGCATCCCCACCGGAAGGGAGTTCCACAGCTGCGGCACGGCCACCAAGAATGCCCTCTCCTGCGTGGCCCCCCAGAAGACTCAGGGGACCTCAAACAGGGCACCCTGGACGACGCAGGGGTTGATCCAGCACCCGGGGGGTGAGGCGGTCCTGCAAGTAGGCAAGGCCGAGACCATTTAGGGCTTTATGGGTCAAAACCAACACCTTGAAAGGGGTCACAGAACGCTATCAGCAGCCAGTGCAGAGCACGGAGCACTGGTGTTACATGCTCCCGGCAGCCCAATCCCACCAAGAGACAGGCAACCGCATTCTGCACTAGCTGCAGCCTCCAAGCCGTTGTCATGGGTAGCCCCAAGTAGAGCTCGTTACCATAGTCTAGTCTAGAGGTGATGAAAGCATGGATGAGGGCGGCCAGGTTAGAGTCTGAGACATCCGACCTATGCCGCCACACCAGATGTAATTGGCAAAAAGCACTCCTCACCACAGCCTCCGCCTGGACATCCAGGCATAGCTGCGTGTTGAGCACCCACAGACTCCGCACCTGGGGAACCAACGCGGGACAGACCCTGCCTACAGCAGGGGTCGTTACCCCCGTCGCCTTACCCACCGGCATCATCTCCCTCTTGTCAGGATTCAACCTGTCAGTTGGCCCTGATCCAGTCCCCTGCAGCCATCAGACACTCGGTAAGCACTGAGAGTGCAGGGTCTGGGTCTGTTGTAAAAGAGAGGAACAGCTGGGTGTCAGCTGCATATTGATGACACCCCACGCCAAACCTCCTAATCACCTCACTGAGTGGCTGCATATACACGTTGAACAGGAGAGGGGACAAGACAGAATCCTGCGGGACAACACACGTGAGGTCTCGCTACGATGAAAAACATTCTGAGTACCCCTTGCTGAGTTCTTCCTGCTAGGAATGAGTGGAACCATTCAAGAACAGTCCCACCCACTCCTGCACAGTCCCGCAGGCGTGTCACCAACATCTTATGGTCAACGGTATCAAATGCAGCCAAAAGATCTAACAGCACCAACAGGGTCGACTGACCCCAGTCTAACTCTCGGTGCAGGTCATCCACCAAGGCCACGAGCGCAGTCTCGGTGCCATATCCCGGACGAACTCCTGACTGGGAGGGATCAAGAAGACCTTTGTAATCCAGATGCCTTTGCCCTTGCAGATGCCCTTGTAAGGGGCGCCCCGTACCTCTGGGGCCGCCAGTAACAGCGGTAGCAGTGCCCCACGCTCCCGGGAACTCCACCAGCAGCTGCAGGCCCCGCTGCAGCATCCCTGGCGCCTCTACTGGACGTGGCGAAGAGTCCTAGGGTTGCCAGGACAATCCCCTAACAGAAGGACGCTGCAGGGCTGCCCTCAGCAGTCACGCACAGTGTGGGGGCGTGGCCAGCGCCGTTGCTCCGCTCCCTGTGCCTTCAGGCACAGCAGGGGGGTGGGGCCAGCACTGGCACTGCAGGACACACAGCGCCGGTGATCTGTGTAAACTGGCCCCAGACGGAGAGAGTGCTTGTTGATTGAAGTCTTGTTCCCTGTTGGTGTTTCTCCCTATTCCTTCTCCCCCCCCCCCTCATTGTGTTTGCATGAAGCCTTGACATTGCGACTGGAAAGAGAGTGACTGCGCTTGTGTGTTCTTTTGTGTGTTCCCAGAAGATTATGAGTAAGGGTGAGAGTGGGTGACACCTTGCCCCCCCAGGGGGTTCCCCCCGCAGTGTGATTCCTGTGACAGCCCTTCCTCCTCCCTCATGTTCTCCTGGTTGCCAGCCATTCCAACCCTCACCTGCACCACTACCTTTCTGTATCTTTGTAGTGTGAGTCTGTGTGTGTCTGGTGAGTGAGGAGTGGGATTACTCCAGTACCAGCCACTCGGTGCCCTATGATAATAGAGGCCGCTACTCATTGAATACAGGGCCACCATTCTATCCTGACGGGCATTCCTTCCCAGCCAACCCTTGCCGGTGTGTCACAGAGTTTCCTTCGCTGCTTGCAGGCGATTGCCTCACATCCTGTTTGTAAGGACCCCTGTCCACCCCTTTTGTGTGGTCCCTGCCCCCCTCCCTGTGACACTGCTGGACCACTACCCGTTCAATAACCTTCCCTAAAAAGGGAAGGTTAGAGACAGGCAGATAGCTGGCAAGGGAGTCAACGTGAAGCGATGGTTTCTTGAGCAGAGGCTGCACTACCGCCTCCTTGAGGCAGCCCGGCACTCTGTCCTCCTGAAGTAAGTAAGTAAATTTTTTTGTTTGGCCGAGGCTGTAACAAAATACAACAAAGTGGGTCACCACCAATATCAAAAACAGCTGAATACAATAAAAGCAATTTAAAATTGAATCCTTAGCTTCAAATAAAGATAATTAATTAGCTTTTTGTTACAAACCCCTTAAGATGTCTCGAGAGTTATTGAATAACGCATACAGATCATTAGTCCAATACTACGAACATGTATGCTAGCAATATCTTTATGCAAAACATAAAATAAAAGACCCAATGGGTAAAAAAAAATATTGTAATGAAGTTCCACTAAAAGAACTGAACAATCAAAAGTAACAAAAATTTACAAGCGAGCAGGCAGACCAGCGAGACCTGAACCCAAAGAAAACACTTCTTAACGCAATCTGTCAAGCCTAATTTGGGTGGCCGCCTCACAGAAGGCAGCCACTCTCCTAGTAACCCCAGAATTTATTGGACTAAGAAATTTTAAAAGTAGCAATAAAGGGGAAAGTAAAGTATCATTTTTAAGAGTACTCAAATATTTTCTTCTGGGGGCATCCTATGTGGGCCAAATAAAAAAGATGTGAATGACAGTCTACAGAGCCAGATTGGAACAAAGGGGGCAAAACCTCGCCTCTCTTGGAGCATTCTTGTACCGCTCCTCTAGCAGAGCAGAGGCGAAAACATTGCAGTGGAATATAGTAAAGGCACTCCTATGCCGGAAATTTGGCCAAATATCGTAGTAGCAATATTCACTACTAAGGGGAATAATCTTATGGTAGTAAGGAGCAACCTTGTAGGCAAACAGGCAGGATTCCTGTTGAAGCTCTTGATCCTGAATTCTCCTATTAATCAAGGACACAGCGCCATTCAACCCAAGAGGAGTTAAAGCTTCTCTAGAGAACCCCAACTCTAGAAATGTCCAGAAATGTCTCAAATCCTTATTTTTTGCAGCCACAAATAGTTTCAGCCAGTAGTTCCTTTGGGACTCTAACTTTTTGCAGGACAGCAAATAACGGTAAGAGTGTCTTAACGACAAAAATGATACTCTGTGCTCTGGGGACGGCTCCTGTTTTAGCAGCCTAGTGGTCTGGCGAAGGGAAGTTCTTGTATTTCTGCATTCTTCGTCAAACCAACGAAAATAATTAACAGGCCTGTTATGAGCCTTCCTACTAACTACTAAATAAGGAGCAAGGAGTTCAATCAAAGTCTCATAAGAGATCAAAATATCAGTCGAGCCCAGAGCCGAGGCCCCTTTACTGAGTACAAACTGGTTTTCTCTAGCTGTAAAAAATCAGAAAAGCTGTTTGTGTATCCTCAGTCCATTTCACACAGGCATGGTACTGACCTGAAACTGCACCGGATGGAATATGAAACCGATCTGAGGGTGGTTTGCTGGAAACTGCTGGCTCGAAGATAGTTAAAACTAAAGGTAAATGAGTGGATTCAATTCTCGGAGTAATACATAAAGATTTGACAATGGAACAAAAGTCTTCAACAATGAGAAAATAATCAGTGACACTGGAGTCTCAGAAAGCGTGATGGGTAAAAATTTCCCTCAAGGTCTCCTGTCACTCGGCCCTTAAGGATTGTCAAATTAAAGTTATTGGTCATATTTTCCAACTGACCCGCCCCTGAGCGGACAATTTGGTCTTTCAAAGACTTGGTAGAGCCTGACCAGGAGGGAGCGCAAACATCCAGTTCGGGAGGTGGCTGGGAGACTGCTGGGTTACCAATTCTTGTATTAAAATCACCAACAATAATAACCACAGCCTGTCCCACAGTCACTATAGCACCTTTGAGGATTTCAATAATCTTAATTCACAGGTTATGTGAATAATAAACGGAAGAAATAGGCGGGATATAAACATTTCCAATGAGTAATTCCCAACCAGAGGGGAAGACACAATAGAAAAGGGCAAAATGCACCCTGTACGAGCCGATCATCTGAACCTTTACCTTAAGAGAAGTAGACACCAGCAAAGCCAAACCCCCATTAGGCCTACCCTAAATGGCAGAAGGGGAAGCGTGAACACAGAAAGCTTCAAAATCAGAAATGACAATATCCGTTAGTGCCCATGTTTCTTGTAACAAAATAAAATTGTAATTATACAAAAAGTCAAGAAAATCCATGTCATACTGAAGGGCACGCCATCCAGCAATATTCCAACTCACCAGGGAAAACTCGGGAGAGCTAGAGGCAGCGGCAATGAGTTTGCCTAGGGAATGGGTGTAGATAGAGAAGAGGAGAGGGCCAAGGACAGAGCCTTGGGGAACCCCGACCGAGCATGCAGAGAGGCTGTTGTACAGGTAGGTGCACGGTATACAAGCAGCACCCCTAAACTGTCCCCAGCCAAATCAAATACAACTTGAAGTATATTTAACTCCAATGGTGGATATTTTTAAAGGCCCAGGATTTTACAAACAAACCCATCTGCTCTTTCTACCTGCTTGCTGTGCTTGAATTTCTTTCTCATCCTGACCCTTCAAACCAGCTTGCTTGAGGTAATACAGAATACAAGGGTCTTTGTTCTCTCTGATAGACAGAGATTTTCAGCAAGTATTGTTCAAAAGTTTCTGCTGGTCTGCAAGACAATACCCGATCCTTTCATTTCCTCAACAGGAGTGCTCAACAGATTTTATTAGACTAAACTTTCAGTCCTTTTTCTCTGGCATAGAAGTTCTGATCATGACGACTCTGTCCAAGAATGATTGTCCCTCCCCTAGACAGTCCTTGGTTCTCTGTAGCTAGTTTATTGGGGGTGGGTGGGGGATTGCCTGGTTACCAGGCTAGTGATTGGGTAGGCAATCCCAGCTTCTAGTTTTTTTCCCGTGAATGGGGTATTTTTCCTGAGTTTCTAGGGAGCGGTTGGCCAGCAGACTTTTGTTCCAAGGCTTCTTATATTCACAACAGCTGCAGGATTGCTTCTAGAGCAGGCAGATTGCTTCTGCAGTAACCCTTCAGGTGACATTCTCGAACTAGGTATGTAATACACTATGAGAGCACGTTTTGTCAGCAACAGACCTGCCAATAGATCATTGAGCCCAGCAATAAACTATTGCTTTCTGCATATATTGGAGAGGTATTTTAAAGTCTCTCTTAAATGCTTCAGTCCATAGGTTTTAATGTGGTTTTAATGTATGAGAAATGCATTTTTAGTTGTCAAGCTGCAAACCAGGCCTGTGACCATGTTTGAAAATATGAGAGAGGATCCTCACACAAAATCCAATTACCTGAAATCATTAAACTAAAAAAATAAAGAAATCCTATCTCCCTTTTTTTAAAAAAAAAAAAAGTTTTTCTCTGAGTTTTCTGCAATCCTCTCTCCCTCCCATGGGAGGATTGCCATTAATCTTTTCTGCAAAATTTACAGGGATGTGGTGCCATAGAGCTCAGCAGGGTTATGGGATTGAACATTATCGCTAATCCCAGCCCTTCTAGTGAAAGGTCTAGGGAGGGCATGTGTGTCGTCCTTGACCACACTTTCATCTTAGTCACAGTGGCTTGATGCCCCTTCTGTTTCTTAATGAGATGTACCCTGGCAGCATCTTTGAAGACCCCTTCAGATAAGGCTTTATCTCTTAATCTTTCTGATGTGAAACCTATGGGTATTTATCTTGCTGTGAACTAAGCAAAGTAGGCTTAATGTAGAGCTCTTGACAAGAGGCAAAAAACCTCTCCAGCTCCTGCCTTGTCTTGCCTACTGATACGCACTTCCATATATATTAAAAAAACAAAACAAAAAACGAAAATTTCACCTTCTGCCACTCCACAGATGTGCTGTGGTGTGGCCGGTGAGGAGGAGGGAGGGTTGGATTAACTGAGCAGCTAACTAGCAGGGAGCAAGCCAACCTTTCTGCTCTAAAGCAGTGAGGTTGGTGGAGGCTACTCTGCTTCCCCAGCTTGGGTACAAATGTGCTCTTGTAAAATACAACAGGAGCAGATTTGTTCCCACCTGTAGGAGGCAAAATGGTTTGCACTTCTGCAGACAGTATTCTGGGACCTGTCCACAGTTGGTCCCACTATATGGCTCTGTCAGAGCCCCTTGGTGGGGTCGGCCACCACGACAACAGGAGCCCCGGCGCGAGGCGCGGGCCTTACCTTCCTCCCCTGAGAGGCCAGCGGATGCAGCACCGTTGGCCGCGGGGCCTGCTGCGGCACCAGAGAGCCCTCCCCCTGCGCAACGTGGGATAGCGGTACCTCTGGGCGCGCAGGGCGCCGGGCAGGGACAAATTGACAGTGGAGGCGGGGCCACGCCCCCCCAGATGATGACCGGCATGCCTCCAGGTGCGTGTGGGGGGCAGGACTGTAGATAGAAAACCCAGCGCTGCAGTTCAGTCGGCGCTGGTGATCGATGTGGAGAGACTGGCCCCAAGAGCAAGCTAAGTGAAGCGAGTGCGGAGTAGAGTGAAGATGTGTTTGGAACCTTGCCTACCTAATATAGAGAACGAGTGTTGAGCCTCCCTCCCCTGTGATCCTTGGAGCGTGTGTGACAAGCGTGGGTGTGAGTGCGAGTACCCCTTTTCCTGGTTTCCTTCCCCTCTCCCCTGTGAGCGTTGTCCCTTCCCCTTTCCCTCCACGCCTGGGTCCCCCTTCCTGGCTTTCCGCACGAGGCATGCACCCTCTCCCCTTCCCCTCTCCTGGTGTGGGTTATCAGCGGTGTATGGTTGGGAATTGGCCTAAGGCTCCCTATCATTGCTTGGCGCTCTATGATGATATGGATCTTGCCTCAGTGAGGCATATAGATCCACACAATAGCCTGACGGGCATTTATACCCCGAGATAATCCTTTCAAGCAAGAACTAGAGGGTGTGCCTGGTTAGGTGGTGTGCACAAGAGGGAACGATTGTGGTTGGGGTCAGTGTTCCCTTGCCTTGTGGGTCCCTCTCCCCCCGGGACAGGCATTGTTCCTCTTCCTTGTATTTTCCCCTACCCCCGTGACAGGCTCTAGTTTATTTATTTATTTTACAGGACTTGTATCCCGCTCTCTCCTGCCTCAGGGGGGTGAGGCGGTCTCGCAAATAATTTATTTATTTATTTTTTTATTTTACAAATTTATATCCCGCCCCCTCCTGCAATGCAGCTCGGGGCGGCTAACAGCACCATAAAATATTTAAAAATTTACTTAAAATACAAATATAAAACATCATCTAAATATATCACATAAAACAGGGCTAGATACTAAATAAATAGATGGGCAGGGGATTAAAATCACCCCTCCCCACCCTCCCTCCCAAAGGCCTGGGCAAACAGCCAGGTCTTACAGTTCCGCCGAAATGTCAAAAGGCTTGGGGCCAGGCGAGCTTCCTCCGGAAGGGAGTTCCACAGCCGCGGCCCTACCACCGAGAATGCTCGCTCCATCGTGGCCCCCCGCTTAACACGGGGGACCTCCAGGAGGGCACCCCCGGCAGACCGCAGGAGCCGTTCCGGGGCGCGAAGGGCGAGGCGGTCCCTAAGATATGAGGGGCCAAGGCCGTATAGGGCTTTATAGGTTAAAACCAACACTTTGAATCGGGCCTGGAAGACTATTGGCAGCTAGTGCAGAGATCAGAGCACTGGTGTAATGTGCTTCCGGCAGCCCAACCCCACCAGGATCCGAGCTGAGCCACCGCATTCTGCATCAGCTGCAGCTTCTGAGCCATCACCATAGGTAGCCCCACATATAGCGCGTTGCAGTAGTCTAACCTAGAGGTAATAAAAGCATGGATGGTCATGGCCAGGTCCAGAACCGAAACCAGCGGCCGAAGCCGCTGCACCAGATGTAACTGGAGGAAGGCACTCCTCGCCAGAGCCTCCGCATGGAGATCCAGGCGGAGCTGCGCATCGAGGAGCACCCTCAGGTTCCGCACCTGGGACATCCATGGAGGACAGACTCCATCAATCGATGGAGCCGTCACCTCCGCTGACCTGCCCACTAACATCACCTCTATCTTGTCAGGATTCAGTTGCAGCCGATTAGCCCTCATCCAGTCCCCCACAGCTGCCAAACACTCGGTAAGCACAGAGACAGCCGGGCCTGGGTCAGTTGAAATTGAGTTTACAGGAATACACTTTTCATTATTTCATACACTGGTGGTGGTCAGTACTGCTTGTGTGTATTTTCATTGTCCAGAACCCAAGAGCAGGGACTGATGCTTATTTTGTCTGAATTCTAATACTTTTCAACAAATCATATCTAGCTATTGACCCTTATGTTACTAGCTATGTTTGCAGTCTTTCTCCTAAAATCAGATTCTAGCTTACCTTGCTACAAACCCCCCCAGCAAATTTAAACTGTAACTTGTCTTTTTGAGACAGTAGGGAAGGAATTATTTTCATCCGAGGCCTATTTATTTATTTTATTAAAGTTTCTTAGATTTTTAGGTTGCCCCTTCTGCTAATGCAGCTTACAACATCTTAAAAACATATAAATGTCAACCAACATCAATAAAAAACAAATATAAATAACAGTATAAAAATTACAATAAAATACCCTCACAGTGGAGCTGGAAACCCTGCCCCCCCCTTGCCAAAAGCCTGGCGGAACACCCAGGTCTTACACTGTCTACGGAAAGAGCCTATTAAAATCAAGTGGTGTCTTTGCAGGAAGTGTAGTCACTGCTATTAACTCTTATAAGACTCTAGAAGTTACACGACATGGTCTTGGTGGTGTTTAGAAAATTACCGTTTGTGTTCCTAGTAAAGCTTGTGTTTGCACAATTTCAGTGTCACTGAAAAGTTCTCTTACCTAATATTAGGTCTGAACGAGTAGTACATTTTTTTCCTCACAAGTAACATTTGCAGTTTCAGGAATTGGGACCGAGGCCTTGATATGAGTTCTATATGTGTGTGTGTATATATATATGTGTGTGTGTGTGTGTATGTATATGTATATGTATATGTATATGTATATGTATGTATATGTGTGTGTATATATATATATATATATATATATATATATATATATATATAATATTTGCATGCGCAAAATGGCCATCACCCTAAAAGGTGGCACGCTAAAATGGTGGCAGTATCATTGCTGCCATTTTGGTTAAGGACAGTGTTATTTTGGTTAATGGCAGTGGATTGCGCATGCACAAATGGCTGTCACCCTTAACCAAAATGGTGGCAGTGCTGTTGCCACCATTGTGGGTAAGGAAGGACAGCAGTTACTTTGCGTATACGCAATGAATTTAATTATTTATTTATTTTTCTGACCTGAGAACTCGTCAATACATTCCTGGTTCTCAGGTCATCCAAGAAGGACTGAGAACCAGGATTTAAATGAAATTTCTCACTTTTGCGAGATCTCGTTACAGGCCTACTTAATATTGCCTTCCTCCCCAGTCCCCTGGAGGACTGAAGAGCGGTATACATATTCAGTTTCGGCTATGCAGAGTGGTACATTTATTCCTAGTCATGACATCTTCTCACAACACTTTAAGGTGTTTTCCCTCCTCATGCATTTTGTCTGTACTTGTGTTCTGCTTTGCCCTTCCTCCAGTCCTGTCTTTCCTGTACCTGCTCTGCCCCTGTTTTGCTCTGTCCAGTTGTTCTGTCCATCCTGCCTTTTGAATGTCTTGTTATTGCTGTTCCTGAGGTTACTTGGTCTATGCTGTTTAATGAGCACTTCCTTTGGCTGCATTAATACTACAGTGGCCTAAGCACCCTGTCCTTTCATATTGCATCTCTTTTAATATTGGCTTTATCTTTAAAAATGCCCTAGAATGGACCCCTATAATTACAGACCGATCAGCCCTATTATTACCAAGTTATAATCTAAACTGTTGCTCGATAGGCTGTTACGATGAATAACTGAGAATAACATTTTAGCTCAGGAAAAGGCGGGTTTTTGTTTGAATAAGGCTAATGTAGACCCCTGTTATATTTTGGATATAAAAGGAAAAAGCAAATGCTTTTTTCTACCTTCGTAGACTTCTCTTTGGCTTTTGACTTTGTCAGCCAGAAGAGATTATGGGCAAAATTAAGTCAATTGCAAATAGAAAGGAGATTATTAATGTTGAAAAAATAATTGTATATGAATACCAACTTACAGGTCTGGCTGGACTGGAGGGGGACACTTTCGGCAACAATACCCACATTGGGTGGTGTCAGGGCTGTCTACTTGCCTGTCTTAATTTGTAAGTGAATGATCTGATTATCAAATTACAAGATAAGGATGACTATACGGCTCTGGAAATTGGTTTAAAGAGGGTCCCCATTCTGTTGTATGTGGACAACATGGTCCTGTTTATCTCAGGTTGTTTTGCAAAGAATAATGAAGGACTTTGGTATTCTGTGCCATAAGGAGGGGCTATCTATAAACTATAGTAAGACCAAAGGGATGGACTTTTTGACATCCTTCAGACAACAGGACTGGGTTTTAAATGGACATAGATTAGAACAGATCCAGCAATTTAAGTGTCTGGGGATAATGTTCTCCTTCTCTGGATCCTCGGGTCCACAGGTCAAGTCATAATAATAATACTTTCATAATAATACTTTATTTGCCATGACTAATAGTCATTGGCATTACATTACCATGTACAATGAACATTTCATACCAACATAATAAAAACAATAAAGATAAAAGATAAAGATAGGAGAAAAAAGGGATTAAACACCTAATAAAAGTCAGGGCATAAGGCCAAAAACTATATACAACAGAGCAACAAATACCACTGCCATCCCTCTTGACCATTTGTACTATTAAACAAGTGCACACATAGTTTTACAACATCGTAACCCGGCCATGAATGCCCCAGACCTTCTACCATCCAAAACAATAAAGACATTGTCAGTACCCCTGTTTATCAGCATCGCCTACTGGCAAAGTAGCAAGATCATCTGGGCCCCTTTGGCGAAGCAGACCTATTT
>QEPC01001296.1:308158-327580 GCA_003113815.1 Sphenodon punctatus
TGGGGGGGGGGGGGGAAATCAGGTAACTGGGTCAATTCTTTTTCGCTTGGAATATATAAATTATTAAGCCAGATTGAAGAACATCACTGGATGAAATTCTATAGCCTGTGTAATCCAGGAGGTCAAACTGGAGGATTATAATGACTCCTTCTGGTCTAAAAGTCCGATTCCTTCACACACAAATTTTCAAAAGAGATACTGTGTCTGGCTTAATCTTGAATACAGTTGAAATAGCATGGAACATACCCAAGCTATCTCAAAACAAACCCCTTTAGGTAATGCCTACTAGCTTCCAGGATGTCGGAAGAGTTTTCTGCAAAGAAGTGATCATGCTCCATGACTACAGCTGACAAAGTTAACACTAAACTTAGCAACAAATTTGAGGAAGTTTGGGTAAGAAATAAATTATTTTTGCTAGTCTAATTTGAAAACTATTAAACAGAATTTGAGGTGGGGGGAACCAGTTGTCTTTGGAGAATAATCGAATCAACTAGATGTCCAGATGGAATTATACATGCCCATAGATGGAATCTGTTTTAAAAATTGGGTTTATAACATTTCCTCATCTCTTAACACCAGCCCCTTCAGCTGCTGAGTAATACAGTTAAAAATAATAAAATAACATTATCTGGGTGTCCTAAGGGAAAGGATTTTCTCCAAACATGGGCAACAGGGTGGTGGAAAAGATGGAGGTTCCGTCATTATGGTGTGTTGGAGTATTAGACATGCGATAAAAAAGACTCTAAGGGTGCTTTGACTGTAATGCCCTGTTCTCTCCCACCGAATGCTACTTACATATAGATATTTTTGACAGACTCAAAAATGAATTCACTATTCCTGGTACACTTGCACCCATGCCAAAAGGCCGACTTCGGGTTTTTGGGTGATATTTTTGGTTCTACATATGGAGCATAAAAATCAAATTTGCCTTGTCTACTGGTTTATATTGCTAGTTTGTTTGACTAGGTCTTGACTGTTGTTTCGGAAATCCCAGTCATAATTGCAGCTTCCCCCGCCCCCCAAAGAGTCCTTGCTTAAGTGGGCAGTCCCTCTTTGAGTGCCGAATCCCACTATCCCACTTTCAAGAGAGAGAGACAACATGTTAAAGCTTTGGACACCTCTTCCCTTGTTGCTTCCCAGGAAAAGCACCTGAAAGAACCACAGAGAGAAAGATGATTGAATGACAAGAAACTAAGGGTGTTTTCAAAGGAGACAATTAGCTCACTGGAGTTCGTGTCCAGTCTGTTCGCATGTTTTAATGGGTAGAGCTAATAAAAGGCAGCCCTCTGCTTGCAGTAGCCACCAGAGGTGGCGCTACTCAGCACTTTCCCTCTCCCCAGTCCTGGCTCTGATGGAAAGGGGGTGTAATAGGACCAGTTCCCCAGCCCTGCTGTCAGCACTGTACCTTTAATTAATCCCCGTGTCTCTTCACCACCTTATCAGGCGAGCTCTCTCTCAGCTCCCAGCCTGACATCACTTCCAAGTGGCTCCTTTTCTGGCTGGTTGCAGCTTTTATCTTGGGACTCTGATCCTGTTCCTCTCTGTCAGGATCCAGCTATGCCCTTCTAGCCGCACTCCAGCTTTCATCTCGGGACACAATCCTGCTCTTCCCCGCCACATGTCAGTTTCCTCCACTGCGTCTCCGCTCCGGTGTTGGCATTCTAGCCACGATCGGGGTCCTGAGATGAAAGTTGCAGCTGGCTGGAGAAGGAGGCGCTCAGCAGCAGTGTCGGGCTGAGAACAGAATCTTGCCTGATAAGGTACTGAAGAGAGACCGGGGTTAATTAAGGGTAGAGTGCTGACAGCAGGGCTGGCGAAGTGGCTCTATATCAGTGGTGGTGGGCCTTCAGGGCCAAATGCAGCCCTCAACATGTTTTTATGTGGCCCCTTTTCAGTGCCTGGATCTGGCCCCTGGATCCAGTCTCTACCCCTAAGTGCTGAAAAATTGAGCTCAGGATAATGGGGCAGAGAAAAGGGCATGCGCGTAGTGGTGGGGACAGATCCATGACACATCCATGATCTGTGTGCTCTCCTTTTCTTTAGTACGTCTGCTAAGCATCCCACTCCTAACCTCTATGTGGCCCTCGGAGCTTGTACCAATTTTCAGTGTGGCCCCCAGGACAGAAAAGGTTCCCCACCACTGCTCTATATCATCATCCCCGGCCCTTTCCTTCACAAGAAGCACCCTTCTCTTGCAGCAAGACGGGAGAGTGGGGGTGCAGCTGCCCCATTGCTCTGTAGCAGTCACACTAGCTGTGACTTGATGGTGCTGGCAGACCTGGGTGCAGGCAAGGCTACAGGTGAAGCTAATAAATGGGAGGCGGCGTGGGCATGTACTAGTCCACATGGTGAGTCCGCAATGTCCTTGGATAGCGCTGTGTGTGGGGAGTCCCTGCGAGTAAGTGGAGAGTGCGGGTTATCATCTCACTGGTGAACATCTCCTAAATGGGTGAGTGCTAATGCAGGTTATCATCTTGTCTGAAAACACCAACAGTGGAATGAGAAGCCGGAGATCTGTCTTTTTCGAGCTTGGAATGTTGAGGGGTGTGTGGGTGGGTGAGTAAGCATGAGGGGTGGAGCTTATTGCTGAGGGATGGAATTTATAGCTTGTCCCTCTTTGATCTCTGGAAATGTTGGGAGGAGCATGCCATAAGACTATATAAGCAGGTTTGCCAGGTAGCCAGTCTGTAGATAAACCCACTGCCTAGCCCAGTCAAAGGAGAGAACTGGAGGACAGTTTTATTTCCAGAACCTACTTTGGAGGAATGGACACTTGTACAGATGAGGCATTCCACTGAAATCAGATGTCTGAATGTAAACAAAGGCAGCCCTGCTAAGTAATATGTTGTTTTGTTAGAACAAAGATCACTTTTCTATCCATTATTGATAAAGAACCTTTTATCTTATCCACAAAGGCTCAATTAATGGGACTACCCATGCTTAAATGCCAGCATGTGCTTAAGTGCTTTGCTGGATCAAAACTTAGTGAATACTAATTTTTTGTGGTGGTGTCCAAATCTCTCTTCCTCCTGCTATTGCCTGCCTGGCATATCTCCATGGATGTACTGAAGCTGTCAGAAATCACTCTTGAAAAGTGAACTTGCCAACTGTCCCGGTCCTTCTGTTTCCTTTCTCTATTCATAATCATGTAGTTTTCTTGTCTCAGGCCCATAATCAGACTCCGAGCCAAGTTTAGACTTTCTCTTCATGCTGTGTTTCATCGTCTTCTGTGTTTTGTTGCAGCTTTTTATTTATTTATCTAAAATGTATTGGTTCTTCATGGATCCATTGTTTAAACAATTTTCTATTCGTTGTTTATCTCTTTCCCTGTATTACTGTAACACTTTCAAAGCTGACTTTGCTCTATTATCACCTTTCCTTCCACCAGTACCCTTTTCTAAAGTCAACTCTGTGTCAGCCGCCGCGGCCGCTTCCCGGCGCGGCGGCCGCTCCCCGAAGCAATAGGCCCCACCCCCACCAGCACTACCCCAGCAGAGGCGTCTCCGCGGCTGACCAGGACTCTGGTGCGCGCTGACATGGCGCCAACAGCTGATGCTTCCCCCGATGAAGCAAGGCCCCGCCCACCGTTGCGCCGCTCCGCACGCCTGCGGGAGCGTGCAGAGGGAGGGGCTTCCCCTTCATAAGCCGGCCTCTCAGTGAGCTCTGGGCCGGTGAACAGAGCTCTTGCCTGGATGAACTAGCCCCCCTCCTGCTGGAAAGCTAAGTGCAAGACTTGAGAGTTCCCCTCTGTGTTTGCCTCCCTTGTTGTCTCCAGTTTCCCTACCCTTCCCCCTCCTTGTTTTTGAAGCGTGTTGACAGTGCCTCCTTGTATTGCTTTGTGCTTGTTTGTATTCCTAGTTCCTGTTACCCCCTGAAGGTCTGAGTGGGTGGTGTGAAGGGGCCTGCGGGCCTGGCGTTTCTGCTCCTCCCTGGGCCCCCTTTTCCTCCATCCCCAATCCTGTGTGCAAGCCCCTGCATCCCTGTTCCCCTTACCCCTGGGCCCTTGCCTTGCTCCCCCTGCACCAATCCCCACTGTCTACCATTCCCTTGTGGTGTGCAAGAACTCTGCCCCAATCCAAGCTCTGTGCCCTATGATGATAGGGGCCTAAGTTCCAGGTGCGAAAGCCCAAGGAACGGCCCAAATACTATCCTGACGGGCCGCCGGGACCCCCTTCGATTACAACAGAGCTTCCAGAGAGTGTGTGGTGCGCCTGGGCAACCCTTGTACCCCCTTCCTTCCCCTACCCCTCTGACAGATTCACCGGCACGTACCCACGCGCTCCTCCCCCTCCTGGAACCATGGACGTGGCCCAGGAAGTTGGGAAACTCGTCCTTGCTGTACAGACCCTGGCCATGCAGATAAAGGATCTGCAGGAACAGCATACGCACTTGGCCACTGCCGTAGCCCAGCAACAGGCTGTCCCTCCTCCTGCACCGGCGGCGGGGGCACCCCCTGTGGTTGTTAATGCTGATCAAGTGGCTGTCATAGCCCCGGCAGCTGGACCTCTTGTGCCCGCACCCCTAGGGTTACCAAGAGAACCCCGAGGGCCACGTATTTATAAATTTCAGGGGGATCGTAAGGCTTGCCGAGCCTTCTTAGCACTATGCGATCTCACTTTCACTACCCAAGCCGCCACCTACCCCACAGATGAATTAAAAGTTGCATTCGTGATTGGAAACTTGGGGAATGTAGCCCTGGAGTGGGCCACGAATCTATTAACTAGCAAGAGCCCCCTTTTGACTAATTACCAGGATTTCTTAACCGAATTTCGGTTCTTGTTCGACCACCCGCATCGCTTACGGGATGCCGAGACCGCCATTTTGAACCTCCGCCAAGGGCGAATGCCTCTCATAGAGTATATCACCCAATTCCAACATCTGGCTTTAGAACTACGCTGGTCTGAGGACGCCCTTCGAGTACACTTCCGGAAAGGACTAGCTGATGACATCAAAGATCAGCTTGCATATATTGCCCTCCCTGAGACCTGGGCAGCAATCGCCACCCTAGCCCTCCAGATCGAGGCACGGCTTACGGAAAGGCGAAGGGAACGACGCCAAGATACTCAAAACTTCCCTGCCAGACCCATTCTTTTCACGCCCCCTAGCGGGGAGGCCTCGGGGCCAGCTCTCCCTGACGTGGAACCCATGCAGTTAGGTGCCTCTCGAGGGCCCGTCCCCATAGAAGAACGAGAACGACGGCGGCGAGCGCGAGCCTGTTTTTACTGTGGTGAATCAGGACACTTCATACAAGAGTGCCCAGCCGTACCCTCTGCCCGACGTCAAGCGGGAAATGCCAGGGGTCGAGATGGCCAGGGAACGTCTCGGCCCTGAGCATTATTCCCTCCGTTACAACTTGCGCTTCATCTCATTTACGTATCCCCTTGACCATCAAGGTCGCCGCGCATCGATCCTTGATAGTGTGGGCCCTGGTGGACTCCGGAGCATCGGCTAACTTTATGGATAGCACCTTGAGCCATCAGCACAAGATATCGATGCAGGGGAAGCCCTGTCCTGAAGCGGTCCAAACAATTGATGGTTCCCCCCTTAGTTCAGGCCCTGTTACCCAGCAAACCACTCTTTTGGAGTGTGTGATAGGTGCACATCAGGAGATGCTTGTCTTTGACGTAATCCATACTCCCCTCTTCCTTGTGGTTTTAGGCCTCCCCTGGCTTATGCGGCATGAGCCTCGTATCTGTTGGGCCCAACGGCAAGTCCACTTTACCTCTCCCTATTGTGCTCAACATTGTTTTCCACCACCTCCATCTCAACAGATCCTGACTACAGTCCCCTGCACTTCTAGTGGGAAGGAACAAACCTTGCCTTCTGAGTACAGCGATCTTCAAGACGTTTTTAGCAAGGTTTCTGCTGCTCAATTGCCTCCTCATCGGCCTTATGATTGCCCCATTGATCTGGTTCCGGGGAAGGAACCCCCTTTTGGACGTATTTATGCCCTCTCTACCCCGGAGTTAACAGAACTACGCAAGTATCTGGATGAGGCCCTCGCAAATGGCTTCATTCAACACTCCACGTCTCCCGCGGGAGCCCCCATCTTTTTTGTGCCTAAGAAAGATGGAGGGCTGCATCCCTGCATAGACTATCGGGGTCTCAACAGTGTGACGATTAAAAATCGCTACCCGCTCCCCCTAATACCGGAGCTGCTCAACCGCCTCCAAGGGGCCCGAATCTTTACAAAGTTAGATCTTCGGGGAGCGTACAATCTACTCCGCGTGAGACAAGGGGATGAGTGGAAAACGGCATTCCATACCCGGTACGGGCACTTTGAATACCTCGTAATGCCGTTCGGCTTGGCCAATGCTCCTGCTGCGTTCCAGCATTTCATTAATGATATCCTTCGAGACATCTTAGATACCTTTGTAATAGCCTATCTGGATGACATTCTCATTTACTCCCCCTCATATACCCAACACGTCCAACACGTCCGGCAAGTATTACGACGATTACAGACGCATCACCTGTATTGCAAACAGGAAAAGTGTGCCTTTCATATCACGGTGGTTGAATTCCTGGGGTTCGTTATTAGCCCAGAGGGAATTCAGATGGACCAAAAGAAGGTGCTTGCTATTCAACAATGGCCCCCTCCGCAGTCAGTTAAAGCTCTGCAGCGTTTTCTGGGCAGTACGAATTACTACCGCCAGTACATTCCCCATTATGCTGAAGTAACAAGTTCCTTGACACAGCTCTTGAAAAAGAATCACCCCTATGTCTGGGAAACCGAACAGGAACATAGTTTTCAACATTTGAAGCAAGCTTTTATGCAAGCTCCGCTGCTGCAGCATCCTGATTTTCAAAAACCTTTTCTTGTGGAAGCCGATGCTTCCAGTCTCGCCATCGGGGCAGTACTGCTTCAACAAGACACAGAGAAGTTACCTCGACCCTGTGCTTACTATTCCCGACAGCTGTCCCCAGCCGAGAAAAATTATACGGTTTTTGATCGCGAGCTTTTGGCCATAAAGGCCGCCTTCGAGACCTGGCGACATTATTTAGAAGGGGCCCAGCACCCCATAACCGTGACCACCGATCACAAAAATCTAACATTTTTGCGCACTGCGCAAATCACGAACCCTCGACACGCCCGATGGGCACTCTTTTTTGCACGCTTTTCCTTTGTAATCCAGTATCGTCCGGGAAAAATGAACCTTCTAGCAGATGCCTTGTCTCGGTATAATGAGGGGAAAGAAGCAGACAACCGACCCCGGGGTCCTATCCTCGATGCCCACGTGTTTGCTGCCACACTCCCCTCCATGGAACAACTTCGCCAGGTATCCATGCGAGAACTACAGCTGCAGAATGACCCTAAAATTACCCTACAGGAAGGGTTATATAAAAGAGGACGTCAAATTGTGGTTCCCCCTTCTTGTCAAGCACAATTATTATGGGCACATCATGATGCCCCTTTAGCGGGTCATCCTGGGAATGAACGCACCCTGGCTCTCCTTCAGCGACAATTCTGGTGGCCTTCAGTAATTAGCGATGTGAAACGTTATGTTCAAGCCTGCTCCATTTGCGCACGTACCAAGGTAACCCGAAAGAACCCGACTGGTCTCCTGCAACTTACTCCAACCCCCTCTGGCCCGTGGCAACGACTTGGACTTGATTTTATAGTAGAGCTCCCACCATCCCGAGGATACAATACTATCCTTGTCGTCATTGATCACTTTTCCAAACTAGGCCACTTTATAGCGTGTAAAGGGCTCCCCACCGCACAAAGAACCGCACTGCTATTTATACGCCATGTAGTAAAGCTTCATGGATGGCCTAAGGAACTAGTAAGCGATCGAGGATCCCAGTTCATTTCGCGATTTTGGAGGGCATTATTTAAGGCTCTACGAGTGAAACTCAGACCCACTACCGCCTATCACCCACAGGCTAATGGGCAAGTCGAACGAGTCAACCAAACGCTCGAACAATATTTAAGATGCTATATTAGCTATCTTCAAGATGACTGGTACGCCTGGTTACCTTTGGCAGAATTCGCCTACAATAATGCCTTAAATGCCTCTCTTGGCAATTCCCCGTTCTTCGTTACCTACGGGTATCACCCCCAACTAGTCGCGCCCGATATCCCGTCCATTAATGTCCCAGCAGCAGGGGCACTAGCACAACAACTGCAACAAGTACATGCGCTCGCCAAAGACACGTTGAACAAAGCCCGTCAACAATACAAGCAGTATGCTGACCGACATCGAAGGCCAGCTCCTCAGTTGCAGCCGGGCGATTGGGTTTGGTTGGATCGCCGACACTACCCCTCCAAGCGACCTTCAGCCAAACTGGATCACCGATATCTTGGACCATTCCCAGTTCTAAAAAAGGTAAACGAAGTAACTTATACCCTTCAATTGCCCCCGAGAATGCGCATACATCCCACCTTCCATATATCCCTACTCAAGCCAGCTAGTATTCCCCAGGAGAGTGAAGGTATTGGACCTGTACCACAACCGGACCCAGAGGACGCTGAACCTATCTATGAAGTCCGTAATATACTTGATGCGAAGTTATTGCACGGGCGGCTATGTTATCTTATTGACTGGCGGGGCTTCGGCCCCGAAGAACGTTCGTGGGAACCTGCAACACACGTCTCTGCTCCACGCCTCCTCCGGCTATTCCACCGTCGTCACCCTGAAAAACCAGGCCCTACACGACGTCTGAGGGGGGGGCCTCGAGGGGGGGGTCCTGTCAGCCGCCGCGGCCGCTTCCCTGCGCGGCGGCCGCCCTCCGACGCCATAAGCCCCACCCCCAGCAGCACTACCTCGGCGAAAGCGTCTCCACGGCTGACGGGGACCCCTGCGCGTGCTGACGTTGCGCCCACAGCTGAGGCTTCCCCCGACGAAGCAGGGCCCCGCCCACCGTTGCGCCGCTCCGCACGCTTGCGGGGGCGTGCAGAGGGCGGGGCTTCCCCTTCATAAGCCGGCCGCTCCATGAGCTCTGGGCCGGTGAACAGAGCTCTTGCCTGGATGAACTAGCCCCCCTCCTGCTTGAAAGCTAAGTACACAAGACTTGAGAAGTTCCCTTTGGTGTTTACCTCCCTTGTTGCCTCCCTGTTCCCTACCTGTCCCCCTCCGTGTTGTGAAGTGTGTTGACAGTGTCTCCTAGTATTGCTTTGTGTTTGTTTGTGCTCCTGGTTCCTGTTACCCCTTGAAAGTTTGAGTGGGTAGTGTGAAGGGGCCTGCGGGCCTGGCGTTTCTGCCCCTCCCTGGGCCCCCTTTCTCCTCCATCCCCACGCCTGTGTGCCAGCCCCTGCATCCCTGCTCCCCTTACCCCTGGGCCCTTGCCTTACTCCCCCTGCACCAATCCCCACTGTCGTTGCCCTTCCCTTGTGGTGTGAAAGAATTCTACTCCAATCTAAGCTCTGTGCCCTATGATGATAGGGGCCTAAGTTCCAGGTGCGAAAGCCCAAGGAACGGCCCAAATACTATCCTGACGGGCCGCCGGGACCCCCTTCGATTACAACAGAGCTTCCAGAGAGTGTGTGGTGCGCCTGGGCAACCCTTGTACCCCCTTCCTTCCCCTACCCCTCTGACACTCTGTTTTCACTGTTTGCATTGTTCCCACTGTTTCCAGTAGCTTGCCCTTAAAGTTGAAATTTCTACATGCAAAGTAATACTTCAGTCAGTCTACAATTGGTACTTTATAAAGATCTGGTAAGAAGCCATTTGGCCCAGGAGCCTTGTCGGATGACATATTTTATGGCATCCTTAAATGCTTGGATTTCCATAGACTTATTGATCTTCTGAACCATATGTTCATATGCAAATTAATATTTTGATGAAAATACTCAGTGTCCCTTTTCACCTTGCACCAACAGAGTAATTTTGTCAGTACTTGTTGAGGTAAAACCATCACTAATGCATCACTGGCACATTCTGAGAAGATTCCACTGTACATTAGGAATACTTGATATAAGTGTTTTTGTCTAGCTAATCGCCATGTCAGTGACGTACCATCTATACTAGTTTAAAACTTAAATGTGATACCTGATTTTGTGCAAATAATTTTAAAAAAGCATAAAATACCTTCAATATTTTAAAGTGATTAATTTTTATTGTGGTTTCTCTATATTTCATAAATTATTATATAGCAAAACTTCCTTCGGATACATGGCTTTTGTTTTTATTATAGAGCCTGTTCTTCAGGGAGTTTCTTGCTTGTAGGATGAATTCTATTACATAAGGCTAAGCTGTTGGGTCAGCAGGAAGAAGCACTGAAATCCCTGAAGTGGTCACCATGATGGTGATTAAAACAGTGGTATAGACTAGATGGTTGTGGATTGTGCTTTTCAAAAGACAAGCCCTTGTCTAACGACCAAGTAATAAATGTATTGGAATCCTGTGAACTGGACAGTTTAGGACAACTAGTTTTGAAAGAAGCTTTCCCCTCCCTGTAAGGGAGGGGTGTTTGGTCAGCAGTGTGGTGCAGCCTCAAAAAAGACGAATTCAATTTTAGGCTGCATTAACGGAAGCATCATTTCAGAGTCATGAGAAGTAATGTTCCACTCTGTTCTGTGCTGGTCAGACCTTATCTGGATACCGTGTCCAGTTCTGGGCACTGCACTTTAAGAAGGACATTGACAAATTGAAAGGGGTTCAGAGGAGAGTGACAGGGTCAGGATTCTTGAAACCAAGACCTATGAGGAAAGGTTGAAAGAGCTGGATATTAGGGGCGGGAAACCAGTAAAATCCGGTATCCGATAATGCCGGTACCGGGCGTACCGGCATTATCGGATTCGACCCGGTAATCCGGTCCGGGGTACCGGATTCCGGGTACCGGATTTTTTACATTGCAGCCATTTAAAAATGGCTGCAATGTAAAAACTTAAAGCCCCAAGTTTAAAAAAAAAAAAACCCCTCCCCGAGTCCAGGCTGCGCGGGTGGAAGGGGGGACACCCCCCACCCACCCTGCCCAGCCTGGATTTTTGTTTAAAAACAGACTGAGAGGCGAGCCCACCCCCCAGCACCAGCGGCCGCGGCGTCCCCGCAGCCGCCGGTAAGTATGACCCGATCCCTGGGGGGGGTGTTTAACACCCCCCCACCCCCCAGGGATCACCCCTACTAAAGTGCATAGCTTGCGCTTACCTTGCGGAGCTCCGGCGGCGGCGGGCGGTCCGGCGGCCTCAGCGCCGGCTGTGGCTGCCGGCGTCAGAGACGCTCTAGGCCTTCCGGGGAAACCCGGAAGTTCCCCGGAAGGCCTAGAGCGTCTCTGACGCCGGCAGCCACAGCCGGCGCTGAGGCCGCCGGACCGCCCGCCGCCGCCGGAGCTCCGCAAGGTAAGCGCAAGCTATGCACTTTAGTAGGGGTGATCCCTGGGGGGTGGGGGGGTGTTAAACACCCCCCCCAGGGATCGGGTCATACTTACCGGCGGCTGCGGGGACGCCGCGGCCGCTGGTGCTGGGGGGTGGGCTCGCCTCTCAGTCTGTTTTTAAACAAAAATCCAGGCTGGGCAGGGTGGGTGGGGGGTGTCCCCCCTTCCACCCGCGCAGCCTGGGAGGGGGAGGGGGAAGGAATTCATTTATTTCATTGAGTTCAATGGGGACACAGCGCCCCATTGAACTCAATGAAATAAATCCGGTACCGGTATACCGGATTTAATCCGGGAATCCGGTTTTTGCAGAACCGGTAACCGGTAAATCGGGTAGCCGGTAATGGGCCCGGGGTCCCACCTCTACTGGATATGTTTAACCTAGAGAAGTTTAAGGGGAGACATGGTACTGGTTCCATGTGCAGTGCACATGTTGCTGCTGGGATCATCGTGCAGCACAGTAGAGAGCGAGTCTGCGACTGCGCGTTTGCACCCGGAAGAGGAGGAGGAGGGGATGGCGCTGCGGAGGGGAGTTCAGGGAGGACTGCGGGCGGCAGTCTCAAAGAAAAAAAAAGTGGGTTGGTGCCGACATGGTCAGGATTGCTGCCCCCCAGAAAATTCCCCCCAAGGCCTGGGCTTTGGTGGCCTGCCCCTAAGTCCGGGCCTGGGGAGGTGGTGGGTTCTCCTTTGCTTGAGGTTTTGAAATAGAGGCTAGACAGACACCTGTTGGGGATGTTGGAGCTGTGGATTTCGTGCACGGAACAGGAGGTTGTACTAGATAATCTTTGAGGTTCCTTTAATGATTCTGTGTGGGTGACATGGTCCTTTCCAGACCACCTGACCAACAAATCCACTAATCGGACACAGTGGCCCACTATGACCAGGAGAACCATGGAAAAACACCTCATTCCGATACAGGTAGTCCTCCTTGCTATGGGGTGGTATGGCATGATAGAGGTATGGCTCCCATCAGTTGCCCCTGTACAGTTGGGGAACCCTTCCCAGTGAAAGCCCTTCATCACCTGGGGTCAGCCAGCTGTACCACCTAGTCCAGCAGCACTTCCACAATAGCTGTACCAATCTGCATGAATATGGTGAACACTGTGGAGATTCCAACCTCAAATTTCTGGGAGAGAGTGACAGGAGTCTGGAGTAGTAAGCTTCCAAATGACAATTGGAACGCACTTCTCCACAGGTATGGGCGATCACATCACTGTTATCAGTTCAGTTTAGAGAAGAGACGACTGAGAGGAGATATGATAGAGGCCTATAAGATCATGAGTGGTGTGGAGCTAATAAACAAGGAGCAGTTATTTACCCTCTCAGCTAGTACTAGAACTAAGGGACACTCCATGAAACTCATGGGTGACAAGTTTAAAACATTTTTTTTTTCACTCAGCGTATAATTGGGTTGTGGAATCTACTGCCAGAGGCTGTGGGAAGGGCCAGTACTATAGCTGAGCTTAAAAGAGGTTTGGACACGTTTCCAGAAGATAGGTCTATTAGCCAGACAGGATCAGGGAACATGACGGCAGCTGGGGGAAAACAACAGGGAATGGATATCCCATTATGACCTGTTGGGTTCTTCTCCCAAGCCACCGTGATTGGCCACTGTCGGAGACAGGATGCTGGGCTAGATGGACAATTGGTCTCACCCAGTATGGCATTTCTTATGTTATCAGTTTCTCCAGTCGTAGCCTGAGAGTCTCGGCTAACTGCAGGATGAGGCAGTGGGCATCCTGAAGTTTCTCAGCTACTCATCATCTCCCCACGAGGATAGCACATTCTCCTACCAGTCTGTGATTTTCTCCACCCAGACCAGCCTTTTGGTGGGTACAACGCTATGCATGATATCCAAAGCCATGTCTCCTGACAGGTACTTCTCTGCACACGTCATCTGCTGTTGCACAGCTTCGATTCTCCCCAGTGTAGTCCTTTGCCGCTCAGGTAGCCACGTGCATGGGGCTGAAGCAGGAGCTGTCCCTGTAGTGTGGTGCACCCCACTGTTTCGGCCACAGATCGAGCAAGAGATTCTGTGCCTTGACATCGCATTGCTCTAATGACAGCAGAAGTCTTGACTCTATTGTATTGCTCACAGGTTCTGCCCAGCAGTGGAAAAGAAGGCTTGGAGAGTGATAACGAGCACAAGGAAGTACTTGGTATGCATCTCCATGGTTGCAATTCCTGTGTTTGTGAACTCTGCAGACCACAAGCCTAGGTAGGATTGGCTGTGTGTGGTGGTTTAAACTTACCTGATGTAAAGCTCTACTATAAAGCTGCAGTATTAGCCACAATACAAAGTTGGTTCAATCAACCAAAGCACACAGATTGGATTCAGATTGAAAAGGATTTATTAGGTGTAAATACATTCAGTGAGTGTTTGGTTGATGGAGTAATACTTTCTCAATGAGTAGTAGTAGTAGTAGTTTGTTATGCGGCTGACCGAAAGGTCATTGCCGCAACATACAAATAAAATCTATATACAAAATAAAACATAAGTACATCAAATACAATACATCAAAGAATTATGTGTGTCTCTATGACCAAAGCAAATGCCACCAACGAGGGACAAACCGAGGCCGGCCCTACGCTGTGTATTATGTAATAAATACCAGTTAGTCCGATCAAGGAGCCTTCTGTCCCAGTTGAACTTCCCTTAAACGTACAAAAAGGAGACAGAACTTTGAAACTGCTCTTGACATATCAGTGTATGCATAATGCAGCAACTTCCTTACCACGCGCCCGGGGTCTGCATCCCTACCAATGTATTTGCCCATTAGTTAAATGCCTGGAGCCATCGAGGGCTGGGCAACGCAGAAGGACGTGGCTAGCAGTATCAGTCTCTGACCCTTTACACAACTGGCATAGCCTCTCAGCTCTGGGAATGCCTCTATATCAGCCCTCCACCAGGGCAGATGGAAATACATTGCAGCGAAAGAGTGTAAAAATCCTTCGCTGTTTATGGTTCTGCCAGTTGAATAGATAACTACCTCCCATGTCGGACTGGCTAGCCAGTGGGTAATCTGGCGCTACTCTCTGACATGTTAGCAAGGCTACCTCATCCTGCATCTCCTGATCTATCAATCTTCTTTGGATGAGGGATAATGCTCCCTTATACCCCAGATGCCCAAGAGCTATTTTAGAGAAACCCAGTAGTTGGACTTCAGTTTCAACTTGATCAGCCCACTTCCTGTGGAGCCCTGCCCTCACTGTTTGGGCCAGGAGAGAGTCATCCTCAAGAGGAAAAAGAACCACCTTTAGCCAGAAACTCATAATTTGTGCAAGGGCCCGGCACCTGATGGTGATGGTAGAGCTCGCGGTTTCCTGCCTAAGGATGACCACGGGGGTTCCGCTAGGCATCCCCAGGATATACCGTAAAGCCCAGTTCTGGATTGGCTCCAGGCAATCGAGGAAGGATAAACCCCATATGGGGATAGCGTATAAACCCTGAGTGATGACTTTAGCCCTTAGGAGTTTTAAGGCTGGCAACGCTAATCTCCCACCCTGGGAATAAAAGAAACTTAGGATAGCTGCCGAAGTTCTTCTTGCTTATGCTATTATTGCACTAAAGTGGGGCTTCCAACTTCGATTGGAGGACAAGATTACCCCTAAGTACTTGAACTGACTGACTTGCTCAATGGCATTGTTCCCTATTAGCCAGCGGTGATTTCTGCTTCTCCCTTGCCTCCCCATTACCATGACTTTGGTTTTGTTGAAGTTAATTTTTAAGCCTTCCCTCTTGCAATAATCACCAAGCCTCTGCATAAGGCGTCTCAATCCTACCAGGGATTGGGAGAGCAAGACTGTGTCGTCGGCATACATTAGAGCCGGGACTTCTCTTTTACCAATACGGGGAGCATGGCTATCCGCATTCCTCAGATAGGGGACCATGTCATTTAAGAACAGATTAAACAACGCGGGAGCCAATAGGCACACTTGTCTAACCCCTCTATCCATGGAGACCTCTTCTGAAAATCTGGCCCGACCGGATGCAAATTTTGTTATTACTATGCAGTTTGACAAGTAAGGAGAGCAACCGGCGATCGATATTGGTACCCTTCAGCTTATTCCATAGCTTCTCTCTATCGATTGAATCAAACGCCATGGATAGATCTATAAAGCATAGATAAAGTTTCCCTTGGTCTATGGCATACCTGTCCATAAGGTGGGAAAGGACAAAGATGTGATCAACTGTCGATTTACCGCCCTGGAACCTGGCCTGTTCTGGTTCAATTATACAGTTCTCATCCAACCAAGCTCTCAGTTTCTTCATCAAGTATCCAGACCAGTGTACAGTTTCCCAATAATGCTCAGGAGACATATAGGTCTGTAGTTCCCAGGGAGAGAAGGATCCCCCTTCTTAAATATTGGCACAACTATCCCATTTAGCCATGCTTTAGGTATAGTCCCAGAGGAATTTATAGCAGAAAAGAGGGGCATAAAAATTTTTGCCCACCATCCAGGGTCAGATTTCAGAATCTCAGGTGAGATTAATAAGAGAACATCCATTTGCACAGCCGGTGTTTAAACACTGGAGATTAATACAAAGGAAGCTTGATAAGTGATACGCATCCCCATATTCTCCAGTTGAGAGATTATGCATAAGGGACAAAGAAGTGGCTATCCAGCTGAAGACCCAACTCAAAGAGAAAGAAATAACTAAAGTCAATTGTTTATTGAGGGTAATTTTTTTAAAAAAACTACAATAATTGGAGACTTTAATACAAGGTAAAATTAATATGTTCCAATATGTTCCTATTGAAAAGTGTTTTTGCAGCTTTTGATTCAATAAAGAGCTTTGGACGGGTGCCCCTAGGGATAGAATCAACCATATTTAACTTAACAGGTACGAAGGGCAGACTCTCAAGGATATATAAATAATGGAAGGGGTTTATATATCCCAAGGGAAATAATTATATAAAACAATGGGAACAGGATTTCGCCTGCAAATTCACAGAAAAAGAGATGATAAAAATATGGAATCATATACAAAACTGTGTATCGGCAATGGAAGTGAAGGAAACACAACTAAACATTTCTACCAGGTATGATTTGACTCCAGTACAGTTGAAATATATTGGGGTGGATCCAAAGGGGCTATGTTGGAACAATTGTCGGCAGGTGGGTTCCCTGAGGCACCGTCTTTGGGACTGCATGTTTGATTATTTTGGAGACAAATATGGGGTTTTAGGATTAAAATAACGAATGCATTAGTTCCTTTCAAGCGTGAAATGGCGTTATTGGAGATATACCCGAATGAGGGAGCCTTGAGACACCATTAGGACTCGTGCAAAGTTTTATGTTTAGCGGCAGCTAACGTAATAGCTAGACATTGGAAATCTCGGGGATCTATACCACTACAGGAATGGGTCAGTCGTATATGGTTCCTCTTTACTATGGAGAAACGGATGACGAATCTCAAAAACAAGCACAAAGACTTCGAGGCAACTTGGGTTTCGGTTATAGCCGCCATAGAAGGGGAAGAATTTTCAAAAAACTGACAAAACAATGTTATTGGATCATTATTTTTTAAATGAAATACTTTATTTGTGTTAAACAGGCCTGTTGACACACACATTTGATATTGTGTGTAATGCAACTGACTACCAAAAAATGGATTTTATACAAACCAATACTGAAAAAAAATGTTCCTAAAGGTTTAGAATGTAAGTTTATGGAGATTGTATGGGGTGGGGAATGTGTTATGATAATATGCAATGATACTAAATATGTACATTTGTACATTCTCCTTTGAACTATCAATAAAGAGAAAATTTATTTAAAAGAAAACAAAAAAAAAAAGAATTGGCTGTGTGCTGCATGTGAGCATCTACTGGCCAATATTGGTCATGTGTCTTTGGAGGATTGACTGTGCACCAATCATGAGCATGGTGTGCGTTCGTGCGTGCGTGCGTGCGCGCGCGCACCAGCACTGCCAATCCTGGTGGCTATTAAACTGTGTAGAAATTTCTGTCGGACACATGCTAAAAATGTTACAGATGTTAGCACCATGGAAGCATGGAGTTTTTTAATTAGGGTGGTGGAGGAACACTGTATGTTAAGAAAAGGAGAGGTGGAGGGATCTGCAAGGCAATAAAGGTCACTGCCCAGAATGCATTTGGTTGCAGAGCTGACCATTTGTTGAAATTAAGTCGTATAATTATCTTTTGAAAGTAACAATTTTTGCTTGCAAGAAGCATGAGGAAGCCTAGCACCACTGAATGCTATTGCTGTGGGTTGTTTGACCAGAAAATCCAAACAGCTTTGGCTTTTGTCTGTGGGTGCTGTGGCCGCCCAGTGTATGGGGTGAGAGTATTTGGAAGGTGATGGATATCTTGACATTTGCTGACATTTGGGTGAGGTGTGATGTACAGGGAGAACTGTCAGACCAATGCACTCATAGAGTGACACATGCACACAATGGGGTTTGTTATTATAGAGTGCAGACGCCGCACAACTCTGCTGCAGTTCCAAGTTCAGCAGAATAGAAGCCTCAGGCAAGATAAGAGAGTGGAATGTGAATGATGAGATCAAGAATTTGCTTGACATGTGTGCACTGCCAGAAGCAGGGCAGTCACTAACTGAGACTGGACCTTCCCTGCCCTTCTTTCTCATCACTGTCCTGATGACAGAAAGAGCCATGGGGCCAAACAAGAGTGCCTTGATCAGATGGCAAAGATGAATTCCTTTGGGAACACAAGTGACTCAGTGTACAGGGAATGTGAATCAACTCTTTGTAAATCACCAGGTACATTGCTGGCGCTATGTAAATGCTTATAATAAAATAATAATAACTGAAGGAGAGCTTATTGCCCTGTACGAGGTTTGGACACTCAGAGAAGTGCAGAATGCCCTCGCAAGCGGGGATGTTTCTGTCCCAACCATGTGGTAATTCAGAAGAAGCTAGGGGGTGGTACAAGAGGCACATATTTGATAGGGGTTTTAGGTGAATAGAGAGGGACTTCCAACACCACAATGGTTGAGAAATCAATAAAACTGTGTGTTGCTACCTGCCAGCACATCACTGAGAGTCATGGATGTGAGAATGGGTACCAAGCTAGGAGTACTAATTCTGGGCACTAAGCTAGGAGTTACCACTCAAGAAAAGGATCTGGGGGTGGTTGTGGACAATACAATGAAATCCACAGTGCAGTGCGCAGCAGCAGTCAAAAAAACAAACAATGTTTGGAATTACTCAGAAAGGGATAGAGAATAAAACTGAGGAGGTCATAATGCCTCTATACAAATCAGTGGTGTGACTGCACCTTTAATATTGTGTGCAGTTCTGGTTGCCCCATCTCAAAAAAGACATAGCTGAAAGGTACAGAGAAAGGCAACAAAAATGATCTGGGGCATGGAAGGGCTCCCGTATGAGGACAGGCTTGGTAGGTTGGGACTCTTCAGTTTAGAGGAGAGATTACTGAGAGGAGATATGATAGAGGTCTGTAAAATCATGAGTGGTGTGGAACTAATAAACAAAGAACAGTTATTTACCCTCTCAGCGAGTACTAGAACTAGGGGACACCCCATGAAACTCATGGGTGGCAAGTTTAAAACAAAATATTTTTTCACTCAGTGTATAATTGGATTGTGGAATCTACTGCCAGAGCTGTGATAAGGGCCAGTATATAGCTGAGTTTAAAAGGTTTGGACAAGTTTCTGGAAGATAGGCCCATTAGCAGCTATTAGCCAGACAGGATCAGGGAACATGACGGGAGCTGGGGGAAAAGAACAGGGAATGGATCCCCCATTGTGACCTGTTGGGTGCTTCTCCCAAGCCACCGTGATTGGCCACCGTCGGAGACAGAATGCTGGGCTAGATGGACCATTGGTCTGACCCAGTATGGCACTTTTTATGTTCTTAAACAACATGCAAAGACTGATCATGCTAGATTTCAATTTTCACTATAGACTCAGTAAAGTATGCGATTTGCTCAATGAACTCAGTATTATGTGAATAGCAAAAGTTTTTTCCTGGTTGCCTTGTGCTGACAGGCCCCCTTCGCCGCCGTAATGGCGGCGACGGGGTAATTGTCCAGCCCCCATTCATGGGATGCAGAGAAGACTGGATGTGAATGGAGCAGCGGAGCACTGCGGCATGCTTCCGGC
>QEPC01001296.1:357643-369482 GCA_003113815.1 Sphenodon punctatus
CCAATAAATTGCTTAAATATCTCAATTAAATTGAAATTATTAGTTATTGGACAACCCACAATCAGTACTGATGCACATAATGTATATATTAAATACTATCTTTAATAGCAATGCAAGTTATGTTATTAACAGTAATGTTAAATTAATACAAGTGTTTCACTCTGAGGTAATAAATTGTACCCAAAACATGTGCCTAACCTCCATATTATTGTTGTTTCAATAAACATATTCCTCCAAATTCCATTCCAGATGCCTGGTACATGTTAGGAGTTTACATTTCATGTTTATTACTACAATAGTAACAAAATTAGCATTTTTTAATTGTTCCAATAAAAAAATAATAACGAATACAATGTTTTATTATTTTGCAATTTAATTCATTATTGTGATTTCCTGACCTTGGGACACACGTTTTAGGATGTACCTTTTTTGTTTTGCATCTGATTTTAATAGTTGGGACAAATTATACCTCTCACTCAAGGGAATATGCCTACCAAATTTCAGAAGGAGCAGATGAAGGGTCCCAATTTTATAAGCTTTATGGTTCGACTCTCATTTCCAGCTGTAACTTTTCTTTCCATCTTATTTGGATGGGATTTGGGTAGATTGTACCCCTCACAAAAAGGGTCATATGTGCCAAGTTTCAGAAAGAGTGGATAATTGGGCCTAGTTTATATGCAATTTATGTTTAGTGGTTTGCAAACACATTTCCAGGTGGAGCATCTTCGTTGTCCATCCAATATGGATGAAATCTGGACTCTGTGTACCCCTCATGCAAGGGATAATTCCTTCCAAATTTCAGCCAAATTTTCCTGACTGTCAGACAGCCATTTAGGAGGGGGGAAGCTAGTTGACAGTCCTGGGAGAGGAGTGGGGAGCAGACAGCACAGAGCCAAGAGACATGATTGATGTCTACATTGGTCAACGAGCATTGCAAGCACATCCCAGACACTCTCATGACACCCTGTGATAGCTCAAGGCTTCCAGCCTCCTAGAACCAATCACAGCGGCTGTGGGCAGGGCACTGTAAAGATTTATGTTTTCACAGCCAGGCTTTTTCCTCTTGTTCTGGGTTAGTCTTGGACTTGGCAGGTGGGGTGTTTATGCCTGGCTGCCCTGCTTCTCCACCACGTCCTGCCCACTGCTGCTGCTGCTCCTGCCAGTGCATGTCTGTCATGAGGAGACATGGGATACATGTAGACCACATGTAATATATAAAGTAAACTGCTAATACAACATGCAGATAATGTAAGCTGAGAACTGAACTCATTGCATGTATGCAGTGTAAATTGAGAACGGAGAAGTCATTGAATGAGATTGTGAAATCAGGAAACACTTTTCGCCTCCTAAAGACACTAGAAAACAGTCATTGATTTGTTAATGGAGAACATCCTATTAATGTGCCATCAAGCACAGCTTTTACCTGAGAGGGAAAAGAGACAAAGTCGAAGAGTACTTAAGGGGTGAGACAAGACAAAAGGAGAGCCATCTCATCTTATCAGCAACTGAAGAAGAACCGTCTAGAAGGTCTGGGACAGACAAGCAATGGAGTGAGAACATTAATTTCTTGGAAACTCTAAAGCAGGGATTCTCAACCTGATGCTCGGGAGCACCAGAGTGATCGGGTATTGTGTTAAAGTGCTCCCCAAGCCAGTTATCAGTAGTGCTCGGGAGCACTTTGAAACAGTCCTTTATCCATTAAAGTCAATGTGAGATGGGATTAATTGATTATCTCAATTTCCATTGAAAGGAATTAAATTGAATTACAGAGGGGAGACTGAATCAATGCTTATTTATGTAAATTATTCATGCAAATTATGCAGTGCTCCCAAGTAGTCACGTACAAACAACTCCAGCACGCATGACTGCAAATAGGCTGAGAACCCATCCTTTAAAGACTTGTGCCCAGCTAAGCCTTCCATCGCATAGATGAGAAATGGACTGAAATAGTCTTTGGACTTCAGTTAGGGTCCTAAATTAGGAGAACAGAAGTAAAAATACATTATTGGTGGTGGTGATTTGATTTTCTGCACTCTAAGTATAATTTAGCACTGCATGTTTTATTCATGATTTATACATTAAACTTCTTTTAACTGAGCCCAGTGTGGCTAAGTGTATTCCTAACGTTGGCCTGACACAGTTCGGGTAAATTCTGTGTTTTCAAACACAGGTGAACCTAGAGAGAAAAGTCTGAACCTGGGAAACTCTGAGGCTTAAAGGTGACAAAAGGGTTAACCTGTTGCAGGCTGAATCAGTTCTGGAGGAACCTGATCCAGTGGGTGCTGCTGTTGGAGGGAAACTGAATCGCAGACAGCCTAGAGTGGGGTGGTGAGACCCCAATTCCATGTGTGTGTCTCTCATATACAAGTTCTATACTAATACACTGTCATGTCTTTGGGGTACCAATGCCCATGCCTG
Source organism: Sphenodon punctatus (assembly GCA_003113815.1). Lineage (NCBI taxonomy): Eukaryota > Metazoa > Chordata > Lepidosauria > Sphenodontia > Sphenodontidae > Sphenodon > Sphenodon punctatus. The sequence goes on from QEPC01001296.1 coordinate 360,062, forward strand.
CCTGCCTGGGTTTGTGATGCCAATTGGCCAGCAGACTTGTCAATCCTGTATCCTCATCCTATTCTGCTACCACCCAACACAAAACACACACCCGCCCCCTGCTGGTTACTGGAAAGTTGGAAACATCTTCTTAGGAAAGAACCACTATGGGATTCTCTTATGTCCTCTGTGACAGTGCTGCAGCATGTGTTTGGGATGCCAACTGGCCAGCCTGCATGTGTCCATCATATCTCTGGATTTCTAGACAACTTCCCCCTCCCCTCTGCCTTGCTCTCTGAAGTCCCAATTATTTCCTAGAATTTTATTTTTTGTCCTATAAATTTCAGAACTACTATCTGCACAACTTCTGTTTAAATCACGAAACTTATATTCCTTATAGGCCCTTTTTACACAGGGCTTTCCCACTCATGATCAGGCAGAAATCTGTGAGTTCACGAGTGGGAGAGGCCCTTGGGAAGGATGCAGCACTGGTATGTGTGGTGAGTAGGGGTGCGTGGGCACTTTCATGTAACATGCATCCCCATGCGCCACCCACTCATCCTCACGTATGGAGTAACGGGGGAAACGGCAGTTGCTCCATGCATGGGGATGAGTAGGGGGTGGGTGGTGATGCGTGTGTGCCCAGATGCATGCCCCAACACCTACTGCGTATGTACTAGTGCTCCCATGGACCCCCCCACCCACCCACCCACACATACTTTGCAGGAGCTGTGTACACCTGGAAATGTTTGCACAAACCATGAAATTATTAGATTGTTTATAAAACCAGGACCTTTTATCCAATCTACCTGAAGGCTGGCATGGATGATCCTTTCAAGATGGATACAATGAGTACAAATTTCACCAAGATTGCATGAAAACAGATGGTAGAGCTGGAAATACGTGTATAAACCACAAAACGTCAATTGATTTCAGAATCGGGACCCTTTAGCCAATGTAGATAAAATTTAGCAGGGATGATCCCTTCATTAAAAGGTTGCAGTCAGTCAAAATTTCAAACAAATTGGATAAACAATGAAGGTCAACTTATTCAATAGATTCTGGCCCTATCTTCCAAGGAAATTTCTTCCTACCTTTACAAAAAAACATAATTTTGGTTTTGGTATAGTTAAGTTGCAATTTGTTAATAGCACAATAATTCATTAGTTCTCCTAGTTGTTTGTCCATCCAAACTTTTGACTGCGGTAGGACAACAGCGTCATCTGCGTATAGGAGTGCTCCAACTGCCTGATCTGCCAATCTAGGAGGAAGGAAGCTCAAAGCAGAGGCTTTTGGAATTAGATCATTAAGAAAAAAGTTAAATAAACTTGTAGCCAATATACATCCCTGCCTCACTCCGATACACAAAGAAATTTTGTTGGTTAGTTGCCCAGTGCTATTTATCTTAACACTCAAAAGGTTGTCAGAATGAAGAGCCATCATCGGGTAAAAAAGTGTGCGATCAATTGAGGTCTTTTCCACAGATTGATCTGTTTGTCCATCAGTGACTTGCGAATCCTGGGAACAATGTAGTGAAAAAAAGGCAGGTAATTGGTTCTATAGCTGACCAATATAAATACCTTGGTATTATCTTCAGTAAAACAGGTAACTGGGAAGCTCAGGCCAAATTGGCCTTGAACCGAGCAACAGGAGCGGGTGCTGTTATTTTGAATTATTTTATAAGAAAGGGTGCCAGAAGAGAGATCATGGCTTTAAAGTTCTTTAATACAAAGGTTGCCTCTCAATTATTTTATGGAGTATCAATTTGGGCAGTTACCCGTCCATTTAATTTGAATAGAGTCCAATCTATATTTTTGAGAAAACTTATCCAACTACCCATGGGAGGTCTTTTTGCCACAGACAGGGTCTATTGACTGAGTCAAAGGTAGTTCTTAGATCTATAAAGGCAGCGAACAATTTTTTGTTTTTTGCCACGTACTTTCCGACTAAATGCTTAAGGATCAAAACATGGTCTATTGTGGATAGGCCCCTCTGAAAACCAGCCTATTCCAGGTAAATAATATTTTCTTTCCGAAGCCAGTTTATAAAAATCTCTGTCAAAAATGTTGTGTATAGTTTTCCAACAACACTAAGCAGACGGATGGGGTGATAGTTTGATGGATCTCCTCTTGGTCCCTTATTAGATATAGGAACAACTACAGCTATCAACCAGTCAGTGGGAATCATGCCATTCGCATTGACCCACGTGAATAAAGCAGTCAAAAAAGGCACCCACCAGGTTTTTTGTCCCTTCAAAAATTCCGCCAGGATTAAATCATAACCTGGTGCCTTGTGTGTCTTTAAACTATCAATTAATTTGCTCACTGTCTGAGCTTCAACTGGCAGCCAATTTGGTGTTTCCTGAATTGCAAAAGATAATAACACAGTCTACAGAGTATGAAAACTTAGCTAAAAAATATTGCTCCCACTTAGCACTTGGTATCACTACTGAGTTTCCCATTTTGTAGCTCTCTGGATTATTCTGGAGAATTCTAAATGGAGGCCCAGAGTCCTCTGCCTGGGCTAAGCATAATTTCTCCCATTGACACATTTCATAGTGTCTCTTTTTTGCTTAATCAATAATTTATATTTCCTTTTAGCTTTAGAGAATTCTAACAGAAAATCCAGTATTTTTCCTCTTCTGTACAATTTATACATCCTTATTCAATTCTAATTTAGCATTCCTGCGCTCGCGATCAAACCATATCTGGCTTGAAATTGCTTATCTCCTCTGCTGTTTCCCTCATTACTCCATACGTGAGGACAAGTGAGTGGCGCATGGGGATGCATGTTACATGAGGTTTTACAAAAAAATCCCTACAACATTTTATAACCAAATTATATCGTTGGATCATTTGACTATCTGATATTTGGTCAAGACTATTCTTTAAATCTAAACGTATTGGCGCCTGACAGGCAATGCCAAGATTGTGTCACTCCATGATAGTTTAGAATAATAATCAGAACGAAGATGGGAATTATCTAAACCCTACATCTTGACAATTTCCATATCTGCTTGATCAAAAAAATAAGCAATCAGAGGTAAGTGATGACTAAAATGGCAGTCTCCTATATGGAAACTCTGCCAAAGAAAACAAATTCTGGGTGACAATAATATAATCAACTACACTAGCACCTAAGTGGGAAATAAAAGTAACTTTGTGTTCTAGAACTCCTTGCGATGAGTCATTTAGTACGAACCTATCAAATCTAATCAGAAATTCCGCTAAAGACAAACCTGAACTATTTATCACAGAATCCTTTACCTGTCTTTGCAATAAGGGAAAAGAATTACACCGGCCGGCCAGAACTGAATAAGGAGCTAAGGCTTCATTGTTTGTTCCCAGTCTGGCATTCAGATCTCCAGCTAGCAAAATCTGTTTAGTAGATTCAGACAAAAGACCCTCCACAAAAGTCTTAAGTTGGATCCAGTAACATTTCCTATAAGATATAGCGTTTATCGGGGGAATATACACAGCAATAATGAAAAAATGAACATTTCCGTATTTGACTTCAATGCTTAACGCTATAGGAGAGGAATAATCTGCGTTCACTACCTCAATGTTTAATCTATTAGATACTAAACAAAAAATACCCCCACTTGGGCGACCTTTTACTGCAGCAGTGGTTGCTAAGTTTTCGTAGGCTTTGTATCCTTTAGGTTCGATAGGAGCTTTAGACCATGTCTCCTGCAATAGAATAATACTGAATTTGCATAAATAAGATACAAAGGAAGGATCCTGGTGCTTTGATCGCCACCCTGCAATGTTCCAACAACAAATACTACAACAGAACGGAGGAGATCGAATTAACTCTCAATTGGAAGCGAGTTGAGTCTGTGGTCCTAAAGATTGATCTGTTTGTCCATCAGTGACTTGCGAATCCTGGGAACAATGTGGTGAAAAAAAGGCAGGTAATTGGTTCTATAGCTGACCAATATAAATACCTTGGTATTATCTTCAGTAAAACAGGTAACTGGGAAGCTCAGGCCAAATTGGCCTTGAACCGAGCAACAGGCACAGGTGCTGTTATTTTGAATTATTTTATAAGAAAGGGTGCCAGAAGAGAGATCATGGCTTTAAAGGTCTTTAATACAAAGGTTGCCTCTCAATTATTTTATGGAGTATCAATTTGGGTGGTTACCCGTCCATTAGAGTCCAATCTATATTTTTGAGAAAACTTATCCAACTACCCATGGGCATAGCCACAGCAGTGGTTAGGTTGGAGCTGGGGCAACTCAGTTGGAATATGAGAGTACTCAAGTATGCCCTGACATTATGGTTATGTGCCGAAGTATTTCCCCAATCAGGTTTATTTCCCCTACTTGCCCAAGACATTTATAAATCTCCATGGTCTTCTAAAATGAGGAACCTTATAGATAAGTTGGGTTTCTCAATAGCATATTTATGAAGTAAGGGACTCCCAGTGGCTACTTCAGAAATATACAGCAGAATAGATGATACTGCCCGACAGGACGATATTGCTATAATCAGGGTTTCACCATCCTTAGGGATTTATTTAGATGTTATACCCTGAAGCCTGGCAGATTGTTAGATACTGGCAGANTGGGAGGTCTTTTTGCCACAGACAGGGTCTATTGACTGAGTCAAAGGTAGTCCTTAGATCTATAAAGGCAGCGAACAATTTTTTGTTTTTTGCCACGTACTTTCCGACTAAATGCTTAAGGATCAAAACATGGTCTATTGTGGATTGGCCCCTCTGAAAACCAGCCTATTCCAGGTAAATAATATTTTCTTTCCGAAGCCAGTTTATAAAAATCTCTGTCAAAAATGTTGTGTATAGTTTTCCAACAACACTAAGCAGACGGATGGGGTGATAGTTTGATGGATCTCCTCTTGGTCCCTTATTAGATATAGGAACAACTACAGCTATCAACCAATCAGTGGGAATCATGCCATTCGCATTGACCCACGTGAATAAAGCAGTCAAAAAAGGCACCCACCAGTTTTTTTTGTCCCTTCAAAAATTCCGCCAGGATTAAATCATAACCTGGTGCCTTGTGTGTCTTTAAACTATCAATTAATTTGCTCACTGTCTGAGCTTCAACTGGCAGCCAATTTGGTGTTTCCTGAATTGCAAAAGATAATAACACAGTCTACAGAGTCTGAAAACTTAGCTAAAAAATATTGCTCCCACTTAGCACTTGGTATCACTACTGAGTTTCCCATTTTGTAGCTCTCTGGATTATTCTGGAGAATTCTAAATGGAGGCCCAGAGTCCTCTGCCTGGGCTAAGCATAATTTCTCCCATTGACACATTTCATAGTGTCTCTTTTTTGCTTAATCAATAATTTATATTTCCTTTTAGTTTTAGAGAATTCTAACAGAAAATCCAGTATTTTTCCTCTTCTGTACAATTTATACATCCTTATTCAATTCTAATTTAGCATTCCTGCGCTCGCGATCAAACCATATCTGGCTTGAAATTGCTTATCTCCTCTGCTGTTTCCCTCATTACTCCATACGTGAGGACAAGTGAGTGGCGCATGGGGATGCATGTTACATGAGGTTTTACAAAAAAATCCCTACAACATTTTATAACCAAATTATATCGTTGGATCATTTAACTATCTGATATTTGGTCAAGACTATTCTTTAAATCTAAACATATTGGCGCCTGACAGGCAATGCCAAGATTGTGTCACTCCATGATAGTTTAGAATAATAATCAGAACGAAGATGGGAATTATCTAAACCCTACATCTTGACAATTTCCATATCTGCTTGATCAAAAAAATAAGCAATCAGAGGTAAGTGATGACTAAAATGGCAGTCTCCTATATGGAAACTCTGCCAAAGAAAACAAATTCTGGGTGACAATAATATAATCAACTACACTAGCACCTAAGTGGGAAATAAAAGTAACTTTGTGTTCTAGAACTCCTTGCGATGAGCCATTTAGTACGAACCTATCAAATCTAATCAGAAATTCCGCTAAAGACAAACCTGAACTATTTATCACAGAATCCTTTACCTGTCTTTGCAATAAGGGAAAAGAATTACACCGGCCGGCCAGAACTGAATAAGGAGCTAAGGCTTCATTGTTTGTTCCCAGTCTGGCATTCAGATCTCCAGCTAGCAAAATCTGTTTAGTAGATTCAGACAAAAGACCCTCCACAAAAGTCTTAAGTTGGATCCAGTAACATTTCCTATAAGATATAGCGTTTATCGGGGGAATATACACAGCAATAATGAAAAAATGAACATTTCCGTATTTGACTTCAATGCTTAACGCTATAGGAGAGGAATAATCTGCGTTCACTACCTCAATGTTTAATCTATTAGATACTAAACAAAAAATACCCCCACTTGGGCGACCTTTTACTGCAGCAGTGGTTGCTAAGTTTTCGTAGGCTTTGTATCCTTTAGGTTCGATAGGAGCTTTAGACCATGTCTCCTGCAATAGAATAATACTGAATTTGCATAAATAAGATACAAAGGAAGGATCCTGGTGCTTTGATCGCCACCCTGCAATGTTCCAACAACAAATACTACAACAGAACGGAGGAGATCGAATTAACTCTCAATTGGAAGCGAGTTGAGTCTGTGGTCCTAAAGATTGATCTGTTTGTCCATCAGTGACTTGCGAATCCTGGGAACAATGTGGTGAAAAAAAGGCAGGTAATTGGTTCTATAGCTGACCAATATAAATACCTTGGTATTATCTTCAGTAAAACAGGTAACTGGGAAGCTCAGGCCAAATTGGCCTTGAACCGAGCAACAGGCACAGGTGCTGTTATTTTGAATTATTTTATAAGAAAGGGTGCCAGAAGAGAGATCATGGCTTTAAAGTTCTTTAATACAAAGGTTGCCTCTCAATTATTTTATGGAGTATCAATTTGGGCGGTTACCCATCCATTTAATTTGAATAGAGTCCGATCTATATTTTTGAGAAAACTTATCCAACTACCCATGGGCATAGCCACAGCAGTGGTTAGGTTGGAGCTGGGGCAACTCAGTTGGAATATGAGAGTACTCAAGTATGCCCTGACATTATGGTTATGTGCCGAAGTATTTCCCCAATCAGGTTTATTTCCCCTACTTGCCCAAGACATTTATAAATCTCCATGGTCTTCTAAAATGAGGAACCTTATAGATAAGTTGGGTTTCTCAATAGCATATTTATGAAGTAAGGGACTCCCAGTGGCTACTTCAGAAATATACAGCAGAATAGATGATACTGCCCGACAGGACAATATTGCTATAATCAGGGTTTCACCATCCTTAGGGATTTATTTAGATGTTATACCCTGAAGCCTGGCAGATTGTTAGATACTGGCAGAACAATTTGTCCCCTGCATTGAAGAAAAAAATCTTTTGGCCTGGTTAAATGTACTCCCTTCGAAGGTCCTAGAAGGACACCGTGCTGGGATACCTTTTGCAGAGCGCCTTTGTTCTTTGGATTTTCAGCAAGTTGAACCAGTGAGCCATATTTTAATTGAATGCCAACTCTATCATAAGATCAGAATGCAATATCTGGATTCAATCATTACTAGATATTTAGGAAGATCAAGCTCAGAATTAGCAAAAAATTTATTGGCCGACCAATTTTCTGAAGTCTCTCAGGCGGTAGCCAAATTTTTGTTAGTCATTTATAATTCATGATCGTTTTTTGAATTTTAAGTTATTCAGCCCTTAATCTTTAGAATGTAAGAAAGTTGGGACTCTTTTAAATAAGTTGAAGATGCTATGTTGAATGAACTGATGTTATGATAACTGGGTTGGATGTATAGCTGTTGTACGTTGAATTTTGTTCTCTTTTAATATTTGCGTGGGCTATGGCCTTTGGCTACATCGTTATTAAATATTTTTGAATTTGAAATGAAGAAGGTACAGCTTGAAATCAATTTCTCGTAGAAATCAATGGGAAAAAATAACAATTTAATAACAATAATGAATTTACATATAAGGAAATTAAAAAATACAAAGAAAATAATGAAGTGTAATGAAATTATTAAATACATATTGAGTCCCTGGTGCACACCCCCAGTATCTGTTGCTCACCTTTCATCATTGTGGTTATGGCATAATGATATCCATCATTTGCCCACTCCACAGAGCCACAGCATGCTTGTGCTGCCAAATTGTATATTTTATGGCTGTTATACATGTAACGGTATGTGTAAATATATTTTAATTAATTCTAAGGTGAGCCTAATGCATTAGGGTCCTTACCTATGACTGATTCAAATGAGTAATTAATAAATGTTTGCTATATTGTGAACCACTATGGAGTAGGAAGTACATTAGGAGATAATTAAAATTGTTCAAGGGTGACATGTCACCCACCATTTTCTCATAATGTATGCATCAGACGTCTTAAATAGCACAAATTTAGAACTATAGACAATGGGTGCAATCCTGCTGCCGGTTTATGCCAGCAGCAGGCACACGATGCAGCTGGGCGGTGTGTGCACAGCAGCGGGCTGCCCCCTCCCATGCAGCTCGGGATAGAGCAGAATGTGTGTGGGCTCAGGGGTGTCACAATGGAGGGGGCACGCCGTTGCCCCGTGAGGCTTTGTGCATGCACAGAATGCGCGTGCACACCTGAGCACGCACATTCACTGCTTGAGGCGCAAGTATGGGCTGGCGTAAGTGGTCCTTCGGATTGCACTCAGAAATTCCAACTTCAGCCTGCATTCTACCAGACTATCACCACACATTATGTGGCTGCCTGCTTGATCAACCTATGCTTACACAGGTGTAAACGGAGCAAAAAGCATTTTGATTTTTAAACTCTCACCTTGGAGATAGTGAAGTCAGCAGTGTGAAATGAGGGAGAGAAAATCCTGCGGGTTGTGTATGTAGCAGAGTGTTCAAGCTTATCAGAACATCTATTCTAATTGAAGAATCGGTGGTGCAATCCAGAGGCCCCTGGAACAGGGACTGAAAGCTGCATGCGCCGCCCCTAAACTAAGAGCCCTGGGACTGGGAGCCCTGCCCCCCCACATCAGCGGACCTCCCACTCCACCCCCCACAGGTGAGGAGAGGCTCCTGGGACAGAGACTGAAAGCTGCACGTCCTGCCCCTGTGGGCGGCAGCCCTCGGGCGGTGCACAAAGGGCGACGACAAAAGGGCGCTGGCTGTTTTGTGGCCGTTTTGTGGCCATTGTGAGGACAGCGAGGAGCCACTCCCCTGACGACGCCTACACCACACAGCCTCTTCTGACCATCGCCGCCGGACACGCGCGAACGCTCCCGTGCCACCCTCAGGCCAGGTTACCCATTCTGCTGCCCGGACTGTTGCCATCTAGGATGCCTCCCCATACCTCCCTCACCGCCTCGTCCTCTATGTCCCCCCTCCTTCTCGCCCTGCTCATGGCTCCCCTCCTTCTCCCCCTCCCTCCTCCAATGACCTTTCTCCAACCATCCTACCCCTTACTCTCACCCATGCCCATTCCCCCTCCTCACCCTCATCCCCCC
>QEPC01001296.1:372021-403625 GCA_003113815.1 Sphenodon punctatus
ACATGGGGTTCAAGCACAGTGGGGTTAGGAAGCTATACATGACTGCCTTGTGGCACAATCGGAGCCATTATGATGGTTTTCTGGTTTATGTGTGGGTTTCATGGTTTTCTGGGGGCACAGTTTTTTGTGGTTTGTGTGGTTTTCTGGGGGCACATGAGGACATGGTGGGGGAGTGGGGGCACATGAGGATGGAGTGGGGGTTGCTGGTTTATGTGTGGCTTTTCCACCTACCGTTCGCCTGGCTCTGCCTACCGTTCCCCTGGCTCTGCCCCTAGGTTAGGCTCCGCCCCAGGCTAGGCTCCGCCCCTAGACTTGCCGGCCTTAGTGACCCACCAACCTCAAAACCCACCAGCCGCCACTGTATAGTTTTGGTCAACGCGCATGTCAGAGGCGTGCGCATGAACCTTGGATTAGGGTGCTTGTCCGTAACCATTATTATTCAAAGGTTACATGTTAACATGTTCTAGTCTGCTTTCCCAATATTTGGAGTTCTCCTTTGTCTGCTTGGAGACACCATTGCTTGGGAGAAGGAACTGTAATGGGCACTTACATACAGTGCACCTGACCCTAGACATCGCTATGCTAGTAAGGTTTGAGAGTTCAGTGCCAGAGAGTACATTATTCAGTAGTGTGAATATACAGAGACTCCCTCTCAAAGAGCAATGGTTAGAGGCAAATAACCTCTCTTCCCTAAAGGGCATGTAGCTTTCTGATATGTTTTTGTAAAGCACCTGGCATGATATGGAATGCCATAAAAATAACAAGTAATATAGTTAGCAAGCATAAGAGGTGCTACTGTGGTTTGAATTTTTGGCAGCTCCTCTATAATGTGTGTGGGTTTTTTCTTCTTCTGAGGCATGTGATGAATTTTGTACCTAGAATTGCAACTAGATCTCTAATATGCGCGCGTGTGTGTATCTATGTGCTCCCAAACGTACGACAAAAAACAAATCAAGCTGGAGTTTACTATTGTGATTCAGCAGGAAGGTAAAGTATTGATTTAATATCAGTGTTCTCATTTTTAGGAAAAACTTACTTCAAGCTAAAAACAACAAAATGATCAGAAAGGTTAAGTTTGCCATGAACAAATCATAATATCAAAAGGTGGAGACCTTGTATATTGTGAAATGCAGCATTACCGGCCAATGCAGGCTTTTTCTATGTACTTACTGATGTGCCAAATTAGGGGGTGTTAGATCAAAATGGGCACAACTCAAGGGCACAACTCAAGGGTATGTGATGGGACATGAGGCTCTTCCCTCATGTCCCATAACAGCCTCTTGGGTCAGCTGGGAGTATCCTCTTGTAGGTGGTATCTGCCTGCCAAGTTTCCCTCTCTCCTGTTAGAAATTTGTCTAAGTCCAAGCCTGTTCATCTTCCGGAAGCAATGCAAGACCTTTCTGTTTGGCAGGAAAGGATATGACTGGGTGGAATGGGTGTGTGGACGCTTCAGGGGTGGTGGTGGTGGTAAGGGATGTTTTAGATATTTTTATATGTTGTAAGCCACCATGAGCCTTAATGGGAAGGACGGGGTAGAAATGTGAAATAAATAAATGAGTTTTTATCATGTTCCTTGACAGGCTGTTTGGCGGTCTATTAGATCTAATTGTAGGGATTTGCGTAATACTATTCAGTTTAAATTTCCCAATTTTTTATTTTAATCTTCTTACTTTTTACTCATAGAATTACTCTATGAAAAACTTCCCTAGTACTACAGCATTTTATTTTCACCTTCATACAGCCAGCACTGCTTAAGCTGCACAAATGTGAGTAATTGGAGTAGACATTCATAATACTGGATGACCTCCGCTTTGTTGAATAGCCTCTTAATAATGCTTCTAATTTAGTATATGATGAGCATGCCCAGTGCAGCAGAAGGGAACAGCTTGCATAATATTGGTACCTGCTATACAGTCTGCCAGTATATTGCAAGGGTAGCCAAACTGTGACTCAGGAACCACATGTGGCTCACAGGGCAGTTCAAGTATACCTCTCAGCCAAGGCCAACCCCATGCCCTACACTGCATTCATGATTGTGTCTCTGTCTGCTTTGCATCCAAGTCTCAACAGCTGAATTACAGCTGCTCCTCAGATCCTTTGCAGCCAGGATTGCTGAGTAACCAGCTCTGTCTGCCACTCTCCAAGCAGGAAGAGGGCAAAGCTGATTCCGGGAGGTGCTTCAAAAGGACATGTGCTCATGCGTCTACATGGTGTGTCCTGTGGTTCTCAGCTATGAGAAGATTTTAGCACGTGGCTCTTGGGATAGGGAACTATAACCCCTCCTGGTATATTGTATGTTATGAGGTGCTGTACTAGGTGAAGAATGTGGGGGTGGCCCCATGCTATCCCGGCATGATCTTTGTGTCTTTGGTCGATGACCTGTACCTGGAGATGGACAAGGGGAATTCTACCTTGTTGATCTTATTAGATCTTTCTGTGGCCTTTGATACAGTTGATCATGAGGTAGTGTTGGTACAACTGCGGGATCTGGAGAGGGTGCGCAAGATGGCTCTTGCGTAGTTCTGCTCTTTCCTGTCAGTTTACTGCAATGTGCTCTATGTGTGGGGCTGCCCTTGAAGACTGTTCGGAAGCTGCAGCTGGTGCAGAATGCGGTGGCTCGGCTCCTTTCAGGGATGAGTTGCTGGGAGCACATTATGCCTGTGCTCCAAAATCTGCACTGGCTGCCTATAGCTTTCCGGGCACAATTCAAGGTGCTGATTTTGACATTAAAAACCCTCAATGGTCTGGGTCCCGTATATCCTTAATATTGACCGGGTAAATGTCTCCTCGTGGTGTGATGCGGAGGCAAAATTTCTTGATGCTATAAATGACTCTGTTTTGGAGTAGTTGGTCCTGGAAACCACAAGAGGAGGAGCTACTTTGGATCTAGTTGTAAATGGAGCATAGGACCTGGTGAAAAGGGTAATGGTGGTGGAGCTGCTTGGCAGTAGCGATCCTAATATAATCAAATTTGACATAACTTGTAGGAAGGAGAAGGAGAAATAAAACTACCACAGTAACATTTGACATCAAAAAGAGAAACTGCAAAAATGAGGAAACAAATTAGAGGGAAACTAAAAGGAGCAGTTGTGAGGATTAAATGTTTGCAAGAAGCATGGAGGCTATTCCATCTTGAAAACCCACATTGTATTCCACAAGTAAAAAATGGAAGGACCAAACATCTTCCAGAGTGGCTAGGTGGTGAGGTGAAGGAGGCTATTAGAGGCAAAAAGGTGTCCTTTAAAAATGGAAAGCTTAGGAAAGGTATTTGCGTAATGAGGAAAATGGGGAAGAACATAAGCATTGGCAAATTAGAAGTAAAACAATAAGAAGGCCAAGAGGGAATTAGAACAACAACTTGCTAAAGATGCAAAAACTAATAATAAAAACTTTTTCAAGTAAATCAGAAGCAGGAATCCTGCTAGAGAGTCAACTGTGCCATTAGATGACCATAGGTGAAAGGGGGCGGGGTGCTCAAGAGATCATTGCAGAAAAGCTGAATGAATTCTTTGCTTTGGTCTTCACTACAAAGGATGTTGTGGAGATATCCATGTCAAAACTATTCTCTGTGCAGGATGAATTGGAAGAATTGTTACAAATCAGTGTGACTCTGGAAGACGTCCTAGAGCCAATTGATAAACTAAGTAGTAACAAATCAACAGAACCAGATGGTATTCACCCTAGAGTTCTGAAGGGACTGAAATATGAAACTGCAGACCTATCATTGGTAATTTGTAAGCTAATGCTAAAATCTGCCACAGTACCCAAAGATTGGAGGGTAGCAAATGGTAATGCCAATATATAAAAGGGGCTTCAAAGAGGATCCTGGAAACTAGAGACCAGTGAGCTTAACATTGGTGCCAGGCAAACTAGTGGGAAGGGTTATTAAAAATAGAATTACTGGGCAATGAATAAACATGACATAATGGGGAAGAATCAACATGGATTTAGCAAAGGGAAGTCATGCCTCAGTAATCTATTGGAATTTTTGTGACTGTAAATAAGTATGTGGATAAGGGTGAGCCAGTCAACATAATGTATCTGAATTTTCAGAAAGTGTTTGATTAGGTCCCCCACAAGAGGCTTTTGAGGAAATTAAATAGCCATGGGATATGAAGAAGTGTCCTATCTTCAATTGGTAACTGGTTAAANGCTCTGTGTCTTAAGCAGCATCACATGGTGAATACAGGACCAAATCAGTGTTCATATCAAGGTCAAAACACATTCAGACACCCGTTGATCTCTAAAAACACCCCTGGTTTACAAGGATGTCTTCTCACTTCCTACTGTTTTTACCACTCTTCTGTGTTTTTCCCTTCTTCAGAGGGAACAGAGGTGATTCAGCCACTGTCACCCTTAACATCTTCCCCACAAAACCCATCCTCATTCAGGCTTTTCCTCTAGGATATCCACCTTTGCATCCTATTACTCTATGTAATCTATTTTGGTCCTCACCACAGCAGTTAAGTGTTGGTTTGCTAACTGGTTTGGATTTGTGTATAAGGGTTTCTGATGAATGTTCTAAGCTTTATGCTTTTCTTGCTTCTCTAAGAGGAGACTGTCCATGGCGTATTAGAGGTATGAAGAGAATGTTCCTCATTGCCCCTTCTCCACTTTGCTTTCCCCTTCGTACATTCATTGGATTGTGATGGGGAATCATGGAGAAAAGAGGAGGGCCTTGCAATGATGTTAGAATTGCTTAGAATTAGTTTAGTCTCTTCTGGAAACTTGCTTCACAGTCAAACTCCTTCATAAAAATCTTTACTCCTCTCCTTGAAAGTCATACTACACCCATCAGACATAGAGTCCTCTTTGCCTTTAAAGAGGCTAAGCCATTCAGAAAATTAGATAGAATTTTCAAGACTTTTGTCTGGATGCATACTCCCCCCCACCCCCTCATTACTATGAAAAAGCAGTATCTACCATACTACATACAACTCTTTCAATAGATTAAAAGGAGCATTGAACTATGCTTACTAACTGCTGTGGCCTAACACCATAAAAGTCAACTTGATGTAGGCATTCTCTTTTGAGATGTATATCGTTGCTGGGAATAGGCGAAAGCAATTATGTAGAGTTTGTTTCAGAGACAGCCCCTCGCTGTGGCGCTGGGGGAGGTGCCCCGCAAGCACCCAGCACCAAGACTCCGACACCAGCGGCGCTGTCAGCTGCTGTAGTGCAGCATGCGGCATGTGAGAATGTTTGGAGCCATCTCAAGAACCTTGTTTACAAGGTAGCAACCTAGAAGGGTATGAGATTGAATGAAAAGAGAGTCTGAATGTTGCCCAGTCAAACTCATCATCGAATTTACACTTCTGTCATTCTCCAAGGGAAAAGTCCTGCACATACTGGGGAAATGCATCATCTGTGCAAAGTAGGAAACTGATAAAAGGACACTATTTAACCTTGTAAACAAGGTTCTTTGAAATGGCTCCGAACATTCTCACATGCCGGATGCTGGTGTCGGAGAAAGGCTGTGCCTGCGCACTACTCCCCCAGCCGCTTTACTCATGGCTGGAGGAGTAGTGCAAAGGCGCAGCTGCAGGTTCTGGTAGGTCGGCACTGTTGCTGACCTGACAGAACGCGCTACGCGTGCAGTTTTTAGGGACGTTGCCAGCTTGGACAGTAGGTTCTCATGGAACCCATTGCCTGGCTATTTTAATGGCCAGGAGGGGCGGCTTGGAAGCAACCTCTCCAGGCTGCACTGCGGCTGCGTGGCCAGGCTTGCGGGTGGGCGGGGTCTCTCAGATCTCGCTGACTCGCTCCCAGCCATCCCAGCAGTGACGCTGACGGTCCAGACCTGCCAAGGATCAGGTAGGGACCTGACCGGTTTTTTTGCCGGGGGACTTGTGGGGTTAACTGGGGAGCATGGGCACATGGGGACATGGTGGAGGTTGCTGGTTTATGTGTGGTTTTCTGGTTTATGTGTGGTTTTCTGGGGGCACATGGTGGGGGGACATAGTGGGGGGAGTGGGGGTTGCTGGTTTATGTGTGGCTTTTCCACCTACCGTTCGCCTGGCTCTGCCTACCGTTCCCCTGGCTCTGCCCCTAGGTTAGGCTCCGCCCCAGGCTAGGCTCCGCCCCTAGACTTGCCGGCCTTAGTGACCCACCAACCTCAAAACCCACCAGCCGCCACTGTATAGTTTTGGTCAACGCGCATGTCGGAGGCATGCGCATGAACCTTGGATTAGGGTGCTTGTCCGTAACCATTATTATTCAAAGGTTACATGTTAACATGTTCTAGTCTGCTTTCCCAATATTTGGAGTTCTCCTTTGTCTGCTTGGAGACACCATTGCTTGGGAGAAGGAACTGTAATGGGCACTTACATACAGTGCACCTGACCCTAGACATCGCTATGCTAGTAAGGTTTGAGAGTTCAGTGCCAGAGAGTACATTATTCAGTAGTGTGAATATACAGAGACTCCCTCTCAAAGAGCAATGGTTAGAGGCAAATAACCTCTCTTCCCTAAAGGGCATGTAGCTTTCTGATATGTTTTTGTAAAGCACCTGGCATGATATGGAATGCCATAAAAATAACAAGTAATATAGTTAGCAAGCATAAGAGGTGCTACTGTGGTTTGAATTTTTGGCAGCTCCTCTATAATGTGTGTGGGTTTTTTCTTCTTCTGAGGCATGTGATGAATTTTGTACCTAGAATTGCAACTAGATCTCTAATATGCGCGCGTGTGTGTATCTATGTGCTCCCAAACGTACGACAAAAAACAAATCAAGCTGGAGTTTACTATTGTGATTCAGCAGGAAGGTAAAGTATTGATTTAATATCAGTGTTCTCATTTTTAGGAAAAACTTACTTCAAGCTAAAAACAACAAAATGATCAGAAAGGTTAAGTTTGCCATGAACAAATCATAATATCAAAAGGTGGAGACCTTGTATATTGTGAAATGCAGCATTACCGGCCAATGCAGGCTTTTTCTATGTACTTACTGATGTGCCAAATTAGGGGGTGTTAGATCAAAATGGGCACAACTCAAGGGCACAACTCAAGGGTATGTGATGGGACATGAGGCTCTTCCCTCATGTCCCATTACAGCCTCTTGGGTCAGCTGGGAGTATCCTCTTGTAGGTGGTATCTGCCTGCCAAGTTTCCCTCTCTCCTGTTAGAAATTTGTCTAAGTCCAAGCCTGTTCATCTTCCGGAAGCAATGCAAGACCTTTCTGTTTGGCAGGAAAGGATATGACTGGGTGGAATGGGTGTGTGGACGCTTCAGGGGTGGTGGTGGTGGTAAGGGATGTTTTAGATATTTTTATATGTTGTAAGCCACCATGAGCCTTAATGGGAAGGACGGGGTAGAAATGTGAAATAAATAAATGAGTTTTTATCATGTTCCTTGACAGGCTGTTTGGCGGTCTATTAGATCTAATTGTAGGGATTTGCGTAATACTATTCAGTTTAAATTTCCCAATTTTTTATTTTAATCTTCTTACTTTTTACTCATAGAATTACTCTATGAAAAACTTCCCTAGTACTACAGCATTTTATTTTCACCTTCATACAGCCAGCACTGCTTAAGCTGCACAAATGTGAGTAATTGGAGTAGACATTCATAATACTGGATGACCTCCGCTTTGTTGAATAGCCTCTTAATAATGCTTCTAATTTAGTATATGATGAGCATGCCCAGTGCAGCAGAAGGGAACAGCTTGCATAATATTGGTACCTGCTATACAGTCTGCCAGTATATTGCAAGGGTAGCCAAACTGTGACTCAGGAACCACATGTGGCTCACAGGGCAGTTCAAGTATACCTCTCAGCCAAGGCCAACCCCATGCTCTACACTCATGATTGTGTCTCTGTCTGCTTTGCATCCAAGTCTCAACAGCTGAATTACAGCTGCTCCTTAGATCCTTTGCAGCCAGGATTGCTGAGTAACCAGCTCTGTCTGCCACTCTCCAAGCAGGAAGAGGGCAAAGCTGATTCCGGGAGGTGCTTCAAAAGGACATGTGCTCATGCGTCTACATGGTGTGTCCTGTGGTTCTCAGCTATGAGAAGATTTTAGCACGTGGCTCTTGGGATAGGGAACTATAACCCCTCCTGGTATATTGTATGTTATGAGGTGCTGTACTAGGTGAAGAATGTGGGGGTGGCCCCATGCTATCCCGGCATGATCTTTGTGTCTTTGGTCGATGACCTGTACCTGGAGATGGACAAGGGGAATTCTACCTTGTTGATCTTATTAGATCTTTCTGTGGCCTTTGATACAGTTGATCATGAGGTAGTGTTGGTACAACTGCGGGATCTGGAGAGGGTGCGCAAGATGGGTCTTGCGTGGTTCTGCTCTTTCCTGTCAGTTTACTGCAATGTGCTCTATGTGTGGGGCTGCCCTTGAAGACTGTTCGGAAGCTGCAGCTGGTGCAGAATGCGGTGGCTCAGCTCCTTTCAGGGATGAGTTGCTGGGAGCACATTATGCCTGTGCTCCAAAATCTGCACTGGCTGCCTCTAGCTTTCCGGGCACAATTCAAGGTGCTGATTTTGACATTAAAAACCCTCAATGGTCTGGGTCCCGTATATCCTTAATATTGACCGGGTAAATGTCTCCTCGTGGTGTGATGCGGAGGCAAAATTTCTTGATGCTATAAATGACTCTGTTTTGGAGTAGTTGGTCCTGGAAACCACAAGAGGAGGAGCTACTTTGGATCTAGTTGTAAATGGAGCATAGGACCTGGTGAAAAGGGTAATGGTGGTGGAGCTGCTTGGCAGTAGCGATCCTAATATAATCAAATTTGACATAACTTGTAGGAAGGAGAAGGAGAAATAAAACTACCACAGTAACATTTGACATCAAAAAGAGAAACTGCAAAAATGAGGAAACAAATTAGAGGGAAACTAAAAGGAGCAGTTGTGAGGATTAAATGTTTGCAAGAAGCATGGAGGCTATTCCATCTTGAAAACCCACATTGTATTCCACAAGTAAAAAATGGAAGGACCAAACATCTTCCAGAGTGGCTAGGTGGTGAGGTGAAGGAGGCTATTAGAGGCAAAAAGGTGTCCTTTAAAAATGGAAAGCTTAGGAAAGGTATTTGCGTAATGAGGAAAATGGGGAAGAACATAAGCATTGGCAAATTAGAAGTAAAACAATAAGTAGGCCAAGAGGGAATTAGAACAACAACTTGCTAAAGATGCAAAAACTAATAATAAAAACTTTTTCAAGTAAATCAGAAGCAGGAATCCTGCTAGAGAGTCAACTGTGCCATTAGATGACCATAGGTGAAAGGGGGCGGGGTGCTAGAGATCATTGCAGAAAAGCTGAATGAATTCTTTGCTTTGGTCTTCACTACAAAGGATGTTGTGGAGATATCCATGTCAAAACTATTCTCTGTGCAGGATGAATTGGAAGAATTGTTACAAATCATTGTGACTCTGGAAGACGTCCTAGAGCCAATTGATAAACTAAATCAACAGAACCAGATGGTATTATTCACCCTAGAGTTCTGAAGGGACTGAAATATGAAACTGCAGACCTATCATTGGTAATTTGTAAGCTAATGCTAAAATCTGCCACAGTACCCAAAGATTGGAGGGTAGCAAATGGTAATGCCAATATATAAAAGGGGCTTCAAAGAGGATCCTGGAAACTAGAGACCAGTGAGCTTAACATTGGTGCCAGGCAAACTAGTGGGAAGGGTTATTAAAAATAGAATTACTGGGCAATGAATAAACATGACATAATGGGGAAGAATCAACATGGATTTAGCAAAGGGAAGTCATGCCTCAGTAATCTATTGGAATTTTTGTGACTGTAAATAAGTATGTGGATAAGGGTGAGCCAGTCAACATAATGTATCTGAATTTTCAGAAAGTGTTTGATTAGGTCCCCCACAAGAGGCTTTTGAGGAAATTAAATAGCCATGGGATATGAAGAAGTGTCCTATCTTCAATTGGTAACTGGTTAAAGGATAGGAAGCGAAGAGTAGAACTAAATGGTCAGTTTTCACAATGGAGAGAAGTAGACAGTGGAATATCCAGGGATCTGTACTTTAAAAGGGAGTAAAAAGTGAGGCTCTCAAATTTGTAGATTACACAGTTATTTAAGGTAGTTACAACCCAAGTGGACTGTGAAGAATTGCAAGAGACTGGGTGACTGGGGTAGGGTTATGAGGAGGGGCTGGATGTGGGATACGTGGAGGGGGTATTGGGTGGGATTTGTGGGGGATTACAGGGAGGGTTGGGGTGTTTGTTTGTTTTTTTGGTATCTTGTATTATTTTATGGATTTTTAAAATATGCTTTTATATGTGTCCTATATGTTTGTAAGTTGCCCTGAGCCTTTTAGGGAAGGATGGGATAGAAGTTTAAATAAATAAGTGAAATGAGCGGTGTGGAACGAGTTAATAGGGAGCAGTTATTTATCCTCTCAAATTGTACTAGAGTTAGGAGACAGTTGATGAAACTGACAGCAGACTTAAAATAAATAAACTAAAGTAATTTTTCACTCTGTGCACAATTAACTTGGAGAATTTGTTGCCAGGGAATGTGGTCAAGGCCAATAGCATAGCTGGGTTTAAAAAAAGAACTGTATAAGCTCTTGGAGGGTAGGTCCATTAATGGCTATTAGCCAAATAGGTATGGGGAGCATAATCTCTGACTGTCGGGAACTGGGAGTGAACAACAAGGAATGGGGATCACCCCATTGTGACCTGTTGGGTACTTCTCTCAAGCAACCGAGATTGGCCACTATTGGAGAAAGGATGCTGTGCTTGATGGACAATTGGTGTGACATAGTATGGCAAGTCTTATGTTCTTGGTTTACACAACCACATTCCTCCAAAATGTGTCATACATAAGGCTGTTTTGTTTTCACTGCTATACTGAACTATATGATTGCTGTGAAGTTTATTTAATGCCCTGAAATATGTAGTTTCCCATGAAAATGTTTTATATTCAGCAAAAGTCATCAGTTTTCAATATAGCTTTCTTCCTGTTAATGAGTTAACAAATTACATAGAGCTTTTTGTTTGGAGACATTTTAAAGAAAAGATAGTCGTCGTCTCAAGAGCTGGAAATGTTTTTGCTATTTTTTCAATTTTAATTTATTTTAAAATTTGCTGACACTGGGGCCGATCTAAAGTCTTGCGGTTCCCATAAGGGATCCACATGTCTTGGAATTGACCTCAACGAATATAGTTTCTTCAAAGATTAACATACCTGGGACTTGAATTTATTGGAATATAACACTGTATTCGAGAATATTTGTTGTATAATGAAAATATACCTTTTAAATGTGACAAGGCTATTTTTCTGCTTTTAAAAAACTGTGTTTAACAGAGAAATATTTGTTCTGAGACTGTGATGTGACTTTTCTGTGAAAATAAATACAAGCTTCTTCATATGGTGGTGTTAAAGTAACTAGCACTAAGTGATCCTGACTAGCTGCTGTAATATAAACGTTTTATCTAGGCCAGCAAAAAATCTGTTAATTGTCCATTGGTATAGGTGTCCTAACAGCATTGTTGGTTTTACCTACTTATCTGCTCTGTTCTCACTCTCCATTTGTGATCTACTTCTTCGGCTTTGGAACTGCCAGAGAAGTGGTTCAATCTTCTCTCCTGCCACCTTCTAAATTAACAAACTGCACAAAATCCCAACTAAAATCCAGTGACCAAGGGTAAAGCCACACAAAACAGGGCCGGCCTGGATCCCCTGCCCACCTTGGACAGGGTGAACACAGCCACCACACTTCGGGCTGGAGGGGAGAGTAGGCCACACATTCTGCCCTCCCCCTGTGGGGAAACTGTGGGCTCCCGGCTGTACCCCACCCACCACCCTGTGGCTGTGACGTGGATGAACAGGAATGGCGAGCTTTGCCCACAGCTCTATGGTGCCAACAGACCTCACCATGAGCTAGGACTGCATGGAACCGGCCTGACGTGGGTTAACGTCTCATGTGGCTGTACCTTAAAAGTTATGCATAATTGGGTCCAATGGTTCATTTTTTCTAATAAATTTAATAACAATATTAAGAAGCAGTGGCTTATTTTTAGATGAAGTGATTTTTTAGAAAAAATATTATTTCTATAATATTTGCTTAGTGTAAATCTTTGGTGGCTTCCCTCCCTTCCCAACTAAGAAAGAGAGTGGCATAGTGTTACATTTTCCTGAGATTCAGAACAAAAAGAAATTCAAACGGGGACATTGGAGAAATCCTTTAAAAAGAAAAATAGGCTATATCTTTCTCCACCAGCTACTCATCTCTTGAATTAAGCACTAAGTTGTGCAAATATTTACATTTTACCCGGCAGTTTTTGGTGGTGTTTTTTATTTATTGTACTATTTTTCTACCCCGCCCCCTCCTGCTCACAGAGCCGCTTGGGGCAGCTCACAAAATACGTAAATAACAAAACCACACATAAAATATCATTAAAAACATTTAAAATGATAAAAAGAACTAAAAAGGCAGAATTCCCTCTCCCCACCCTCCCCATCTACCTCTTCAAAGGTGATTATTGAATCACTTTGCTGTTTATAGGTCCTTGCCCTTTTCGTATCCTTATAAAAGCTGTTGAAAAGATGTCTCATGCAGTACTTTGCTAAGTTTTCTTCAGAAAAATTGGTTAAACTGTATTCCAAATTCACTAGTGGTTGCAGAAAATTTAAGCAAACATGATAAACCAAACCTGCAAGATGATGATGATGATGATGATAAAGAAATTGGCAAGTATCTACCCATTAATTCAGTTGGATGCTGATTTAATGTAAAGATGCAAAATGTATGAAAATATCAAATTTTTATTGACTGAGGTCATAACTGGAATTTGTCATTCTTTTTAATACCTTTGCTTGTTTTCTAACAAACAAAAGGATAGACTAAAGAAATTTATATCAGACTGAAGTGATATTATCTTGTTCTTCGAGTGACTCTGTGACTTTCACTTGTGGTATTGTGTGATTCCCTATAGCTTGCTACTCTAAAAGCAGTCCTCTGTATGCCTACATGGTGTTCTGGAAGCTCAAAAACTCATACCCCTCCCTCTCGCCGTCCTTCAGTCACACAAGAGTACAGGAGTATAAAAGGAGGGGGAGGAGCCAGATCAAATTAGTTCTTCTTGACCGGAGCTGGCAACTGGAACAGCTTGTACTCCTCTACAAGGAAAAGAAATTTGTATTCTCTGTTGGATAGATGGTTATTAAATAGTTAGTTGTTAGATAGTTAGTAGTTTTACAATAGTTGTATATAGTTTGTTCATATTTTTCATAGCTTTGTGCTGTAGTCATTACTACTAGTAGTGGGAAACGTCCTGCCAAAATGGTGACACCCTTGGAAAAATGGCCCAGGTTTAAGCGCTGTGCTATCTGCATGACTGTCATCAACATAATCAGTGCTTCCTCTGTTCAGGAGAGGGGCATAGTAGAAGGGGCTGCCTGGCATGTGAGGCTCTAACCTCAAGAGCCATTAAGGAGAGAAACTGAAGGCTCCAAGAACTTTTAACTAAAAAGGCACTAGAGCTGCCAGAAGAAAACCTAGCAGCCTCTCTGCAAGGTGAATGACCAACTACCTCCAAAACTAAAAGTAAGTTTGAAAGGCTGCCCAAGCTGCACAAGGAGCCTGAACCTGCATAGGGCCATATCTAATATCGAATTTCTATTGACTAGTGAGGTTATAACTGGAGTTTTGTCATGCTTTTTAATAGCTTTCTTGTTACCTAACAAACAAAAGGAAAGAATAAAAAAAAAAAAAAATTGGGCTGAAGTGATATTATCTTGTTCTTATATTAAAACCTCACTTTTTATTATTGTAACAGGTTTATCAGAACAGTGTCCAACAGTTATTACTTAGGCTTCTGCAGAAGAGGAGTCAGGATTCATTTAATGCTACTTGACTGCCCTCTGCAGGCTGTCAGTGAGCTTGTTAGTTCATTTCATTATGAAATGCTGAACTATAGCTAAAACACTCTCTCTCTTTCTTTTTTCCCCCCAAAGCTGAACTCCCAATTGAGATTTAAAAACGAAACAATAATAGTCTGATAAAGGTGAACGTTTTGTATTTGGTTATACTTCATAGTGAGAGTAATAGATGGATTTTTAAAGATTATTTTATTTTGTTCCCGTTTGTGGTCCAGAAACATAGGATTTCTAAGTCTGTTGTTCTACGTGCCAATAGGGTATATGCATCCCTGAGTTATCCATCTCAGGATCATACTTCTTGGGTAGCCCAGATTTGTGGGACATCCTGGATTTTCCAGCAACTCAAAAGGCACCATTTGGGCATCTTGGATGTTGCAGTGCTTCCTGGATTTTGCAGGACTTTTCCTGTGTTTTTATTTAGAAGTTAATAGAGCACAAATGCATGCCTCTCGAGCATGTTGGATGCTACAGGATTTTCAGAGACATTGGATGTTAACAAATATGACGGTTGCCCGCTTACACTCACTTGGATTCGTATTGGCCTGCGGGCCACCACATTTGTTGGGGGCAATCCAGATGTTTACCTTTGAGCTCTGCCAGGAGTGTTGGTGGCTAGCCCAGGCTGTTATCCTGGAGACCTCCGGGGTCCCATCCTGGGCTAGCCGTCAACACACCTGGGAAGCAGCCTGCACAACTGGTCCACAGTAGGCTATCACGTGTGGTAGCCTGCTGTTCTTTGTCCGGTCCAGAGTGACCACCATGACAGACAACTGTCATTGACCATGATGGCTGGCTGTCACGGGGGAGGGTTGTTGGGTGCAGCATGGGGATGGGGCTGTGTGGCCGGCCGCACATTTGTGCGACCCCCAACCCTGGCCGCATTAACATTTGTTCTGTGGGTAGATCCAATCCTGCAAGCGGCCTCCTGGTCAGGATCGTGGTGTGATGGTGGTGCTCTGCCATCGCATATGTTTCCAGCATCTGTTGCAGTGTTTTGGATTTTTCAGGACTTCCAGCAGTTTTCTTTCACACAGCTTTGTTTTGGTTTTTATTTTATTTTTTTTGTTAAAGAATGCAACAGAGAGAAGACATTAGGATAGAGTGCAGACTAGAGCCCAGGGCTCCTGGCATGACAGCTACAAATTCTAGCTACCCAGACAGAAATGGTATTGTTTTTGTGGCAGCATTTAAAAGAGCTTTTTAGCTTGTCGGGAATATGCAGTTGTTCTCGAGTTGACTGTGAAAAGCATCAGTCAGTTCTTCCTCCTCTTTCTCCCGTAAAACTAGGGAAAGATGATTGGTAGGTTAAGAGTTCAAACCTGGCCCTTTTTAATGGGCTGATACTGTTATTTCTTTAATTTTAAAGTTCTTTTTTTCATTATTATTTTTTTTACAAATAACAAAACAAACACAAAAAACCCTAGCCCACCTCAGCCCAGCTTCAGCGTTAGGCAATGATCCATTGCCTGATGTTGACTAAGGAAACAATCCACACAAAGTTTCATCTACTGGACAAGCCACAGAAGAGAAGTATGGAATGCTTTTTATGATAATGTTGTATGCAGAGTACAGCTCATTTGGGGTGTGTATGTGTGATGCTAAGTATTTGGGAACAGGGTTGCAAGAGAGTTTTAAAATGAAGATGGAAAGGTCAACCAAAGGTTCATGCCTGCCTTATGAGAGAAGTCAATATATGTGATCCTTTCATTTTAAGATTTTTTTAAAAAAAATACCAAATACCAGCCATTTGCATAGATTTACATAAACTAATGTAGGCAAATTATGCCCCACATTAAGGGCGCTTTTAGACGAGACAAATTTGCACATGGTTGGTAAAAAAAGTGCCTGTTTCCATGCTCGTTTAAACACCTAAACCGTTTTAAATGCGCATTTGCCATGATCGTGTAAAAGCCCAAACCGTTTTGAATGTGTTTTTTAAATAATGCACATTTTTTAAAACCAGTTTTGGCACCCCCAGATCATCAAAGATGCTCAACACCAGTTTTAAAAAATGCGCATTATTTAAATGCGCATTTACAAAACCACATTAAAAGTGTCTCATCTGAAAGCACCCTAAGACTGTCTCTGTCCCTTGACAGGTATGTTCAGGATTATGGCAGGTCTTGGGGAATGCAGCACTAAGTATTGCTGTTGGCTTCTAGATGTTGTTAAATCAGTCCCCATCCTTCTTTCATTGTAACAGAAACAGGGTTGAAAGACTGTTTCCCCCAAACAAATCCTTGGAAAAAGAGTGCAGAGAAAAATCTGTAGAAATATTCTGGAACATGTTGGTCCTGTGTTTGTATTCCTCCCCCTGTAATGCCAGGCTGCTTATGACTGGGCCTTTTGGGGGTTGCCAGAATGCATATAATTCTGTAATAGTAACTATCAGAGTGATTATTTTTTCCTGTAGAAATGGTCTTAGGGAGGAACCCTGGAGGTGCAACATGCCTTTGATTGGCTTTACCAGAATCATTCTTTGGAAGTGCAGAATTTATGCAGCAGTATAACATACAACACTCCTGCCCCCAGGTCCTGGGATAACTAAGATGTTAGGGGCTGTTCATGCTGAAAGCTTCCCTCTCACCAAATCTTCCTATAAAAAGTGGGTTTCTCATGACAGAAGGGCAGAAGCACAGATATTAACAATAGACTGAATCGGTATTTTGGGGCGGGAGGCAATATTGTGAGGACCTTGGACAAGCAATAAAGGTTTTTAATGGTGACAGTAAAGATTATTCAGCATTTCTGATTACATCAACTTGTATTGCTGATCGTGTGTGACCTTTTGAAAATAAATACAAGCTTCTTTTTGAATTCAAGGTAAAATAAATACACATAAAATAAAACCTTTTTTGTTGAGCTTTTTTTAAAGGAATGAACACTGAATAGGCATGTGCTTGACAATTCCCATCTTCTCCTGGAACTCCCACTCTGTTT
Source organism: Sphenodon punctatus (assembly GCA_003113815.1). Taxonomy (NCBI): domain Eukaryota; kingdom Metazoa; phylum Chordata; class Lepidosauria; order Sphenodontia; family Sphenodontidae; genus Sphenodon; species Sphenodon punctatus. The sequence goes on from QEPC01001296.1 coordinate 388,822, forward strand.
CATTTGAAAATTGCGATGTCAGAAGCATGTTCTACATCCAGGAAGGAATACTGCATTGACGTTTCTCTTTGTTCTGCTAGTTGGGCCATTTTAGTGTCTGGGTTCTGATCCTGAACTAGAACTGAGCACGTGGCTCTAAGGGTGAAATAAAATGAGACAACAGCCCACAGGAGTCTCTGTTTGGTCCATGCAGCCATCAGTCACCCATCACTCAGTGTTTAGTGTGTCCAATGTAATAAATGGGCAGCCCCTCTCCCCCCCCCAGTCTGCATTTCATGTGCATGTGGCAGCCTCCACTCAGTAACACTAGCAATTGCCCTCCCCGGAGCCACCTGTTAGCTGAGAGCTCACCGCTCTTTCCCTCTCTCTGCCACCTCTCTGCTGGGGACTGTCGAGAGGGCGAGCACAGGTGGGAGCTGCAGGAGCTGTTCCTGGGGAAGGTTGGGAGGCACAGCTGCTATGGGTGTGGCTCATAGAAGAAGGGATTAGGAAGGTGGGCATGTCTCGTGCTGCCTTGCAGCCCAGCGCCAGTCCCAGGACAAAACCCCAGAATTCCCAGGGAGGGATTGGTAGCTCCACCCCAGATGCCTCCCAGCGCTAGCAATCTCACTCCCTGTGCCCCCAAGGCTGGCCTGGGGAGGAAGATCACTGACAGGCCTGCGCCTCAGCTGGAGGCTCTGTGGTGACCATGTGGCAGACACTTAATAGACGGGCAAGTGAGAGAGTGCATGCATGGTAAAGGCTAATGTGGGCCAGCGTCTTGTTTGATTTCACCCTAACTATGGATTGTGCCGGGGAAAAACTGTAATTTTTTTTAATATTACTAACATTAGGTTCTTGTTTACAGTGAATATATGTGTAGTTCTATTTCTTTCATAGAATAACTGGTAACACAAGTTAAGTTAGTAATAACTGTGGAAAATGTAGATTTTTAAAAAAGGATATTTTTACAGTTTTAAAATAAGGTTAATTTTAAGTCCTGTTATTCATCATACCATCATTAGTGTTAGTAAACTGCATTCTGATGCCTCTCTCTGCCTTTTTTCCCCCCAACAGACAAGCTAATGAGGAATACCAAGTTCTGGCTAATTCTTGGCGCTATTCATCTGCTTTTTCTAATAAGCTGTTTTTCACTGTAGTGGATTATGATGAAGGGGCAGATGTTTTTCAGCAGGTAAACAATGTTCAGTAGCGAATTTTAAATTGCATATGGTACAAATCCCTCTTTTTAATGCTATACATTTTCTCCTTAAAATATGAAGAATTATTGCACTCTAGGACTCTGTACAGATGTTTTATTAATTAAAAGACCAAAATTTGCTTTTTCAAGAGCTAAGGATTGCAGAAAATTCCATTATGACAGTCAACACCAAAACCAATAAAATGGCAAATTTTGTGGTATCAAATGTACATAAACATTTGCTTCTGGTTCATTTTACTTTTACCTGGAGTTACCTAATCTTTGTTCCTGTGCTCAAGAAAATTATATTTTGAGGTTAAACTTTTCCACATATCTTGGCAAAAAACAACAGTGTTGGTACCACCTTGTATAAGATTTTTAATTAAAATTTCCGTACCCTTTCTGTCTTTGTAGGATAATCAGCATTGGAATTCTTTAGAGAATAGAAGAGAATTGGATTAAGTTCTGCATAGCAGGTTTACAGTCTGGAGAACCAATTATTAGAGAATAGGCTAAGATTCTCAAGTTATCTTTCATTTGGGTACTCAGCTGAAGTTCCACTTGAAGTGTAATTCCTATTATCAAAACACTTTCTTCTCTTTGACATTTGGGCCTTCTTGGTGCTAGAAAGGGAGATTGATAAAAGCAACAACCTACAGGTTTCTTTTCCTATTTTTACTACTTACAGTGAAGTATGAGGTAGCCCTTTCTGAAAGGAAGAGCAGCAGCTGTATTTAGTGATGGTATTCCATCCAGCCGGATGGATCATGTCTTATGCAAGTAGCATTTTCTCTAAAAAGCTGCTTTTTGTTTTTATCTGCAACATACCTTTTTGGCTTTTTTCCTTTAATGGATGGGGGATTGCACCCTTAGTTTTGCAGAAAAGCAGTGAGTTCAATGGTTCAGCTCTTTTTACTTAAATGTTATCTATGTATATAAGTAAAAATTGGGCCAGATAAGTATGCATTAGTTAATTCCAGCAAAATTTAGGGTACAGTCCTCTGTCGTTCATTTCAGTAGTCTTAATACTTGCAGTAAAATTTGCTCATTGTCTTGAATTTTAGATATTTTGTGTGTCTTGAAGAACAACTCTAAAAGTGTTTCCATTGTCATGTAGGCTTTAGGAGAAAAATGCTGTTTTATCAGACTTTATGCAGAGCATTGTAGTCTGACAGTGGGAGTCTGAATTAATTACAATAGCACAAAAGATTTGAGTCTTGACAGCAGTACTATCTTATTACTGGTAGCTAAAGCTTTTTCCTGTCTTCTCCTGGCAGTGATTCAGAGTTGACATAAACATGTATGTCATTTAATTTGATTTTACCTTTCATTCTGATTTCTATAGAAAGGGTAAAGCAATTGTAGGTCTAGGACAGCCAGGCTATGGACTGTGTTTTGTTTTGTTTTTAAAAATACTATAGCTGACAGAAGGGTTCTATTCACTAATATCTTATTGTATTCAGCTGTTTTTGCAACATTCACAGCAAACAAAATTCACAAAGCATTTGCCTCCCACGTGTTCAGTAAAGGAGGGAGAAGTTTCCTCTGCTGAGAAGAAAGCCAATTATTATTTAATATCCAGTTTGGTTATTATAAATTATAAATTGAGCTGTGTACCTGATGTTTAAATAATGCATATCTGTAATGTAATTCAATTGATTCTGTTGTAGAGCAGCAAGCAAATTAGGGAACCAAAATGGCTGCTTGCAGGTGTCAATCAAGGCCAATTCATTTCAACCATGTTGCTTGTTAATTCAGTTTTTCTTAGTCGTATTTAACTTTTTACACAGTGTATACATTATGCCAAATTTGGGAAATTTAGGGAAAGACGCAAACTATTGTGTATTTCATGAAATACGCAAAGCCAGCACCTAATTAATAAAATAAGCTCTTCATGGCCTTGTTACCCCCTATCTTTTTGCACTTGTTTGCTGCTACGGTCCCACTCAGAATCTTCACTCCACCTCTGTCATCACCCTACCCTGAGTCTCCTGCTCCCTGAACCATCTTCACCCCTTTTCCCATGCTGCCTCTTGTGCCTGGAACTCCTGCCTTGAACACATTCGTTCTGCTCCCTCCCAACCTTTAAATTACTCTTGAAAACTACCTCTTAAGCCAGATTTTCCTTAGATTCTCATCCTCACAGAACATTGATGCTTCGTCAACCACCTTTCATTGTGTCCTGTTCTCCGCTGTAACTAAGAAGTTCATGTGTTTGTGACATCTCAACTTCATGGATGTATCCCTGTCTTCTCTTATTTTCCCTCCCTTGTCCATTCTTGATAGTAAGCCCCTTGGGATAAGAACCTGTCTCTAATTAATGATTGTTCAGTGTTGCTACCACTGTGTAAATGCTTAATAATAATTTTAAAAATTATTTTTAGAGCTCACCTCCCTCTGCCCAAAATACAAATCCATTTATAAACAATTTAAAAGATGAAATAAAGAGGAAGGGGTGGCACATTAAGGGGAATCACCAGTGAATCCTAAAAGCACTTGACAAATCAGTAAGTCTTCAGGTGGTTTTTAAAGGTGAGGAGGGAGGAACTGAGATGGTCATTTGGAGAAACTAGGTTCCACATTGTGGGGCTTGCCATAGCAAAGGCCCCATTGCCTGTCATCTTAAGTAAGCAGCTGTGCCGCCACATTCTGAACAAGCTGTAAGCAATGAAGAAGCACCGCTAGAAGCCCATAGAAGAGGGAATCACAAAAATCAAATCTTGTGGTCACTGTAGCAAGGTCAGCCTGCAATAAATAAAAGTAGTTTATGCAAACTGAATAGCTGAAAAATGGATCTCCAAACCATGTCCAATACTTGAGTTTTCACAGACTGAGTGTAGACAAAAATGATGCCCAGTTCCTTACCTAGCTCACTATCTCCACCCTTATCACCTAAACATGTAGGGGTTCGAGGGAGGTGAGGGCATCTTCATATCGGCTGCCCTTCCTAATCAGTTTTACTTCAGTTGTCTCTGGATTAAGCATGAGGTAGCTTTGATACATCTACCTGGCTATATTATTCAAGCAGTCCTCCAGGGCAGAGACTGAGTGGACAGGGCTCACAGGGCAAGAGAGATACAGTTGTATCAATAATTATAATTTATAAGGAATGGCACTGCTTAATTCATGAAAATTCTTCAAATTCTCTGCCTAATTCATGAGTAGCAGTGCCTTTTTTCATGAATTAAGCAATTTGCTGATTTCATGAGTAACACAATTTTACAAATTTAGCCTAGCATACACATTTCTCATTTTTTGAAAACAAAACATTTTGAAAGGGTTTCATATTAGAATTGCATCTGCATGATAGTGTAGTATCAAAATTAGCAGTATAGATTGTGTTCATTCACTATTCTGCTAGGTATTTTTATTTCCCTAAAATGTCCATCCAGTGCGCCTGTCAACCTGAAGTATAAAGAATTAACAAAACGTGGAACAGCTCCTCCGTGAATTACTATTGAGCACCTTGATCCTGCAAATATGTTGCATGATTGATTTATGTACTATGAGTAATCCCTGTTGAATAATGGGAATACTTAAAGGCATGAAGTTGAGTAAATAGCAGGATTGGAAAGGAATTCTAGATTGGCAGGTGGTGAGGAATTGTCGCATATAAGCACTCTGTAAATTTGCCCATTTCCTGGTCACATATGCTCAAGAGACATGTTGGCAAAAATACAATTCTCTTGTAATCTTGCAGTCCTTAAGTGCAGTTTATCAGGTGACTATGTTGTCTTAAGCAAATGAATGAAGAAAATGGAATATTGGGTCTGAGAACTTAACCATAATACTGTCCTCATAAATCTTAATATATGCATTTTAAAACCATGGAAGTAATTGATACCTGTTTTTAGGCCAATGGAATTGTATCAATAACTTACAATATGCAGGGTGGCTATAAGAAGGCAAACAGTTGGGCAGAGCAAGTATGACTTATTTAATATATTGTTGTGCCTTCTCTGTCTTTTTCTGTAGCTCAATATGAACTCTGCTCCAACATTCATGCATTTTCCTCCAAAAGGTAAGCCCAAGAGAGCTGACACGTTTGACCTGCAGAGAATTGGATTCGCAGCAGAGCAGCTAGCTAAATGGATAGCTGACAGAACTGATGTCCATGTAAGTCATTTCACAAAGTTAAGAGACTGGTCCCAATTTACCTTCATAGTTTGACGCCAAGAAGTGTGTTTCCCAATTCCTTTCCTTCCCAATTAGAATTCACAAAATTATAGTAAAATTTATAAACACATGAGCTGTGATACTCCATCGCACCATATTAACTCAAGCAGTTGCATTTCGTTGGTAGTTATTCATTCATTCTTATTTGAACAGAAAATGAATGATACTGTGAGGATCAGGTGCACATACTTTCAATGTTACATTGTCGGTGCATCCGAAATTGAAGCAAGGACAGCATGTTGGGTTTGAACGGCCGCACTCTTTATTCAAATTGGAATTAGGCATGGGTGGGGGTAATTGCCCTCAGGCAATTCAGGTCCATTGCTAACTTCTATAAATGGGTATGTAACAGCCCCAACAAAGGGGAGGCTTGGATGTAACCTCCATAACCCCCCTTTTTTACCTAACTCAAACGTCTCCCCTCCGGCATTGGCTAACGGCCACCTCCAGAGGGGACGAGGTCCTTCCGGACCCGAGCCAAGGATTTAAGTTACTGCCAGCTTGGGGACCGCTCATATCCCTTCCCGCCTTTGCCAGCAACTCACCTTGGGAGGTTAACCCTGTGGCTGGCCGCGCCCAGCCTATGCCTCAGGTGTTCCNTTCATTGTGTCCTGTTCTCCGCTGTAACTAAGAAGTTCATGTGTTTGTGACATCTCAACTTCATGGATGTATCCCTGTCTTCTCTTATTTTCCCTCCCTTGTCCATTCTTGATAGTAAGCCCCTTGGGATAAGAACCTGTCTCTAATTAATGATTGTTCAGTGTTGCTACCACTGTGTAAATGCTTAATAATAATTTTAAAAATTATTTTTAGAGCTCACCTCCCTCTGCCCAAAATACAAATCCATTTATAAACAATTTAAAAGATGAAATAAAGAGGAAGGGGTGGCACATTAAGGGGAATCACCAGTGAATCCTAAAAGCACTTGACAAATCAGTAAGTCTTCAGGTGGTTTTTAAAGGTGAGGAGGGAGGAACTGAGATGGTCATTTGGAGAAACTAGGTTCCACATTGTGGGGCTTGCCATAGCAAAGGCCCCATTGCCTGTCATCTTAAGTAAGCAGCTGTGCCGCCACATTCTGAACAAGCTGTAAGCAATGAAGAAGCACCGCTAGAAGCCCATAGAAGAGGGAATCAAAAAAATCAAATCTTGTGGTCACTGTAGCAAGGTCAGCCTGCAATAAATAAAAGTAGTTTATGCAAACTGAATAGCTGAAAAATGGATCTCCAAACCATGTCCAATACTTGAGTTTTCACAGACTGAGTGTAGACAAAAATGATGCCCAGTTCCTTACCTAGCTCACTATCTCCACCCTTATCACCTAAACATGTAGGGGTTCGAGGGAGGTGAGGGCATCTTCATATCGGCTGCCCTTCCTAATCAGTTTTACTTCAGTTGTCTCTGGATTAAGCATGAGGTAGCTTTGATACATCTACCTGGCTATATTATTCAAGCAGTCCTCCAGGGCAGAGACTGAGTGGACAGGGCTCACAGGGCAAGAGAGATACAGTTGTATCAATAATTATAATTTATAAGGAATGGCACTGCTTAATTCATGAAAATTCTTCAAATTCTCTGCCTAATTCATGAGTAGCAGTGCCTTTTTTCATGAATTAAGCAATTTGCTGATTTCATGAGTAACACAATATTACAAATTTAGCCTAGCATACACATTTCTCATTTTTTGAAAACAAAACATTTTGAAAGGGTTTCATATTAGAATTGCATCTGCATGATAGTGTAGTATCAAAATTAGCAGTATAGATTGTGTTCATTCACTATTCTGCTAGGTATTTTTATTTCCCTAAAATGTCCATCCAGTGCGCCTGTCAACCTGAAGTATAAAGAATTAACAAAACGTGGAACAGTTCCTCCGTGAATTACTATTGAGCACCTTGATCCTGCAAATATGTTGCATGATTGATTTATGTACTATGAGTAATCCCTGTTGAATAATGGGAATACTTAAAGGCATGAAGTTGAGTAAATAGCAGGATTGGAAAGGAATTCTAGATTGGCAGGTGGTGAGGAATTGTCGCATATAAGCACTCTGTAAATTTGCCCATTTCCTGGTCACATATGCTCAAGAGACATGTTGGCAAAAATACAATTCTCTTGTAATCTTGCAGTCCTTAAGTGCAGTTTATCAGGTGACTATGTTGTCTTAAGCAAATGAATGAAGAAAATGGAATATTGGGTCTGAGAACTTAACCATAATACTGTCCTCATAAATCTTAATATATGCATTTTAAAACCATGGAAGTAATTGATACCTGTTATTAGGCCAATGGAATTGTATCAATAACTTACAATATGCAGGGTGGCTATAAGAAGGCAAACAGTTGGGCAGAGCAAGTATGACTTATTTAATATATTGTTGTGCCTTCTCTGTCTTTTTCTGTAGCTCAATATGAACTCTGCTCCAACATTCATGCATTTTCCTCCAAAAGGTAAGCCCAAGAGAGCTGACACGTTTGACCTGCAGAGAATTGGATTCGCAGCAGAGCAGCTAGCTAAATGGATAGCTGACAGAACTGATGTCCATGTAAGTCATTTCACAAAGTTAAGAGACTGGTCCCAATTTACCTTCATAGTTTGACGCCAAGAAGTGTGTTTCCCAATTCCTTTCCTTCCCAATTAGAATTCACAAAATTATAGTAAAATTTATAAACACATGAGCTGTGATACTCCATCGCACCATATTAACTCAAGCAGTTGCATTTCGTTGGTAGTTATTCATTCATTCTTATTTGAACAGAAAATGAATGATACTGTGAGGATCAGGTGCACATACTTTCAATGTTACATTGTCGGTGCATCCGAAATTGAAGCAAGGACAACATGTTGGGTTTGAACGGCCGCACTCTTTATTCAAATTGGAATTAGGCATGGGTGGGGGTAATTGCCCTCAGGCAATTCAGGTCCATTGCTAACTTCTATAAATGGGTATGTAACAGCCCCAACAAAGGGGAGGCTTGGATGTAACCTCCATAACCCCCCTTTTTTACCTAACTCAAACGTCTCCCCTCCGGCATTGGCTAACGGCCACCTCCAGAGGGGACGAGGTCCTTCCGGACCCGAGCCAAGGATTTAAGTTACTGCCAGCTTGGGGACCGCTCATATCCCTTCCCGCCTTTGCCAGCAACTCACCTTGGGAGGTTAACCCTGTGGCTGGCCGCGCCCAGCCTATGCCTCAGGTGTTCCCCTCACATTTCTTAGGGAGATGCCTCTTTTACTACATATTATTAAAAACTTGCTACAGCACTGGACCCCTGCAAGAATGCGACAAGAGTAAACATAACTACTACCCTCCCTCAATCCTGACTACCTGGGATTGATCAGCCAAAACAACAAAACACTACAAGGAAGACGACAAATGAGAAAAACTATTCTGACCAATCGTGTTTTCTCTTAAAAATTCCTTTCTGGCCCCTACTAAGGCAACCGGTTAAACCTGTAGTATCTCTGGGAGGGAGGGTCGGGGACTTACAACTCACAAACGGCGTTCCGAATGGCGCCGAGCGAGGCAACGGGCGGGAAGGCCCCCCACAAGAGGCGGGGCCCCCATGCTTGCTTCTGATTGGCTGCCCCCCCTGTTGCTAGGCAAATTACATCCGGGCCCCCAAGGTATCCTCGCAGCGGCCTGGTGTGAATGCACCAGTGCTCCCAGACAGCGGCGCTGCCTGCGCCTCTGGGGGAAAGGGCTGCAGCCTCTCTCACCCCCCCTTAGCTCCATTCCTCTAGTGGAGCTCGACAAATGTCCCTGGTGGCCGCCTAAAAAGGCGGGCCAAGGGCCCTAGTAAAGTTTTAAAGGAGCTTTATGTTAATACAATGAGAAGTTAGCAGTAAGGGGTTTTTTTCCAGCATATTTATTACCTAATCTTGAGTGTAGTACTGGAGGATATATAAAGCTACCATTTTAAGGGTGAAGTAAAAGCTTTCCTAAGCCATGGTACTTTGAGATCCCAATTCAGTAAGGGGTCCAGAGAGACTACTCTCAGCTTGAAAACATATTTTAAAACTCTATCTTATATGGCATTTTTAACAAAGCTTGTTACTTGCTAATTTGCTCTTTAATAAGGAGTACCCTTAATTGAAAAATACTGAGAAATTTTTAATTATTTTGGGATCTGCAGTTTCTTTTGAATAATAACTTTGTATATTCATGTACACAATTACATTACAAGTTGGAAGAATAATGGCTGTTTTTCTTTTTTTGATTTCTGTTTTACAGATTAGAGTATTCAGACCTCCTAACTATTCAGGTACTATTGCACTGGCTCTTTTAGTATCACTTGTTGGTGGTTTGCTGTACTTGCGAAGAAATAACTTGGAGTTCATCTACAACAAGACTGGCTGGGCAATGGCGGCTTTGGTATGCCAAATTAAAACACTTATTTTTATTGGCTGTATAAAATCTTACTAGTTGAGCAGTATATTTCTCAGTACATATCAGTATAATTTCCATTTGCAAATTAAATTAGGAAGTATTGCATTAATAAGTAGGTCATAGACAATACTGAATATGGAGTCGTAGTATGAACAGCTGGGTGAAATCTCATGGGTGGTAAATATTGCTAGTTGGTAGGTGAAACCACATACCATTAAGAGTATGCTAATTAATGAGTTAATCATAATTCACTTCAATTTTATTGGTGGAACTTGGTTTAATCGACATTTTATTTTAGTAAAACAAATGGCATGGTTACAACTGCGTATTAACGTTACTGAATGTGATCCTCGCTCCATTCACATTACAGCAAAATCCCTCTATATTTCCATGGGGTGAAAATCCGCTTATATTTTAGTGCTAATGCATAGGAAACTGATAAATCTAAAAAGTTAACAGGTAGACAAGATGAATTAAATTACGGTAACTATAACATTTAAATGGAATAAAATAGATCTTGCAAATACATACATACATACATACATACATATTGTTGCATATCACAGAAGGAGGCAAGAACACAGATGTGGGGTTCAAAAGCATACACCAAGACCCAGGGGGTGTTCTGACTGTAAGCCAATACCGAGAGGATTCCCAGAGCCAATAGACAAGGGGAGAAGGGGTATCACAGGTGTGGCAACCTCAGTCCACTCAAGCCACACACACCAGCTGCTCTTGCGCGCAGCGGAAAGAAGAACCTGATCCCCTGGCTGAGGGCTATGCAAAAGTCTCTGTCCCTATGGAAGCCCAGCTTCTGCAAACAACCAGGAAGCAGATATGGAGGGGTGAATATGTGGACATATTTGCCCTCCTGTTCAGTGATCCAATTCCAGATCCACATTTAGTGGAGGATGGGAAGAAGAAAGTAAGGTTTGAGACCCGAGGTGGATAGGAACTGGGTAAACTAGACTGCGACTTATTCTCTTTTGAGCGTCAGTATTGCAAACTTATTCAGTGAGCTTCTGAACAGGTGAAATACCAGGAAGTCAACAGGAGAGCCTATGACACAGGTAACCCTGGGGCGTGGCTCTGTTATGACGACGTTTTCAGGAAGAGGGCTACTATATGCCTGGGCCTGTGCTAGGACATTCATCCCCAGGATCTATGGCACGAATAGATGAATGCATCCAACATGCCAAGATTAGACCGTGGGCATGCCTTGACAAAAAGAGGGGTGGCAACGGTCAATGATTCCTATAGGGCAGAGAATAAAAAAACTGGGTCAGGAACAGGGCCCTGTTATTAATTTAATAATAAAGGAAAGTGCTTTCATGCCTCCCTGTCGTTTTAGGCACATGTGCACCTATTGTGGCGGAGGTCATTCCGCCATCATTTGCAACAAGGGCAAGAGCTTTGGGAACAAGGGGAAGCAGCAGAATGGGAATCAAGGAAAGCGAGGGAGTGGGGGAGAGAAGGGCCACAACCTCAGTTGGAGTTGAGGCACTGGAGTGAGCATTGTAGGATTTTCCTGACCGTGACGCTGTCAGCTATGTGCTGTACCCCCAAAGGTTTGCATCCAATCTTAGACAGTAGTTGTCTTAGAGCACATTTTTTGAAATAACATTTGTAAGGAACTGAAAGAAGGCCACATAGCAGGTTCATTTGTCACCACGACTGCCCACCCCAAATGGATGAGTTGCACGTTGCCCCACTTGGGATAGTTCCTGAGAAGGCACCAGGGGAGTGCCACCTCATTCATCATCTATCTTTCCCAGTGAGGGAGTCGGAGAAAGATGCAATCAACAATGAGCTGTGTTGTGTATGAAATGATGTGTGGTTGTGGGGCAGGCGCATCATTGGCAAAGTGTGATATCAAAATGGCCTTCAGGCTTCTGCCTGATAACCCATTGCATTTTTGGCTGCTGGGTTTTTAGTTCCAGGGTACGCTCTATTTTGATAAGGCAATGCTAATGGGATGTTCAATATCCTGTTTGTCCTTCGATATATTCAGCACACTGCTGGAATCGGTGGCTCGCCAGAGACACATCACACATTATTTTGAAGATTTTCTGTTCGTGGGAAGGGTGGGCATGCCCATGTGTGTGAATGAACTGAGGATTTTACAGGAGGCAGCAGTGGAACTTGGGAGACATGCTGGCTCCTGAAAAAACTGAGGGCCCAACAACTAAATTGACTTTTATGGGGATATAATTGCACACGGAGTGGTCACTTTCACGTCTGTCCAGAGATAAATTCTTGGCATTGGGAAAAGCAGCAGCCTGGGGTTGGAGAAAGTAACTGTATGGTGGCTCTAGTCTTTGCTCTGCAGCTTAAATTTCACATGTTGAGTGATCGCTCACAGGAGGGTTTTTTTGTCCAGGGTTACCAACCAGTGGTGGGACAGCTCCTGCCACATTATCATGTCTTGATAGTATATGATGTTCAGGAGGATTTAAAAACATGGGTGGTATTTTTAGCTGAATTTAATATGGCAAATTTTGGCACCAGCAAATGTTGGTGTAAGCTGAACTACTGCATAAGGTTCTTGTTTTGGCCTTTGATTCTGGAGTAAGTGGTGCATGGTCCAATGGTCTGCTGATTGGGAGGAGCAAGGAATCGCCGGACACTTTACTTTTGGGGGGGGAGTTTTTTCGCATAGTATGTGTGGTTCACCTATGGAAGGACGCCTTTTCTAATCGGGTGGTCCTGCTCTGGCGTGACAACATGACATTAGTTTATGCTGTCAATTTCCTTGTCCTCCACATCTAGGCGGGTCATGGGTCTGGTGCATACATTTGTCCTTCATTGCCTGCGGCGTAATATCTTGTTCACGGCTAAACACATTTATGGTACTGACAATGGCATAGGCATTGCCCTCTCCACCTTTCAAATGGAAAGGTTTTGCAAGTTGGTGCCTGCAGCTGAGAAAACACTGGAAACGGTTCCAAAGGACATCTGGAACCTTGGATTTATAAACCTTTATAAATAACACGGTGCAGGGGTCCTTAGCAGGGTGTACCGGGGAAGCCTATGAGAGGGCTTTTTTTTGAATTCCAGGTATTCTGGGTGCAAAATGGGTGGAGCTTAAATTTTCATATCCCTGAATCTCAGCTGTTGTGCTTTGGTTTAACTCTGAAATGCAGGGGACTATCCCCTGGCACCATAGCAGGCAATTTTTTGGTATTGGTCTTCATGAGTGGTCTAGCTGGACATCCCAACCCTGATAGGGGTTTCTCCTTCTGCCCCCTGTCAGTGCTCTGCACGGTAGCCTGTCTCTTATACACATCTAGATGTGTATAAGAGACAGCTATAGGGCAGATAATAAAAAAGCTGGGTCAGGAACAGGGCCCTGTTATTAATTTAATAATAAAGGAAAGTGCTTTCATGCCTCCCTGTCGTTTTAGGCACATGTGCACCTGTTGTGGCNTTTGAATGTTTATTGCTGTTTTGTGTTTTTGTATTTTGATTTTGTAGATTTTGTTGATTTTGAATTACGTATGTTTAGATTATTTGTTATGGGGCTATAGCTAATGTTGATGCCTCTTAAAGTAAAGTACAACAACTAGACCTTTCTCTCTCTTCCCATTCTCATACCCCTAATCTCCACCAATTACACATTCTTAATGCTGTGTTCTCCTGCAATCTGAAAATGCCCTGTCATAACTTGGGGTGCCTGCAATGGCAAACAAATCCTATGCCACTGCCAGCCTTCATGCTTGCCTACCCACTGCTCCTTTGTTTTTCCTGCCTCCTGCTGTTGTTGTTTAAAGATCTCTGTGTCTTAGATGTGCTGCTCCCTTGGGGCAATTGCTGCTGCAAGCTGACAACACACTGCCACATGTTATGTTGCTTCCATTCCATTCTGTGATGGTTTTCCTCTGTCTCCCTCATGTCTCCGCCCCCCTGGCATGCTCTCAGCAACTCTTCAAGCCATGACAAATTATGCTAGCTAGGTGAGAGAGCAATTCTTCTCCTTTCCTTTGCCAGTCCCTGATGTTTCAGCAGCCAGTGCATGCTGCCTGCCAGTGTCTGGTCTGTCCTGTCCACCTGCTGTGTGATATTTCTGCCTCCCAGGGAGAAACCTTGCCGTACTTGAGGCATCACCATTTCCTCCTCTGCTAGTCCCTGCTGCTTCAGTGCCCTGTGTACTTTGCCTGCTAGTTTCTCCTTTCTGTGTCTGCCTGCTGTGTGCTAATCTCACAAGGACATTCTGCCTCCCAGGGACTTTCTCTTCAACTTAAAGCCTTGCCATACATAGGGAACCACAGTCTTCTCCTGTGCAAGTGTCTGGCTGCTTCAGTGCCCAGCATCTGCTGTATGCCAGTGTATGCTCTGTCCTCTACCGAGCTGCTGCATACCAATCTGTTGCTGATATTTCTGCCACTCTGGGACACTCTCAGCAAGTTTGGGGAAGGGACAGTGTCAGAAAGGCACTTTTGGAAGATGTGAAAATGAAAAATCTTGATTTTATTTTGTTTTGATGTTTTTCGTTTTAATAACAAACAAAAATACCAATTTTCATGTGTTTATAAAAATATAAATGAATAATACTTAGTGAAATTGAAATTGAAATTAATTATCGTGAAGACCCCCTCCCCACTTGTGTGTGTGTTGGTGCAGCAACACACACGTACACCCAGCATAAGCTTTGCAAAAATCTTTTCAACCAGTCGCTGGCCTCTAAACAGCAGCAGCCAATAGCAGTTCATGCTTGGCATGCAGCCAGTCCTGTAAGGACCCTGCTTGGCATGCAGCCAGTCCTGTAAGGACACATTACCAATAGTGATCAATAGTTGCTCATGTGCAGGGTGCAGCCAATCCTAGCCAGGCAGTTGCCCAGCTCTTGAACCTGTTCCAAACATTTGGCATATGGTCTGCAGAATTCACGGATGCCCGAACTGCAGCCATGGAGATTAGGGCTGATGCGGCAGCAGCTTTTACCGCGCCGCGATTCCGTTCCGCCATTTCGGAACTGCCCGCGCCACACCGCGACTTTTCTGCGGATATTCTGCTAATTCCGCCGGAATTCTGCAAATCGCGGAATTGCGGAAAAATTGC
>QEPC01001296.1:436838-457363 GCA_003113815.1 Sphenodon punctatus
GAGTAGCAGCCAGCCTGCCCAATCACCATCCCTTTTCTCCTCAGACCACTGGCTTCGCAGTCTGCGATTGGCCACGGGCTAGACTGCATGGAACCAATGGGGTTTGTGGTGAGGTGAGTGCAGCAAGTAACAAAACTCAGTGCCCTCCCCCCTTCCCAACACCTTCTGAGCTAGTCACTTCTCCTGACAGTAAGTGTTTCAGAAGGCCCCCTTTTCCCAGCAGCTCCCAGCTCCCCAATCCATTGCCATCCTCCTCCTATTTCACCCATCCAACCCATTTACCTCCATATTATCATTTATTTAGATTATATTAGATAGATTTAGGTGTTATTTTTTGTTTTTACTCCTCCCTATGTTCCCTGTGTTCAATCTTCCTTCCTCCCTCCCCCCTCCATTGAATCCTTTCCCTCTCCCTCTTATTCCATCCCTGATTCCCTCCCCCTGTTTTAAGTTTTGCATTTATTTAGAGTAGGATTATTGTTACATTGATTTTAATTTCAGTTTTGTACCCGGATGGATGGATGGATGGATATAATATTAGATTATAAAATTGAGTAAAAAAAAATTATAAAATCTTTGTGTGTGTGTGTGTGTGTGTGTGTGTGTGTGTGTGTGTGTGTGTGTGTGAGAGAGAGAGTTGGAAGACATGGAGAAGGGAAGTAGGAGAGGCCAGTCTGTTGCTCGTAAGACAGGCAATGGGGCACGTGGGAGTGGTGGTGGTAGGGGCCGTACCCACGGAGCAGCAGCAGCAGCAGCCCGAGCACATCACCATGCCCCAAACTCTGCAGGCCTGCTTTAGGGCAGCAGGCTTCAGCGGCTCAGTGGCACCTCCTGACAGTGCCCTCCACTGCCACGCAGGGCACTGGAAGGCCTGCAGTACATGAAGCTGTGACTGTCTGTGCTGAGGCTGCAGGAGCAAGTGCTGCTGCTTCCAATGTTCCGCCAGGGCCACCAATGTCCCCCAGCTAGATGGGCAGCCCTTCTCAATTGTAGAGGACAAGGGCTTCCAGCGGCTGATTAGATTCCTGCCCCCTCCCCCCCAGTTTAAGCTACCTTCCTTCTCCATCCTGAGTCGGACCGTGGTGTCACAGCTTTGAAGGAGCAGGTGAGGGAGCAGCTGGCAGGGGCTGGAGGGTCCACGGTCCACTTCACCATGGACCTGTGGTCCAGAAAGAATGCCTAGCATGCATACCTGGCGGTAACAGCGCACTGGTGGCAGGACCCAGAGGCAGTGCTTGGCAGTGGCAGGAGGGATCCTAAAGCAAGGTGTAAGTGGGCCCTGCTTCAGGCACAAGTAATGGACAGCCCCTACACCTCAAGAAACCTCAAGGCAGCCCTGGCCGCCATGGTGAGGGAGTTGGTCATGCCAGGCGCAGCCTTCACCAAGGGGTGTGTGGTCACGGACAACACGGCCAATATACTCAAGGAAGTCCTTGACAGGGGCTTCACAACCATCCCTTGCACCGCATGCACCCTCCATTTCATGGTGAGGGACGCTCTGGGCTTGGGGGATAAGGGGATAGGGCCAGGCATCCTTAGCTCCCTGGTCGACTGGGGGAGGAAGCTGGCGGGGTTCTTCAACCGGACCATGAAGGGCAGCAAGCTCCTCCGGGGGAAGCAGACTGATCAAGGGTCCCCGGTGCACCAGCTGGTCTAAGATGTCTCCACCAGTTGGAATTCCACCATCCTGATGCTTGAGTGGCTTCTTGAGCAGAAAGCTGCCTTGCATCAGGTGGAACTGGAAACAGACATCGAGGCACCTCCAGGGTACAACAGGAAGGAATGGGAGACCCTTGCTCACATGGTTATTGTCCTGAGACCATTCCTGGCGGTGATGGCGACAGTGAGCAGCTCCACCGCGGATGCCCGCTGAAGCTGCTGGAAATAAAAGCCCCTCTGACCACCAGCTCCCACCGCCTGCTGCCCGCTGCCAAGGAACCTGTATTTCTTTCTCTCTGGCACACCCACAGAGACACAAGCCCTGCCCCTCCTGGGGGGGCTGTCTGCAAGTTGAGACCCTGCTGCTGCCTGGCACATCTTTGGGTTAATTCCTTAACTACGCTACATGTGGTGCCAGGTGCTGCTGGTAGGGATCAACAAGCTGTATGAGATTCTGCCACCTGCCAGTCAGAACTTCAGCACAGAGGGATAAAAGATTGTACAAGTCAAACAAAGCTCATAACAACAAATATAACTTTTATTAAAACATTTTAAACAACACACAACTTTATAAAACCAAAACCAAACATTTATATATGTAAAAAATAAAGGAAACTTAACTTAGTTCTATATGGGCCTGTCCCCCAGAACATGGGGGAAAAGGAAAAAGGGTTAATGGGCCCTAGGGGCGGGCACGTCCTGTGGCATTTGGTAGCCATTGTCTTTGGCAATGTCTACGGCCCCTGCCACGGCCTCCTGCCAATTGGAGACCAACTGGCAACTGAAAAGACCCTGATTGGCACGTGCAAATCCTGCCCGTATTTGGGGGTGCTAGGTAGGGATGGCAACTGGAGAGTGGAGACCCTTGCTAGGGATGGCTGGCACATGTTTGGGTGGGGGTGCTCGTGCCTGACTGCTGGAAGCGCTCCCCATGCTACAGTACCCTCCCCACAGTACAGTACCCACAGAGATGTGGCAGACATCCACTGCCCTGCCATTCGCTGATACCCACTGTTTGTGCCTGACTGCCCAGCCCACCACCCACGCACCCACCCGCACTCCAGTGAGCTCGCTCTAAAGATAGTATTCTTCTTGTCCTCAAAGTAAAAAAAAAGTTTACAAACCTGGCATGAGTGGCAGCACTTCCTGTGCCCAGCTCTTGTTCCTCCTCCACCACCGAAGATGCTGCAGTGGCCACAGTATCAGCAACCTCTTCCTCTGACGCCGACTCCCGGAGCACCACGTTGGTTCCCCAGTGTCTGATCAGCACAGGCCGACTCTGAGTCGTCGTCTTTTAAAAAAAAAAAAAAAAAAAAAAAGCACTCCAGCCAAACACCCACCAACACTCACTAACCAGCCAAAACAACACAGTCAAACCAACACACAGTCAAACACAGCCAAAAAACATGAAAGAAACCCAGACAGCCAGTCCGCCATACCACACACACACTCTCGCCACACAAGCTCCGCATGCACTTGAATTTCCAGTTTCCGGCTTCCGACGCGATCACGGGACCACGCGGTACAATTTCTGAAAGGCTGAACACAAACTCGGCGACCGACCCGACCGACCGAACACAAACTCGGCAACCGAACCAAACATCAACCTGTTCGCCCATCCCTACCCAGTATCTGCTTGGGATTCCACTCACTGTCCTGCTGTATCTTTCTTTCCTCATATTCCCACTTATGCTCACTTCCTTGTTCTAGCAAAGAGGCAGCGAGCAAGTCAGGTCTGTCTATCGCCTGTGATTGTACCCCCCTCTGGGCGAGCAACAGAGCCCACTGGGATAACCTAGTATTGGATACCTTTGGCATCTTTTTCCCTCCTAAAATGTATTTTAGTGGGGAGTGTTGTGGTTTGGATAATTACTGGAGCTTCTTCAGTGTATGCCTCAAAAGTTTGTACTGCCCAGATGGCTGCCAGACATTCTCTCTCACAAGGACTATACGCCACTTCTGGTCTTTGAAGGGTCCTAGAATCATAAGCTAAAGGTATGTATTTTCCTTGGGGTATTTTCTGTAGTAGTACGGCTGAAATTGCCTCCATTCCTGTTGCTAATCTTATGTAGAATGTTTTAGTTGGGTCTGGAAATGCTAATGCTGGTGCTCTCATTGCTGCTTTTTTAAGTGCTGCAAAGGTAGTTTCTTGTTCTTCCCCCCAACTAGCCTTTTTCTTTAACAGTTTTCATAAGGGCCTGGTAATATTGGCAAAATATGGAATGTGCATCCGGATAAAATTAAACCTTCCTAGAATAGTTCTTAGTTCCTTTTAGTTTCTGGGTGACTTTATTTCACACAATGCTCTGACCTTTCCCACATCCACCATCCGTCCTTTTTCTCCCAAGGTTATTCCTAAGTATTTTACTGTGGAGTTTACTAACTGGTTTTTAACTTTAAAACCAGTCTGTTCTTTTTATTTTTAATACTTGAATGGCTATGTCTTTGACTGATTTCTCTGTACTGCCAAAGATTAGTATGTCATCCACATATGATACCACATTATTTCTCACTACTTTGGGCAATCTATCTAACATCTGGCACACATGTTGGTGAGCTATTCATGGTGCATTATGGAACCCTTGCAGTACCCTAATAAAAGTCCATTGTTGGTTCTTGTGGGTGAAGTCAAACGGGGACTGAGATTCCTCAGTAAGTGGTATTGCAAAGAAACAATTAGCCAAATCAATAACTGTAAACCAGTGGCCGTTTTTCTGAATTTGCAATAGTACATTAGGAATACTGGCTACTACAGGGGTCATTAATGGGGTAGCTTGATTTACATGCCTATAGTCTACAGTAAATCTCTAATCTTTCCCACTATCCTTGAGGACTGGCCAAATTGGGCTATTAAAAGGACTATTAACCTTCTTTACTACACCCTGGGTTTCTAAATCTTCTAGTATTTTTCATATGGCTTCTTCTGCTGCTTTAGGATAGGGATACTATTTCTGAGGTGGCACTGTACCTCCTACAATTTCAACTTGGACTGTGACATGTTTTCCACATTCAGTCGGGGATTTTTGCCACACCCCTGGCACTTGTGTCTTCCACCAATTTTCCTGATCACTGATAAGGGTATTAACTGAATACATTCCATACCTAATTCCTTCATCCCCCTTTCTCTGAAAAGGTTCTAGAAGAGCCCATAGAGTAAACTCATATGGATTATACTACAAATTTTGTTGCAAGAGCTAGGCCATTTCCAAAATGACTGAATCTGAAGATCGGGGATCAATCCCAAAGGCACCCTTCATTAGTTTCCCTACAATATTAAGTTATACATTTTCTTTAGTATGTAGAGTGACTTTTCTTCCATCATATGCTTGTATTAATTTTGAGTGTTCCCCATATACCCCCTCTGGGTACAAAATTCACCAAATTAATACCTGCACCTGAATCTAGTAGGGCAGAATATATTTTCCCATCAATTTGGACTGCCGCTCATGGTCTTTTTAGTGAATCTCTAGTTATTTTCCCCAAATACTGCCACCACGATCCAAGAGAAGCAATGGGGATTCCCTAATCTGAGTTGGGCTGTGTCTGTCCCTCTCCTCCTTTGATTATATCTGCCAAACCCTTAATTTTGTTGCACAATTCCTCAAATGAAAGTGGTGGGTCCGGTGGGGCTGATGGGATCAAGGCAGCCGCTTGTTTGATAGCCTTGTTTTGTTCTTGCCTATCCAGGACTCTCTGCATTAGACTTGGGGTAGGCTGTTTATGCCATTTAGTCCTCTCTTCTCCCATCTCTTTCAACAGAAACCACAGTCTGCCTCTAAGTCTATCAATTTCAGTATCTGGCCCCTGAAATCTCCTATCTTGTATTCTGTCAGGTGGACCTTCTCTTCTACCTTGGTTACCCATATTTCCTCTGTTAGTGGGGTGCCCCCTTCCATGTTGCTGTTCTGGTTGTCTATTAGAATAGGTTATTGCCCCTATCTTTATTTTAGTTTTTGGGGGTGGTTGGCCATATTGTATTTTTATTTGATTTATTAGTTCTATTAAGTGGGCATAATCATGAGGCTCCTCTGGGACCCATAAACCTAGTTTGTCTCTCCACCAAAAATCCAAGCCTTCAGATAATCCCTGTCGTAAGTTTTATGTCATTTTGACTTTGGTACGATGGTTTGTTGGTTTGATTTTAATTTTTACTTTTACATATTTTATGCTTATGCATGTTGTTTAGAAACCCGTTTAATATTAAATGTATGTTAGAATTAGTAATGACCACTCGGTCGCGCCAAATAAAGATTTGAAAGATAATCCCTGTAATTCTTCTGGCATCCCAGGAAGTGTTTGAATTTTTTGTCCTTGGACTAGAGCTTTAAATCCTGTAATTAACCATCCCAAACCGGCTCTATTTATGTTGTCAACGGGATCTTCCACGGGTTTCTGGACTAAAGTTAAAACCTTTGGTCTTATTTTTTGAATGGGCATACCATCCATTATTCCCCTGAGTGTGTTCAAGATATTACCTCCTCCCCTCTGGACACATTGTGTCCTTTGTTTCTCCTGGCCAGGTGTAGTGGCCGGGAGAACCTTTGACAATTCCTGCTGATTCAAAGCTTCTGAAACAAACACTTGATATACCTTATGACACCATCCTAATGAATCTTCTTCAGTAAAAGGGCCATTTTGGTTTTCAATATGAATAACTTCCTGGGGAGTCAGGGTGACCAAACGGGTCATCATACTCCCCACCCCACCCCCGGAGGATTTCAAACAGTAGTGGGTTACAACATGAGTCATCCCAATATTCTGGATGTTTGACACGGTCATGTAGACCTGAAAGGACCTTTACTTGCTCCTGTAATTTTTCATTATCCTCAATTAGTTGTTTATTTTCTTGAGCCAATTGTTTCACTTGCGTTTGTAAGTGTTGTATTAAGACTGCTGTGCATTGTGTTTGAGCCTATGACTGACTTAATTTGTCATCTAAATCCTTCATTTTAACCTGATTTGTGATTTGGTTCTGTCTAGCTGTCTGATAGCTATCTCAGCCTTCTAAACATGCCAAATATAACGATGCCACAGCGGCTCCTGTTTTTTCTTTCTCAGATGGTTTACAAGCCTCCATACATTGGTTAAATATTGGTCACAATAATCAAAAGCTTGTACATTTTCCATTACAATATCCCTGTCCTCCCATGGTGAGGATCCCAGGCTATTGATTACAGCCCGCCATGTATCTTTGGGCGGTTTCAAAGTTTTCACTGGTGTTTTTTTTTTATCGATGCATCGTTAAGTTTGCGTCCCCATATGATACAAAATAATGTTTCCCCCTCACCGCAATCTCCACCAATATGTTGGGCCAAATTTTGTTAAGGGCAAATTCCCAGTTTGACCCAAGTTCCAGGATATTTAATTGACAGTCTGTCCAATGTGTTAATATTTTTATTTATATTTTATTTATTTTATTTTGTAAATTTTTACCCCGCCCCTCCTTCCATGCAGCTCGGGGCGGCTTCCAGACATTAAAACAATAAAATCAATTAAATATTATAAAATATTAAAACAGGGCTAGATACAATCATAAAATCAAAAATAGGTGGGGGAGCTAAAAAAAAACCCACCCTACTCATCCTCCCTCCCAAAGGCCTTGGCGAACAGCCAGGTCTTACAATTTCACCAGAATATTAGCAGGCTAGGGGCCAGGCACCAATAGATTAAGGACACAAGCAATATGACTGGCAACGTCTCTATTGACAATCTGACTGGCAATATCTCAGAAATACCCTGACCTCTGAGGGTGATCAGTCCCCAGGGATCTTATTGAGGGAGCTTATTTTAAAATACCATGCAAGAACGCAAACCACACAAAGCTAACCAATAAGACAAATTTTGGGTGGGTGGGGTGTGTTTCCTCCCCACATCCTTGGTCATCCTTGGTCCCTCCTTTTTCCTATAATTTAACCTTAGTTTAACTAACATTTATTTTGAATGCATACATTCAAATCTAACATTAGTTTCTACTCATGTGAGTGAAAAGGCTGGGTTTTTCAGCCCTGTCATCTGTGATGAAACTAATGTTAATTTCCCTGCTGAATGAGGAAGGCTGCTTGCCCTTGTTCGATAGGAATGAATGTTAGATTGTGTAATGTGGGCAAGTGGCCTAAAATAGTTGTAAACTGTTCCCCCAGTCAGATCAGTGGTTGTTAACCCAGGAGCTTCTCCATGACACCCTCCCCGTCCCCCACAGCCACCTCATTTTGGCTCCATGAAGGCCCCAGCACATGGGCTGATAGTTCTGCCAGCCATGGTCTGCCCACATGCTGCCCCCCTCCAAATGGGAGGCGACCCCACGGTAGTGTGATGCCCTTGTTTGGGCTGAGTTACCCTGCAGCGTGATCCGTCATTTTAGGAATGATACCATGTGGATCTGCCCCGTCCCAAACCAGGGTTAACATCTGGTGGCTACCCTTCATGTGGGTGGCTAAACCAGGGACAAAGGTGGGGGGGGCAATGTGGGGGCCTGTTGCATGTGATAACACCCGATGTTAAGATTCAGGTGATAAAATCCTTTATCATTTTGGAGTGTTGTGAGAAAAAAAATATCTTTTGAAGCAGTGACCTTTCATATTCAGCTAAGTCTGTTAAAGTCTACTAGGGTTTCTGGCCATTATTATTTGCTGTCACAGTAACTTTGAGATCACTAAAATAGATTTGAAAAGAACACTTCAGTTCAAGAACCTGATGACAATCTTTTACTTTTCTCATGGAGTTCATCTAAAAATGTCTTCCTTGAAATGATTGCAGGTGTGAATGATATTCAAGTGTGCTAATTTTACAGGGGTTATATTCAAATTTACTGGTATCTGCGTTAACCCTGCTATCCTTGAAAAACTGACTAGACTGACTAATAACCGTTTCTGGGGTAGAAAGTACCCCAATTAATAAATAGCTGGAAAATAATGAATGTGATTGATTTGAAAATGACTCCAGATTAACACAAAAATTGTCAGTTTATTAATGTAACAATAGAAAAACAGAAATACAAAACACCACACACGGTATTGGGGGTCACCACCACCCCTCATGTAAAGCAGCACACCTAACAAATACGGTACAGGGGTAATGATGAACCCCTCCATTTTTTTTACATAAACTTAAAATAGAACTTTAAAATACAACATATAAATACAATATAAACATAGAAATACAACATATAAATACAATCTTGATACAATTTTTTAACTGTCTGTTGCATTTGCGTACACACAGCAATTTACAACTGAGTGTGGGGTACATACAAAGAGTTTGCAGATAGCACAGCGCTGCTGAGATTTCCTTTCTCCTTCTCTTGTGCAGATGTGGCACCTGCCCCTTTTGTCTATTATCAGGTACAACACCCACCACAGCAGAAGCAAGTCTTCTTTATGTCCCTGGCAAATTACCAATGTTTCTTGCCACAATACAGGGTGTTATCATCTCTCTGGACAATTCTAGGAGGAAGAGACATCTCCTACTTAGATTTCCTGATTTCCATGTATGAGTTGAGGCATGCAATGTCTACTATATTAGAAAAAACAGCCATATGCCACCGCCTGCCCATTCTTTTGGAGGTGTATGTAGACACCATTTGGTTGCATGTATCGACCACACCTTTTGTTTTATTATAATAGTCTATTTCTGGTTTCGATCGAGAACCAGATGTTGCAGCATCATTATGCATAGATGAGAGCAGAATTACTGCTTTGCCTTTCTTAAGCACATAGCTCACCAGTGTCATACCCTCCTGGAACCCAAACAAGCTGCTTTCAACACATCTTGTTTTGTTTGGAAGGAATTCCTGGGGAATTTCTGATTTATTTTTTCTCATTGTCCAAACCAAAGTCAGATTTTGGGGGATCAAGTCCCTGGCTAGGGAAACACTTGTGAAGAAATTGTCCATAGTTATATTTCTCCCACTACCCTCTAGATTGGGTACAACCAACTTCATCACAACATTTCTACCCAGGTTCTTGAGGAAGTTAGCGCATGTGGGAATGCAGTATTCTGCTTTTATCCCATGAGAACACCCACCTTGTAAACGCTATATTTGGAGACCCAGTCATCCATGAGTGTTCTTGCAGGATAAAAGCGTAATAGCATCTTGCCACGTGCACTAATTGCCATGAGAACAGAGCCATGATTGCTCTGATAGACATTTCCCTGCCTCCCTGGAACGTGTTAAAGTAGCCCTATTATGTGGCCAAAATGCCTCCCCCCCCCCTCCCACATGCAGTTAAAGGTGGGGGAAAGTTGTTGGGCCTTGTGTGTAGCCAGAATGGAATGGTTGTAAGCCATGACTGCCACAAGCCTGACCTGTTGCTCTGTGCCATCGTAAAAGGCAAGGCTACCTCAGAACAACCAGGTTGGGAACTCTCTGATGTGACAAAAGTATTGATGTGTCAGTGTTAGTTGTCATTTTATATGCTACTGTTAAGAGAGCTCACAAATTCACCCTCCATCCCACTGTTTTCTCTAAGCGGCTTGTCAGTGTGTTCAACACCAGTTTTCAGGATACTTGCTGTGGGCTTTGGCCAATTGCTTATTTCCAAGAGACTGAGAGGTTTTCAGGTAGACTGTCTTGTAGTCAGCAACCCATTTTAACTGCATTTCCCCTGTTACTGGCAATGGGGGAAATGCAGTGAACACAGGCTGCTGTTCTTTTACTGGAACATTCATTATTGAGGTATTTTATGAATTTAATAAATGCTGAAGTCTGATTACAGCCACTCATTCACGTCTGGGTCTTCATTCACTATTGCCTTTTACAATTAGTAATCTTTTTAAATTCATGTGAATCTGCCACCATTTTTCTGCTATTAGAATGGGGAAGTTTGTTGCATCTTTGTAGCGTAGTTTGGGTAGGTGTCTTCCTACCATAATTCAGAATGAAACTACCTTTTCAGTAAAGTGCTTGGGCCTCTTCTCCTATAATCTGTTTCTCTGTCCATATTAGATAAAATTATAAGGCCGAAATATGTATTTGATGGAACTCAATATAGCAGTCATTACCCACAGTTCACTAAAAAAAAAAAAAATGTGAGTACAAACAGACTGCAATTTGGTTGTTTCCAACTCCATCAATTGTCCTTGTCTTAAACATTCTTGCAAGTTGTATGAATTTTATTATTCCACTTTCACCATATAAATGTTACCTTATCACTCTTTGCTGATGCTATTATCTTTACAGAGAAATTTGTGTTGTTTGTAGTGAATATAAAAGCTGGGCAATTAGGTTTGATTACTCACATATACATTAGCAAACTTTGTGCACAAAAGTAATTGTTGTTTTAGCGCCTGGATTTGCAGTTTAATACATCAGTCATTTGTCTGAACACATTCAATGCAAATGTCTGAAAATTGACAGATGTAGACTTATTTCAAAATCATTTTTAAGATTGGCCACTGTCGGAGAGCGGATGCTAGGATCAATGATGTACCCACTGTCTGTCGTGTATTCCCATACTAAGTTATAGTTATGGACATTTTAACACAAGACACTCCCCTCCTCCCCGCTTGCTCTTCATCCACCTCTGCCCACTATACATGTTACAGGGCACACATAGGGCAACACTGTAGCCCTGTAACATGTATGTTGGGTGGAGAGTGTCTTGTGTGAAAATGCCCTATCACTTAACCTGTCCTTGTTGTTCTGCTATCTTTGTGGTGTTCTTGTAGTATGGGGAATTTCGGGTTCTTGCGTTGGCAGTCTGTTATACTGTTCTGATCCTCCATTTACCACCCGAGAGGTTCCTACCTCCATGGGAAATTTGTCTCCTATTCCAACAAGGGGCCTTTTTGCACGGAGCCCTCCCGCACCCACATGTGCAGGTGGGGGGACATCCATGTGATCACCATGGCAGGTGCAGAGGTGATGGGGAGGTGTCCATTTGAACACTGCAGCTGGTGAGTGGGGTGCATGCTCACTCCCACGCTCCACCCATCACCCACGCACTGAGTAATGGGTACCAATGGTGGATGCTCCATGCGTGGAGGTGGGTGGGGGATCCATGGACATGCACCCCCATGCACCACCAACCCACTGTGCTGCCCACCCATCCCCTCACGCACCCACACCCATTTGAAAAGGGCCAAAGTAGCTCACTGTGATGAATTCTAGCGGTGGTGTTGCTGCACAGCCATTGTAACATCCTGAGAGAACTTTTAACTGTGGTTGTCTCATAAGGTTCCTGCACTAGGTGTGGTTATCCTCTGATTGTCCAGTTCCTGGGTGCTTCTTCTGTTGCTCCCCATGAACCTATTCCAGACCCACTGACAATTGCCTAGCTTGATTCCCTAACAGATTGTTTGTTTGTTTTGAATTTCTACCCTGTCCTTCACCTAACACTCAAGGCAGCTTACATAATAAAAACATATTAAAAATACAATAAGCTACATTAGAAGAAAAAAACTCATTAAAGCCCACCCTAACCCTGCCCGCCAATGACAAATATCTGCATAATACTTTTTGTTTGAGCTTGGTTAACTTCCTGTACTTTCTACAGTTGTATGACTTCCTATCTTCTATGCATAGCAATTTCTTGGAGCAGGTGTACTGTATAGGAAAAATATGTTTGGATTACTTTGGAGGCTTATCTGCCAGAATACTAGTAAAACCACAATTTTCTAACCTTACTACACCCTTCTGCAGTCCAATCATTATTCAGTTCACTAATACAAGTGGCCAAGGTAGTATTCTGCTTAGGAGATTTTATTGACTAAAGGGAAAATGACTGACTGTGTTAGGCTGATGCCAGAACCATTAATTGGAAAAAGCGATTAACCTTTTTCTCTGAATTTTGGGGATTCCACCATCAATCCTGAATTTCATACCAGGCTACAACAGAAGATTTTTAAAGAAGTGCGTGCACCTTATTCAAAGCATGATCTTGATATAGGGCATGTGTCAGGAGTGACTCATGCCATTCACTTAATGACATGCCATTTCAAAAAAGAATCAAGCCAGTTTCTTTCTCTAATTTGGAAAACCTATGAAAGCATTTGATTGAATTATTAACCATCAGGGTTAGTTAGCATGGTGGCCCACTCTGGTGATGTGGCAGTGGCTAACCACTCACCTGGGTCTTTTAGCTTAGAATGTAGAGGCTCATGTAGATAGAGCATAAGCTCCCCAATTCAATCCCCACCTGACAGCCCTGCCTGGTATATTCTCTGATGCACAGCCATGCCATATTCAAAGATAGTTAACAAGTCTGAGTTTTGAAACGGTTTCCTGTTTTTGGTCAGGAGAGACATGGACAAAGTGTTTAAAAAGTGCTAGTTAAAGAAATGCAGAAAGTCCTCCATGATGGAAAGTTGGCTGGATGAAGTAAATAGCTGTCTATTGTATGGCCGTGAGAACTGAGCAGAAACTTCTTCAGTAGTCTTGTTTAAAGAAGTACAGGAAGGTGTCTGATAGCCAGAGACGAGGTTGGCCCAAACTGGAAACCATTTTAAAAGACTTGGTAGCTGAAGATGTTTGGATGCTGTAAGACTGTAACACTGTGCTCCCCACCCCTGCCTGTCCCCAGTCTTGTCTCCCTGTATACATCGGACATCCTTCAACCTTATTCCCTAAACCCCATATACAGTCTTCCAGTAATTGACTGTCCCATTCTCCCGAACCCATATGAAAGCTGCCCCTTTATCCTCTCCTATTTTCCATCTTCAGTGTTGCTGTTAACCATCAATAGTTATTTGCCAAGTTGGTCAGGTGATGAAACTTCTGACTCTGGGAAGTTGGAGAGTGAACAACAAAGAATGAATCCCCCGTATCTTACCTGCTCTGTATGCTTTTCCAGACGTATCCGTAGCCACAGTCAGAGACCGTGACTATTGTTGGTCTGATTGGCAAGGCAGTTTTTTATGTTCTATGAGTTAGCCTGAGTATGTTAATATTTGTACACAACTTACTCTAGTATAAATGATTGCACCAGGTGCAACTTGAGAATCGGAACAGGGACTCAACATTTTATATTTGCACCACGGATGTTGTAGGATAACAACAAAACTTAGTAATAATTGACTGGTTTGGACCATAGATAATAACATATTGAGGGACCCTCCTCAGTTGGAGCTTTCTGCTGTTTCCAGGAACCACAAAATATCATTTGAACAATTTAATAAGAAAAGGAAAAGATGAAATTGCTTTCCAGACAAGTTGTCAAGAAAGAGTACATGAAACAGGAAGATATCTATCAGTAGGAAATTAAAAACAAGATTGGAGAATAACTTGTCTTTAGAAAGCTAGTATTTGTTTAAAATAGCATGGGGGGGCACAAATGCTAGCATGTACAATAAATTAGACAAGAAAAAACCAATCATTGAAATCATGGAGACTCAGAAATGTAAAATGAAAACCTCCTCTGGCTTACTCTGTAAAATGTTATGGTGGTGATTTAAACTGCTGTTTCATGGGTAACCTAGAAGAATAATTTATAGTAGCATGGTGTGTTACTGGGGTTAAGGAAAGACTGCCAAATTCCTTCCACAAGGTATGATAGCCTTATATTGCTAATATCTGGAGCAGAAAAAAGGCACTGTATTGAATTTGGAGTTGCTGAATGTGACCCAACAGGCTACCCATGCGCTCCCTGAGCTGACTCAGCCATGGCTGCCTTGTTCCACCTGGTGTTCCTTTGGCCACTGCTTCTGGTGCTGCTCCCAGTCAAGGCCACTGTTCAGCCGAGCTTGACTGACTGGCGCACCATTGTTCCCATAGCAGTGGTGCGTGTGGGTCATGTACGCTGGAAAAGGCCTTAAATGCTATGGGAACTGTGGTACACCACCCAGCTCAGCTTAGCAGTGAGTGCAGCAGTGCACCCAGTGGTGCAGCAGGGCAGGTGAGTCAGCCCGAGAGTGCACGGTGGCAGGAGTTTCCTATGATGTCCTTAAAGGTGCCTCCCACATTTTCGGGTATCCAGGTGCCCATGGGGGCTGGGTACTGCATTGGATGCCCGCTGGGTGTACCTGAAAATGCAGGTATTACCAGTGAGTAACAAATGTGCTACCTACTGTAGCCCTACTAATATCTTTGTAAAAAATCAAGTTTAATGGTTTTATTGGGATAGAGACAACTTAAAATAACGTTTGCAAAACTGACCCTTTCTGATAAGCATTTTACATGTTCAGAAGGGATTTATTTTCTGGCTCCATATGATAAGCCAGTATTATTAAACAATGATGATAATGCTATCTCCTTAAGCCAGAGTGTGTAGCTTTTATTTCTTACTATATTTTCTCCTTACGGTTGAGTATGCCTTGGAGATGTGATGCGTATACAGTGCTGACTCTAAAATATGCAACTGAAATCCAGTAGGTTTAAAAAGCTGGACAGTGTAACTGGCCACTGTGAATATTAAACAAGTACTTCATTATATGTGAGGGCTTATTGGTATTACTTCCCTTTCTCCACCATCCATATAAAGACCAAAAAGTTCATTTATTTTTTTGACTGTAAATTAGTTTTATTTATGAAAAGCAGTTTCTAATATATTAGTAAATATAGGACAGTATATCCATTACCTCCAGAAAAAAAGCCTTCCTAATGAGACCTCATTACACCACTCTATTAGCATTTTAATGAAAAGAGGGAGTCATTTGCCATCTATGGTGTAAATTTAGATTCCATTCTTGCAAATGCTTGAGCACATGGATCGTTTGATCAATCCCGTTGACTGCAATGAGACTGTTCAGATTAACTAAAGTTACTAATATGCTTTAATGTTTCCAGGAACAGGACTATAATGTTGTGGGTTTGTGCCTACTCCAAAATGCTTTCTTTGTGAAATGAGGATGGCTTGGGTTTACTTTTTAACTGTAGCTTACCAAATAGCACAACTGGGAGATTTATCAAAGCAATTAGAGGAGAAGGAGGTGACTGAAGGGGGTTGCTTTGAAGGGGTCAGTTGGATGGTGTTGGAAGGCATTTTACAACAGCATTTCCTACACTTGTGATCCTTCTTCCCCTCTGGGTATTTTAGAAGCCCCTGAAGTGGTTGGCCTTTGAACATTGACCAAAAACTAACACCCAAGGACATGGCACCATTCATGGCTGAGGCCCTGAGACTAACCCCCTTTTTGCTAGCTGTCAGTGGTTGGAGTGCTGGTGACTGTGGGATCCCATAACATAAGGAAATTTTCTATGAGCTGGCAACATAAAGAAGATTCGGAGGCTGCTGATGTGTGCTGTACCGGTTTTGCCTGTTGGTAGGCTGTAACTCCTCCACTCTTGGCATATTTAACAAAGAGGAATAGTAATAAAGATGATCCCATTTGGTGGGAAATACTTTGTCGCAGAATATTGAATTTGGGATGTATCCTTGTAGGGCTTGAATTGAGTTGTGTATTTTTTGGTGGTTTTGCCCTATGCTTGTAATTTTGGGGATTGATTTTTATCTTATTTGATATAAATCTATAAGCTTATTATAAGGTTAATGGTGTTTAAATTTTTGATCATTTTTAACAATGCCAACATTTACTGGGGGTGAAAGTCCAGTTAAAACTTCAACCCCACTTCTCTCGTCATGTAAAAATTTAACAACTCAGGGTGAAAACAGACATGACACTAACCACCCTTTAACCACCCTTGGTGGTTATTTATACATGTTGCAGGGCTGTATTGGTGCCCTATGCAGCCCTGCAACATGCATAAATAACCACCAAGGGTGGTTAAAGGGTGGTTAGCGTCATGTCTGTTTTCATCCTCAGTTTAAAATTAAACAATTTGTGGCGAGGAAAGGTTCAGTTAACTGTTCTATTTCTCTTATTAATATCGTGAGAATTAAGTATTCACAGTATACCAGTTAATAGGCAGCTGGGTACTTTTAATGGACCTGACATAACATCAGTTGATCCAAGTTTAAATAAAATAGATTTATCAAGTCAACATTTGTCATTATCATTACATTCTAACTGAAGTGGGAGTTTTTGTGAGCTCCCAGCTAGTTTAAATTTTGAGCCAGTACAACTTTTGAAAACGATTTGTTCAGATAAAACTAATAAAGCTGAAATGGATTCTCCTTTAAAAAAATAATAATTGAGAGTTCTGAAATTCCTCCAGACCTGAAATGGAAAAAATGAGTGAAAGGGGGTATAACTCTGGAAAATCTTTAGAAGTACCTTCCCTATAGCCTATGTTTACTTTAAAGGAACAGAAGAACTCAACATTTCAGTTTTAAATGAGTTAACTGAAATTAAGGGTGATTTCAGACGAGATGGGGCAGCATTCGCCCCATCCCGGAATCACCCAAATGATTCCCTGCTGGGATCACTCTGGTACGTCCAAGAGACGTGCCGGCTGATCCCGACAGGGAATCAGGGAGGGAGCGGGACTGCGCAGTGCAACGTGCGGCCGCACGGCCCTGTCCCCCACACTCCCCTGCCACCCGCCCTCTGGGGAGATGGGCGGGCGCCGTGACCAATGCGGCCGCAGCACCCGCCCAATTTGACCACTGGGGATTCCGGGCCGTGGTTGCCGGCCAGATGTTACTTTTTGTTGGTTCCCGCCGGGAATCTCTTTGACCACATTTGCGGCGATTGTCCGGCGGGGAGCCCCGGAAGCGTGGTTGAAATTGACCCCATGTGGGAATTGACCGTGGTGAACAACTGGCGGCCGCCAAACAGACGTTCAGGGCACTTTGGTCCCATATGGGTATTGACCGTGGTTCACTGTGATCTCGTAACGTCTGAAAATACCCTGACATTTTGTAGTGATTTAAAATCACATTTAGAAGCTCATGATTTTATTTATTTATTTGTTCATTTATTTATTTATTTATTTTAGAATAAAATAGAACCATAGGGTTAGAAGAGACAACAGGGATGATTAGTCCATCCACCTGCAATACAGAATTAACTAGATTTAACTATCTCTAACAAATATATACCCTGCATCCTCTTAACAACCTTCAGTGAATTAGATTCCACAGCCTCCTTTGCAGCTTCTTCTGCTGCTGCTCAACTGTTAAGATGTTCTTCTTAACCCATAACCTAAATCTGCTTTTCTGCAACTTGAGTTCATTTCCTCGTGTCCTTTTCTCAGTGGCAATTTCTGTCGTCTTTATG
Source organism: Sphenodon punctatus (assembly GCA_003113815.1). Lineage (NCBI taxonomy): Eukaryota > Metazoa > Chordata > Lepidosauria > Sphenodontia > Sphenodontidae > Sphenodon > Sphenodon punctatus. Next base: position 454,551 of record QEPC01001296.1, read on the forward strand.
GTAACAATTTACTCAGCACTTAAAAAAAAAAAAGTGCAGCCATTTACTCAGTCCTATGGAAAGAGCACAATATACATTTAAAATTTAAATGTATATTAAAATTAATTGATTCATTTATTTACATTTTAAAATTTACGTTTACAGCCCTACTGTAACACTACTCTGAAGATGTTTGAAGGCAACCGCACTCTTCCAGTGCTGCCAGCTTCCTTTCCTACTGCATCTAACAATCATAGGGGGGGAGCAGATTTTACTCAATGTGAGTAATTTGCAGTATGAGCAAACGATAATGGCTTGGAAACTTAAATATCATTTCATTAGAGAACATATCATTCAGTTAACATGAGAGAAATGAGTAGAAGGATATAGTGAGGAACAAGGGAAAGAAGAAAGAAGAGTAGAAAGAGATGCCTAATGAGGGTTCCTTGTGATGAAAATACAGTAACGTGAAAGGGCTTGATTAAATACATCATGAAAGAGCTTCTGTGGTTTGAAAATATCCCATCCCTTCTCCCAGTCAATGGTGGTTGCTAAATATAGAGTATCCTATCTGGAAAATATGGATTGGTACCGACTGGACAGTGGTTGCTGTGTTGGTCTCATATGTAAGAAATAGAGACCTAGGAGGGAGAACTTTTAAGGGGAAAGAGTCATTAGCATTTCAAAAATTAAATACAATGAGGGGAAATCAATCATCAAATGATAAACAAAATTAATTCAGACTAAGCATATACATAATAGCAAGCACTTGCGTGTAGGGGAAGAGGGTGTCAATTTCTAGCAGCTCTCCTAGGTGATTGCTTTCCTATATATCCCCATCCTTTGATTTTCCATGCCTGAAGAAGAAGGGCCCTCTAGCCCAAAAGCTTGCGCACTCTCACCAACGTCTTGACCATTAGTGTCTCAGTAAACGCTTTTTGTAAAGGACAGGGCAGCCAGGATCAAATCCTCTTCACCAAAGCCAAGAAGACAAAGGGTGAGGTTGGGAAATATTAGTGTTTTTGTGATGTAAATGCAGGTATAGTAGTCAACATGGATTCAATACGGATGTGTACTGAAGGATTTTATGATAGTGTGGTAAATGAGTAATAGCATCTCTAGCAGAGCTTTCTGGTCTGTATTAAATGTGATGTAAATCTTGCTCAGTATTTTTGTATATTAGACTTCCCATTCTAGCTAAAAACTAGCTTCTGTTTAGAAACATCCTTGCAAACATTCCCTGAACCCATCATTTCTGAAGGCATTTATCTCCAAGCAAGTGTATGTCTTTGCCTTCCTAATCAGTCGTGATATTTGTATATTATTGAGCATTCTCCTCATCTAGGTTACAGTAGAATGAAGACTCTGGAATCTTTCTGGTAGATGATGCTTGGAAATTAATCTGACTTAGTTAATGAAATTTTGAAATATGAAAGATTATTAAAATGATGTTATGTGTTTTGTAAGCTACGTGTTCTTTTAACCAGGGCTTATAAAGCTATAAATCCACTGGACATGGCTATGCCTTTTGTAGACAATATTCTTGTTTGTACGTTGTTTTACAACAGGGATTTTACTTCAATTTTCTTGTGCACACACAAATAGTCGATCAATTTTTCAACCTTTACTTTAGATTGAACTTACTTTTTCTTTTCTTTTTTTATTTCACAGAGTTACATCCATGGGAGCAGCCAGGCTCAATTTGTTGCTGAATCGCACATTATACTACTACTGAGTATCCTTCAAAAAGCTGATGGATAGAACAAGGGAAGGAAGCTAAGGCAGAGTATGGTATTAAATGAAATTGCACTGACAGTGAATCACATTGAAGGGATCACATTTTCAGTTTGCTTTTCTGTATGATTAAGCAGATAGCCAGGGTTGTTGCTATTTGCTCTTGGGGGATGCTGGAGTTGTTCTTTGTTAATATCTATTTTATCCACCAACTATAACAGTTTCCTTCAATTCATGCAATTTTCTTTTTATACATTTGCATCAGTAGCAGAAAGATAAATATATATTTCCATCTTTAACTGATTGCTAACTTTTAAATTATTTTGTTCCAGCCTTCAGTTCCATGATATATTGGGGAAAATATGCCAACTTTCTAAATTAGAAAGCAGAAAGTATAAATACTAAATTAAATGGTTCTTCCAGAGCCCCAGTTGAAGAAAAAGTACAGTCTAACAAGAGACAGCCTTGTATTTGCACCTCCTTGATGTTAACCCAGTTTGTCACAATATCACCTTTTGTTGTTACATCATAATGCATGCACACACACCACTAATGCTTACCTCGTGTCTTTTCATTAACTTAATTCAGGAACCCCTGTTGCTGTGTTTTCCCCGTTGCCATCAGTGGAGGAAACACAGTGAAAATTTTGATTCCTGGCCAAATGTATTGCCTTAGGAGATAACGAGCCCCGTCTAACTTCAATGACAGTCAAAGGCCCTATGAATGATAGAGAGCTAAACAGTGGTGTAACAAGGCTGTGGTGGTTCCAGGCTCATTTCCCAATGTTGAGCTGGCCTAAGGACAAGGGGACAGGGTCTTCCTAAGGTGCAGCCCTCCCAAGACCCCCAGCCAGCCTTGCCTTCTCCCAACAAAGGATGGAGGCTGTGGTGCCTGCCCTCCTCCCCCCCACCCCCCTGGGCAGAGCTGGCCCTACCGTGGGGCTGCTCGGGGTGCCTGCCCCGGGCCCCACTCCTGGGGGGACCCTGCACTCTGGATCCCCAGCTCCCAGCATGACAGTGACTGGGAGCTGAGGGCACCGGGACCCCGGCCAACTCCAACCAACAGGCAGTGCAGGGGGCCAGCAGGAGTGAGGGAGAGGC
>QEPC01001296.1:457663-483902 GCA_003113815.1 Sphenodon punctatus
GGGGCATGGAGTGTGGGAGAGGCGGGGCCTCTGCCTCTCCCTCACTCCTGCTGGTCCCCTCCACTGCCTGTCAGTCGGAGTTGGCCGGGTGTCAGAACAAAAGCATACAACTTCGCAGGCTTGGATTGGGGACCTGACACAGACTCTCACAACTATTGTGCAAATTAGTAGCCTGATCCTGCAGTCCATGCATGACCCCATATGAGAAAAAGAAATATAGCAGGATAGAGGGAATTGGAGGAATGCACTAGAATTTAACATAGGAAATATCCAGAACCATAATCAAAGGAAGAGAAGTTGAAAACACATATGATGATAACATTAGAAAGGAGATAAATAAGACAAGATGAAACTTTCATCAAACTATGAATTGATTGGCAGGTCAAGTGCTTTTGTTCTTTTTGTCCCCTAACACAAAATAAAAAGGAGCATTCAATAATATTGAAAGCTGACATGTTTAACCTGATAACAAGAAATATTGAATAGTTTGTAGAAACTTTAATTTTAAAATATTTTTATTATTAATTTATTAATTTATTAAGCACTAGCTTTCGCCATGGCCAAAAAAATATGGAAGTATAAACAAGTGAACAATAAAATAATACACAACCTAGATCAATTCATAAATTACAAGATAACATTGTCCAACTAAAGAAGTGCATAGGAGGAATCCTCCGGAATCAAATATATTAAAAATCGAGATCAAATAATGCTAAACAGCGAACAAAAATGGTAAAATACAGCAAGCCCCCGCCCCCCACAAACCAAGGGATCCAACAACATGCTACGATAACTCCTAAACTCTATCCTAACCCATCGTCACCCCCAACCCACTAACCACAGATGAAACACTTCCTTTTAGGGTGCATAAAAAACCCCCACCAAATCATTTCTCCCGGGCAAGAAGGTTCAGTTCTAATCAGAATCAAAAATTATGAATGTTCCAATCCAACAAAATAACTTCACAAAAACCTTATATAATTTGTACAAATTATTAGTCAGTAACCAAAGAAATCTAGCAATAAATAAATAAAAAATAGTGAGTCTAGGTACTCTGGACTACCTCCTCTTTGTGGCTAATGTCGCAAACAGAGCTATAGATAACATCTCTTTCTCTACAGTTGTGGTTAATAGAAGTCTAATTTTTTGAGGTACTGACAAAAGATCTTTACCCTCTTTACACTTCCACAATGGCTGGAGCCAAACCTGAACTAGCCATGAAGCTATGTCAAATAGGACAAAACCAATGCTATAAACAACAAATTACAACAACATATAAAACCATACATAAAACCAGTTCAAACAAACAGAACTATAAAACAACATTGGCAGCAACATTTGCTGTCATCAGAGGGTATTATTGTGACCAACAATATAGTGAGATTCAAAAAGCTATTGAACATTTGTATTGGTAATCAATAAGAATATCCAGAGTGATTATACTTAATGGTAACAATTTTGATTTTTTTAATATATTTTGACCAAATTCAGATTAACGTTCTCTGCAAGCTGTGCAACAAATCCCAAACATGTTCCGTGAATCTTTTGGATGGAGACTTGAATTGTGTGTTTCTGTGCTCAGAATTTTGGAAGCTGGTACTTCAGTTTTTCAACATTAAAAAAGGAATGGCCTCAAGTTTTTAATTGTGAATACATGTAACTGAAACCTGACAACTGTATGTTTAGAAGAAATGGTATGTGTTTTTGTAATATCTTCCCAAGATGATTTGTTAAATAGTCATGTCTATTTTTGCTTGTTTTTAATAAGAGTACAGAGCATCCTCAGTACAAGCACAACAGAATCTTACATCAGTGGGGGCAGGACTAAGGAATTACAACATGCATCATTACAAGTAACAAACATCTCTATACATATTTGTGTATTCCTTGAATTCCCTAGGATTCAAGCTATATTACTCTTTTGTGTGGTTTTTGTTTTTCCTGGTAAAATATTTAAAATACTATCATGGGGTGGGTACCTGATGAAGGGAACGAATAACTTAATGTAGACTGTTCATTCTCTCTTTCTGCAAGAAGTCTCTAAGGTTTCATTTCACGGCTCAGTACTATAAAGCTGAGATTTGGGATACAAAGAAATTTCACAAGCAGTATGATGTCTTACATACAGAGAATAACAACTATACGTGAAAGAATTACTGTTTCCTTATCCTCTTTATACTGACAGTAATTAAGAACTGCTCCATTGCTTCTTTATTATTTTTGTTCAGGAAATGTTTAAAACAAAACAGGAATATTCATTTAGCATTAAGAATTTTCGAAAGGGCACTGGAATTTAAGAGAACGGGTAATTTCAGACATGACGATACCACGGTCAACCACAGTGAACCTCGGTCAAGCCTGCAGTGCGACCAAAGAGCCGTGAACGTCTGATCAGCAGCATCCAGATGTTTGCCACAGTCAATTACCCGGAGGGGCCAAAGCCAACCACATTTCCGTAGGTCGGGACGGGACCATCCCCGGAAGCATGGTGAAAGTGATTCCCACTGGGAAACCGCCAGACGTAATGACTGAATGCCAACCACCAGGCGTAATCATAACTAATGATCCCCAGCTGTGGCGAGAGCTCCCAGGCAACTCGCAACACACAGACCAAGGAGGGAGATTTAAAGGGCACACAGCAGCAGGGGAACGTAGCGGGATGGAACAAGATGGAAGGGAGAGGAGAGCGGAGGGTGAGCGAGGCAAGGGGGAGAGGGAAGGGGTAGGAACAGGAGCAGGGGACGGGGGTGCTGAGGAGCCGCAGCAGCAGCCGGAGCTGGCCGCCCCGGAGGGGACAACCAGCCAGGGGACGGAGGCACCCCAGAAATGAGTAAGGAGAGCGAGTGGAGGCCCGCACACTGGCAGAGAGGCATGAAGGGGGGGGTGCCCGGCAGGATGGGGGCAGAGGGGCGGGCCGTGGGTCAGAAGGACCAAGGACACTAACCCTCCTCTATGACCCACAGACCTGGAAATGGGCCCGGGAGCCAGAGCCCCCGGAGGAGACCGGCGGAGGGGAAGCAGAGGAGGAACCGCTGGAGAAGGGCACATGCGGGAGATGCCGGTACCAGCGAGGGGGGCAATGGGGGCACAAGGAAACCCAGGACTTAATCAGGATCTGGGGGTGCTTGGAGCACCAAATGGAGCTCACCATTAACCGGAGGAATGAGCACGTGTTCACGGAGATCATGCAGGACATGGAGGCAGCAGGCCACCACAGGACCATAGTCCAGTGCCGCTCAAAGGTCAAGAACCTCAATAGGGGTACAAGGCCATAAAAGACAACAACCAGCAGTCCGGACACAAAGCATGGAGCACAGACCGCCCCCTACTATGATGCACTGGACCAGGTTCTACATATGAAGGGCTCCATTGTCATCGCAAGGCTCGTGGGAAGCGCTGTGGTCCAGGGCAGGGAACGGGCCGATGTCCCCCCACCCCTGGCAGTCCCGCACGCAAGCACCAACCCCAGGGACCCAGCCCCCCCCGAGTAATGCCCCGGGACCTCGGAGAGCATCAGGCCACCCTTACGAACCAGTACTTGCAGCCCACGGCCACAGTCCGAGTTTGGTGGATCCAAGGCCGGAACACCCTGAGTCAGTTGACTCGGGAGCACAGCCCCACAGAGGAGTCAGCCTCCGAGGCCTCCGAGATGGACACAGAGGGTAGGCAAGCAGGTGGGAGGGCACACGGGCTATGGGGACAAGGCCACAATGTGGGCCATTCCAGAGCCCCCCAGGAACCAGGGAACGTGAGAAGGGGGTCGGGGTGCGGGAGGGCCCACCTGGGCACACAACAGTGGGGACAGGCACAATTGTCAGCGAGCGCGGGCAAGGGTGGGTTGGGGACCTGGACCATGGAAGGGTAATGCACACTCCCCTTCTGTTCCCCAGCAGGTGCACACCTGCCCCAGCACGTGGGTCAGCCAGCCGATGGGGAGTATGAGAAACAGCCTCAGCAGGTGGAGCAAGGTGAGCAACCTGGGCAGGGGGGGTCTCCTAATGGGTGTGCACTGAGGACCAGGTGAGGCATGCCCCCCCCCACGTGCTCCAGTAAGGCACACCCTGTGGCTGGGGGTGGGACTGGGGGGATGGACAGGGCCCAAGGACCCCCCCAGAGGGGGTACCATGGCCGCCCACATGTCGGGGGCCACCACGGACCCCCCAGCATGGTTCCGGGACAGGTGGAACGTGACCAAGACCGAGTAACTGTCCGCAATCATTTCCCCAACAGGGCTACAGGCAGTTCCCCCACCAGCCAAGCCCATGACCCTGCACAGCGGCAGTGGGAGTACAGGGCAAGAGTACAGCACCGGAGGGAGAACCTGGCCAAGGACATAGTCCGCACCAGCAAGGGGGAGTGGATGATAGCCACTATAGACCGCATGGTGGCGGCCCCAGACAGGGCCCTGCAGCATGCGGAGGCCAAGGACCAGCAGCTGGCGGTGGAAATGCGCCAGGAACGGAGATGGGAGCAGATGAAGCACACGTGGCAGATCGAGGCGTTGGAGTGGCTCAACCAGACTATTGAGCAGCTGGGCACAAAGCTCACCAGAATGATGGACAGGTCCCTGGACCTTGGCATCTCGCTGCTGCTGCATGCAGGAACCATGAGTGCCTACAGCATGGCAGCCATTCCGCCCTGCACCATACCGGCTACAGTACCTCAGCAGTCAACCACGGCACTCCCACCGCCACCGCATTCGCCTCTGCTGCCAGCATGGCCGCTGAGCCTGCACATCTGCCTCTCTGTCCTGCCAGGCCTCCGGAAACAGCAGCTTCCCAGGGTGGCCCCACCGGCACAGTCAGCAGTGCTGCAACTGCCCCCCATTCCTACCGCACTGGGCAGGCCGGACCCGGAGGCGGCCCAGGACATGATTGGGGAGATGGACAATGGGGGTGAGGAAAGCTCCCAGAGCTCCACCGTGTCCGCTGGGTGGCCGAGGGGGCGGCTGCTGGGGGGCAGGGGACGGGCGAGGGGGAGGTAGGGCGGACCAGGGAGTAGGAAGGGGGGGAAGGTGGAGGGGGTAGGGCACAGGGGGCTCTGTATGGATAATAAACATGAGGTGTAGCTACAACAACAGCTTTATCATCTGCTTCATGATAACAGGAAGGGGATAGGGGATTGGATCGGCTTCGAGCCGGAGACAGGTGGCACCTGCTGTGGGGAGGTCCCCACACTGCTGCGGGTGGGTACGTGTGCCGGGATGGCTGGTGATGTGACCCACCTGTGCGGACGTGGTGGGGAGCCTGGAAATGGGGGTGGCCCATGGCAGCCCACAGGGGGCCCCAGGGCCAGCCCAACATGTTCAGGCCCCGGGCTCACTGGCTATAAATCTCTCCAGGGCAACGCAGATCCACTTTGCATAGCAGTATTCCCGAAGGTTCTCAGCGTCCACATAGAGCGACATGGGTCCTGGTAGCCACTGGGGCACGGGGAATGCCAGGGCGGCCCCATTGGTCTCGCAGATGTTGTGCAGGACACAGCAGGCACCGATCACTGATGATGTACTCTCCAGCATCCCCGTTGGGGGGGCCGAACGATCTCAATGTGGATACCATCCACAGCCCCCAGACAGTTAGGGAATCCTCCAGCCCTGAAGCCTGCCACCACGTCCTCCTGGTTCACCAGCTGGATCACTCGGTCCAGTAGCACGGACTCCACGGCCTCGCAGAAGTTCCGGAGGAAGCCCGTGACGGTATTCACTCCCACGCCAAAGTGCTGAGCCATGGACTGGCAGTAATCCGGTGTTGCCAGTGCCCAGAACACTATGGCCACATGCTTGACCACTGGTATGGGGGCGCGCATGGGGGTGTGCAGCCACTCCAGCCAGGGCTCAACCAGCTCTGCAAGCTGCAATAGGGACCTGTCAATGTGGAAGTGTGCCCTCCATGCTGCATCATCCCACCATGCCAGGGCCCCGGACCACCATTCCTGTGTCCAGTGCATTACCCAGAGCCACCTCTGAGTGGGAATGGTGAACTGTACCGTGCTCCCCATGGCCGCCCAGCGCCAGTTGTGTCGGCCAGCTGCCTCTCGGAGGACAGCTGAGCAGCCGCGGGCGAGACACAGGGCCTGTTGGTATGCCCCAGATGCCTTCAGGGCCCTTAGCCTGGCCTGGGAGCACCTGCACCCGTGTTGGGTGCACTGGGTGGCCACAGCAGTCCTGGCAAGGCACCCCCTGATGTGGGCGGTAGGGCTGTAGCGGAATGTTGCAGCGGTAGCTAATTCTGCTGGAAAGAGCGTTTCCGCAATTAGTGGTATGGCATGGCAGAGGCTTTCATTCTCCTAGTTTCATTCCATTACTTCCGCAGTTCCACTAATTGCATTCTTCTACTTCCACAGGCTTCGCAAAATAGCGGAAACATGACATTTTCGCTATTTCCGCCATTCCGTCAGCACCACAAAATAGCAGAACAGCGGTTTTCTGACGGTTCTGCCATTTTTCTGCAATTCCGCAATTTGCAGAATGCCGGCGGAATTAGCGGAATGTCCGCAGAAAAGCTGCAGAGTGGCATGGGCAATTCCGAAATGGCGGAATGGAATTGCGGCGCGGTAACAGCTGATGCCGCATCAGCCCTAGTGGGCAGCCAGATGGAGCAGATCGGTGGCGAACTGCAGGAGGCTTGTGTGCTGCCAGTACCACTCCGCGGTTAGGTCCAGGAACATGCAACATGCAGCCCGCTTGGTGCCTACAGCTGTGCTGGATCCACTTATCACGCATCACTCACTAGCCGTGCCTTGTTGCGGCCTTATTGCGTATCCTTGGGCCTCCCCTGCTTCCCTCCCCAGCCCACATGGGATCATGGGGCCCCTCTTTACTTGCTGATCAGACCCTCCGCCCGCTGGATGATGGCCGGCAATGCTGCCCCAGGGCTCCCGCGACCCGGATCGCCTGGTGCCCCTCATAGCTGGACCTTCCGGGAGACCATGGTCCTATGTGATCTGTGGCATTCCCATGCCGTGCAACTGCTCATGTGCTGCTCACATACCCTCTCTGGTGCCTATGCAAGTCTGAGCTCCGGCCTTCACTACTTTGGCTATGAGGTGAGCAGTAGCACGTGCTGGCTCCATGCAGAGGTGGTTGGCCTCTGTCCCTTTCCTGATGGGCACATTCTGGAGATGAGATGCTCGCATGTGGCGTGGTCCATGGCGGAGACCATGTCCGCCCTCTCGGTCTGTGGCTTGGCTGGGTTCACTACCTGACTGGAGGAGGGGGGCCCTGTCCTGCCTGTTTCCTTCATCTGCCGCATCCACAGGGCCCGTGGCTACCAGCGGTCACGTGGGGTGGCTTATTACTGCCTGTTGGAGCTCGTGCACCTACCTTGGCCCCCTGCTGCTGGCTATTCCTTGTCGGAGCCCACCGCACCGGAGCTGGCGGCGCTGGCAGCTGTGTGGACTCGTGCTGATGTCCGGGGGGGCTGACCGGCCCAGATCCATTTATTTATTTTTATTTATTTAATATATTTATATCCCACCCGTCCTGCAAGCAGCTCGGGGCGGCTAACAAATTTCAGTTAAAACAATTTTTAAAATATGAAAACAATCATAAAAATGTTACAATAGAACAAGAAGGCAGAAATTTACAAAAAAATAATAAGGAAGGGTAGGGTGATAAAAACCCATTAATCCACCCTCTCCAAAGACCTGGGCGAACAGCCAGGTTTTACAAACTTGCCGGAATGTTAAAAGGCTTGGGGCCAGGCGAGCTTCCTCCGGGAGGGAATTCCAAAGGCGCAGCCCGGCCACCAAGAATGCCCTCTCCATTGTGGCCCCCTGCTTAACATGGGGGACCTCCAAGAAGGCACCCCCGGCAGACCGAAGGAGCCACTCTGGGGCGCGGAAGGCGAGGTGATTCCTGAGCTATGAGGGGCCGAGCCTGTGAAGGGCCTTATAAATCAACACCAATACCTTGAATCTGGCTTGGCACGCTATTGGCAGCCAGTGCAGAGCCCAGAGCATAGGTGTTATGTGGTTCCGGCGACCCGTCCCCGAAAGGAGGCGGGTCATCGCATTCTGCATTAGCTGCAGCCTCCGAACCAGGAACAAGGACAGCCCCACGTCGAGCGCGTTGCAGTAGTCCAGCCTCGAGGTGACGAAGGCATGGACGAGGGAGGCCAGGTCCAGGCCAGAGACGTACGTATGCAACCTCCGCACCAGATACAGCTAGCGGAAGGCAGTCTTTGCCGCCCCCTCTACCTGCTGCTCCAGGCAGAGATCCGCGTCCAGCACCTCCCCCAGACTCCGGACCTGTTGAGCTACAGGAGGGCAAACCCCCCCGATCGGGGGGGGGGCGCGACACCTCCCTCGCTCTCCCCACCACCATCACCTCCGTCTTATCGGGGTTAAACTTCAGTCTTCTCTGCCACATCCATTCTGCCACAGCCCCCAAACACTGGGATAGCAACAAGACGGCAGGGTGTGGGTCAGCTGAAAAAGAGAGGTACAGCTGAGTATCATCAGTATATTGGTGACAACGCACCCCAAACCCTCTCACAACCTCCCCCAAGGGCTGGATATAAACATTAAATAATAATGGAGACAGACTGGAACTCTGCGGAATGCCACAGGATAAAGTGTGGGGTCAAGATGTTTCAGCTCCCAGCACTACCCGCTGGCTTCTCCTCGAGAGGAATGAACGGAACCACTCAAGAACGGTCCCATACAGCCCTTCCCCCCCCCCCAGTCACGCAGCCGTCTCAACAACAGCCCATGGTCCACGGTATCAAAAACGGCCAAGAGATCTAGCAGGACAAGAAATGTTGAATGTCCTGCATCCATCTCTTGGCAGAGATCATTGACCAAGGCCACCAAGGCTGTCTCAGTGCCATAGCCAGGGCGGAACCCAGATTGAAAAGGATCCAGGAAACCAATGCTATCTAGATGCACCTGGAACTGGATCGCCACTGCCCGTGGCAATTTGAGGCCAACTACCTCGTTGCCCACCACATGGCACGCTTGGGCTACTGCCGAGGCATGCTTCAGTGGCCCCATTACGTGCATCTGGCAGGCCAACCCATCCCAGACCCCTTTGTGACCCCCTGCAGCCAGCTGTGAGGCCCACTGTGTCTTTGGTGGTATGGATGAAAACCCCACCGTGTGCTCCCTGCATCTCCCTGCTGGTTCAGAGCACTGGCCGCTCGCTCCGCTCCTTTCCGGCCTCGCAGCTGTTTTGGCTGATTCACTTGCCTCCGTTCTGCTCTCCTGTGTCACTGTGCCCCCTCCATGGGCACCCCCTGTCCTTCGCTGCCTGTGGTGTTCCTTTCCGTGCCCGGCCCCCCCTTTGGCTGGTTTCTGCTGCCTGACACCGCTACCAGGTCTCCCCGTGGTGTGTTCCTGCACAGCCGCCCACTCACCTGTGTCTGTGCCCTGCCCCCTGGGTGCCTCTGTGACTGTGCAGGACTTGGGGCCACTGGATAGTGTCTCCCGGATTCCTCCAGGGGAGGGGTGCATGTGCTTCCCACAGGCTCCTGCTCGCATCCGTCCCCAGCCATGCTTCTGCATCAGTGTGGGGGATCCTTGCTGTCTGGACCTGCCTCGGACCGCTCCAGTGCCATCCCCAGCTTGTTTGCCTTCCCCCTGTGACCCTGCTCCATCCCTATGGGGACCCCTGTGACTTGGGCTGTGTTGCTGTTGGGTGGCCCGTTCTCCCTGTGCTGTCAGTGCGGTTCTGGGTGCCTTTCACCATGTCCTGGACTGTTCCCGGCCCAGTCCCCTCCGCTGCCTTGGCCCGGGGCTCCCTCCCCCCATGTTTGTGGTGCTGAGTGTGGTGACCTTCCCTGTGTGCTCCCCCCTTCCTCCCTTTCCCGTTTGGGTGTGTTTGTGCCCGGGCGTCTATGTGTTCTCTGTGTTCTGCTGTGTGTGTGGCTTGTGTGTGCCGCCTCAGCCACTCTTCTCCCTCCTCCCCCTCCTTCCAGTTTCCCTTGTGTGGGCATTGCCTTTTAGCGCTTTTGGCTTCCTTTGCCCTCAGTTGGCCATGTCTGCCTCCCACCCCGGTGTCTTCTGGGTGTTCTGACCATGGTCCGGAATTGGCGTAACATCTGTTGTGCTGCTCCGGGCCGTGGTCCGGCCAGCCGTTTCCTTGCTGTGGACCCACTCCCATCACGTCTGTTCAGGGCTTTCCTGGACCAAGGGAGGGGGTTAGCCAGCTCGCCACGGTTGGGGATCCACTGTGGTGACCTGGGAGCATGTAACATCTGAAATTACCCCAAGTTTACTAATAATTCATTCATTCATAAGTTTATTGTGTAGCCATTGGCTATTGCACAAAATATACAAATTAAAGCAAGTATAACTAAAATTATAATAAATAAAAATATCATAAACAGAATTCAGTACGCACAAATCTTATAGTAATCAGACCACAGATACATCCTTAATACAAACTTTTCTTCTTTTATGTGCAGAAGAAAGGAACCTGGCTACCAAAAGAGTAGTAACAGCATCCTTGGCTGCTAATAACAATTGCAAATATTGCATCATAGCTCTTCCTGGATGATTTCCCATTATAGGGACTAAAAATTTCTTTTGAACTTCTATATATCAAGGACAGATGAAAAACACATGCAATAATGTCTGAACCTCTCCTCCAGAGCGAGGACAATACCGCTGGGCAGGGGGAATCCTTTTGAACCTCCCTTCCAAGAATGCTGACTTGAAGCAATTAAATCTAGCTTTAGTAAATACTCTTCTATGTTTGGTAAATTCTAAGTAAGAAAAGTACTTTATTGGAGACATTACAACATTTCTTATAACTAGATAATGTCCTGCCGAATTAGTTATGGTTACGGTAGCCGAGACTTCCTGCCCTGCCACATCTGACATGCGCTGGAAAATTAATTTGTTTGCTGTCTTTAGACCAACCGGTTGCAGGACGTCTATGGATAAACCCAGAGAATTTATCTTGGCTTCAATTAAACTAAACCATGTACTTGGGTGCCTATCCACCAATACCAACTGGGCCAAAGGCGCTGTCTGATCAAACATTAACCTCAACCAATAACCCATAGCTAGAGACCGTACACATGTAGTAACTGTGGGTAATCCACATTCAATTCTCAAAATAATATTAGGAATACAACATGGTACCATTAAAAGGGCTCTCGGGAATTTAGTCTGAACTATTTCCAGCATAGGAAGATCATCCAATGCCCATAGCACAGCTCCATATAACAATTTAGGAAGATATTTAGATTTGAACACTTTCAGAGCAGGAATAACCAAATACCCACACCTTGTTCTAGAGAAATGTAAAATTGCCTTGGCTTCAACTCTTGCTTGAGTCAGGGACGAGTGTTTTTGGGCAGTCCAACCACCCGAAGCCTGAAATACAATGCCCAGATATCTAAAAATCCTGACTTGCTCCAGCAAGAACCCATCCATTTCCCATCTGTGTCTCAATATGTTCAGAGAAAAAAACATAACCTTTGTTTTAGTATAATTCACTTTAAGCGAGTTATCCTCACAACAATTTGAAAAAAAATTAAACTGCTTCCACAGTCCTATCAACAAGTTAGAGCACAATATGGCATCATCAGTATAGAGAAGGCATGGTATTGGAGTACTACCCAAAAAAGTAAGATGCAGCTCGGTTTTGTTCAATGTATGGACCAAGTCATTCAGATAAACATTAAATAGTATGGAGGCAAGTATACATCCCTGCTTCACACGCTTTGTAGTACTAATAGGATCTGATAAAGCACCTCTCTACTTTAGTCTAACTTGCAGGGTAGTATTTGAATGTAATAAACACCTATCTATTGATAAGTCTGCTAATTCTCCCCTCCTTGCAGGACAGACGGACTTCACTGATGGGATGTGTCCCTCCTCCGTCAGGATAGGCAGGATCAATTTGATTGACAGCCTCACCCTAGGGAGGGGCACAGGCCACCTACTGGCCCAGTTCTGTTCCTGCCTTGGAAGGGTGGGGTAGGAAGCAGGGTCATAGCTCTCCTCAGGAGAGAATAGGCTTTAGGTTTTTCTTTCTGTTCCTTCTTTTCTTTTCTTCTTTGGGGCCTGCTCCGCTCTCCCATTATTCCTCTGTAAAGGGGGGACAAGGTTGAACAGCTGGCAGGGGACCGGGGGGGCCCTTCTTCCGTGTCTCCCCCTCCCCCCCTTTTGGCTTTCCAAGAGGCTTTTCCTCACAGAAGGGGCCTGATCCTTTCTCGCCAAGGTGCCCCAAGTTTTTGGTAGCAGGGGGGAGCTGCCGCACCGGAGCCTCTCCTCCCCAGTGGCTTCGGCCCAGTGGGGAGTTAGAGCAGCAGGGACAGTCCAACCGCTGAGGTGCGCCTCCTTCCCGCTCTTTTCTCCCGTGGTCCGCCATGACAGCGAGAGCAGGGAGCCAGTCTCGCTGGAACACCGGCTCTCCCTCAGGTCGGGCATCCAGAGAGCAGGGAATTTCCGGAGCTTCAGCAGCGAGCATGGAGACTCCTGTGGCATTGAGAGAGATCCCGCAGGCGGTGAGTGAGACGGGTCCCCACCCAGCGCCGGGGATGAGGCCTAGGCACCTGGAAGACGTGCCGGAGGCTGTGCTACTATGGCTGGGGCGGCAAGTCATTGCCTCGCCCTGCCCATTTGAGTCGCTGACGGGAGGGTTTCCCCCTCAGTCCCCCAGTCCCCGGAGAGGCACTCAGGGGGGTCCAGGACTCATAGCTCGCCCCCACGTAAGAGATCAGACCGGGAGGAAGACCCCCGCAAGAGCGGAGCCTCTAGAGGCTCTGGGACAGTTTCTCCAGAGAAGGCATGAATCCTCCTCCTCTCTTAGCTCGACCTCGAGTTCCGCTTCCCCATCCAGGGTCTCGGGGTCTTCATCGTCCTCTTCCCCTCTCCCCAGACGTAGCCCCAATCACAAATGGGGAAAGAGCAAGGAGTCTTCATCTTACTCTTCTCCCTCCCCCCAGACATCGCGCCAAGTGAAAAAGGGGACAGAGCAAGGGCCCGATCCTTCCTCGAGGAAAAAAGCAGAGAAGGGCAGGCCATAGGGCTAAGCACCACAGGAGAAGCCCTTCCCCCTCTGGATCAGCCCCTGCTCAGGACAAGGAAGATGGGGAATTATCTGACCTCCAGTCAGAAGCAGGTGAAGCTGGGGAGGAAGCAGCAGGGGAGTGCTTGTTCGAGGCAGAACAGTTCCCTAAGCTGCACGCCAAGGTGGCAGCAGAGCTTGACATTTCTTTGCCACCTCTGAAGACAGAGCAGCAGGAGGCCCCAACTGAAAATAAGAGGGCTTTCCCGAGGGGTACAGTCCCAGTCCCAGAGCTTCCATTGGCTAAGTTCTATGTGGACACAATTAAGGGAGAGTGGGCCCACCCTGCTAGGTTTAAGGGTCCTCATAAGTTTATCGGGAAGTTTTACTCTCTCCCATCCCCCCACAAGGAGCTTTTGGCACTGCCCAAGGTAGATGCAGGGGCAGTGGACCTCACCAAGTCTGCTGCGTTACCATCGGAGGGGGAGGGGCTCACCAAAGACCCCCTCGACAGGAAGGTGGACATAGCATTACGTAAAAACTTTGAGGCTTTGACCATGGCACTTAAGACTTCAGCCTCGGCTTCCAGTTTTTCCAGAGCAGCCTTTATCTGGGCTAGTGACCTAGCATGTAAGGCTAGGAAACAAAAGCAAAAAGACAGCTTCAAGAAACTGGCTCTGGCCGCAGCCTACATAGCTGATGCAACTTTGGATGTAGTGCAGCTCAATGCCAGGGCCATGGTGACTAATGTTGTGGCTCATCATTCAGTTTGGCTTAGACCCTGGAAGGTGGACCTCCCGTCCAAGGGAGTTCTAACCGGAGCGGTGTTTCACAGCAAGAAACTGTTCGGAGAAGCCATGGACAATGCCCTCACCACAGAACCGAAGAAGGGAAAAGTGCTGCCTCTGAACCCATCTAAGCCACCAAATAAGAGTTCCTTTCGTCCTAGATCCACAAGGAACCATAGAGGGAATTGGAAAAGGGATTTTCACCCTAACAGACGGAGATGGCAGCGAAGCAGAAGGGCAACAGAGCAGTTCCAGTCAAAAAGAACCCCCCCGCCCCCAGCGGGCCAGAAGCAACCCAAGCCCCAGGCATGATGGGGCAGGGCCTCCCCCCCCGAACCCTGTGTAGGGGGGAGGTTCTCCAGGGGTTCGCAGATCAACGGACTCGCACTACATCAGACAGGTGGGTCCTGGAGACAGTGTCAAAGGGGTACATGATAGTCTTTGTTTCCACCTCAAGAGATCGCTTCTTGCCATCCCCGGTATCAAAGGAAGGAGTAAAGGTGGAAAAGATGCTACAAGCAGCACGCCACCTGCTGGCTATAAGAGCCATAGAACCAGTACCACCGGCATAGAAATACTCAGGAGTATACTCCATACTCTTCACGGTACCGAAGAAGAACGGGGACGTGCGGGCCATACTTGACCTCAAATCCCTCAACAAGAGGGTCAAGTACCACAAGTTCAGAATGGAAACGCTAAGCTCTGTCACGGGCGGCGATCCAACGAGGGGATTTCCTTGCATCAATCAATCTGCAGGAAGCTTACGTGCATGTAGCGATGCACCCGGCACACCAAATGTTTCTGAGGTTTGCGATAGGGGAGCAACACTACCAGTTCCGAGCCCTGTCCTTTGGCCTATCCTCATCACCCAGGGTATTCATAAAGGTGCTGACAGTGTTAATGGCACACCTGAGGACACAAGGCGTCCATGTATACGCTTACTTGGACGACATCCTGCTCAGGTCCCAGATGAGGATGCAGGGGTTCGGAGACCTTTGAAAGACAATCAGCTGTCTAGAAGCCCATGGATTCCTCATGAACAGCGAAAAGAGCTGCCTCCCCCCAAGCACTTCCATCATACACCTAGAAGTCGGAATAGACACGGGGCAAGACAGAGTTATCCTCTCCGAGGAAAGGACGAGCAAGATGAGGCGCCTCCTCGCCAGAATCAGGAAAGACAGGAGTCTAGATGTAATGTTCCTCGCACAGGTGCTGGGGAGCATGGTGTCCTGCTTGGAGACGGTGGCATGGGCCAGACTACANTTGAGAGAGATCCCGCAGGCGGTGAGTGAGACGGGCCCCCACCCAGCGCCGGGGACGAGGCCTAGGCACCCGGAAGACGTGCCGGAGGCTGTGCTACTATGGCTGGGGCGGCAAGTCATTGCCTCGCCCCACCTATTTGAGTCGCTGACCTGTCTCTTATACACATCTAGATGTGTTTGGAGTCTAGATGTAATGTTCCTCGCACAGGTGCTGGGGAGCATGGTGTCCTGCTTGGAGACGGTGGCATGGGCCAGACTACACCTGAGGCCCTTACAGAGGTTCCTTCAGCCGTATCAGGACGAGATAGCGAACAGAGTGAGTCGACCACTAAAGCTGGGCAACACTCTGAAGGCTCAACTAAGCTGGTGGTCCTGGCTGGGTCGCCTGCAACAGGATCTCCCACTCTGGGAACCCGAAAAGAACATCCTGACAACAGATGCAAGCAACTACGGCTGGGGAGCTCACTGCTAGTTCGGAACAGCTCAAGGCAGATGGAACGCACAAGAGCTACAATGTCACATCAACAGGTTGGAGCTCAGGGCAGTACGCTTGGCACTCCTGCACTTCACCGAGCAGGTCGCAGGGACTCGCATCCTAGTACAGACGGACAGCACCACGGTCATGGCCTTCATCAACCATCAGGGGGGCTCACGGTCAAAAAGGCTCCAAGTGGAGGAGCTGTCTCTTATACACATCTAGATGTGTATAAGAGACAGCAGCACCACGACCATGGCCTTCATCAACCATCAGGGGGGCTCACGGTCAAAAAGGCTCCAAGAGGAGGCGACGCTGCTGTTCGACTGGGCGGAGTCCAGGATACAATCGATAAGGGCGATTCACATAGCGGGGAAGAGCAACCTGTCTCTTATACACATCTAGATGTGTATAAGAGACAGGGTTGCCTCCGTTCCTCTTGCCTGTGTCACTGTGCCCCCTCCATGGGCACCCCCTGTCCTTCGCTGCCTGTGGTGTTCCTTTCCGTGCCCGGCCCCCCCTTTGGCTGGTTTCTGCTNCATAGTGAAAAGGTTCGGAATCCCTGTGATGGATCTTTTCGCAATGTCAAACAATGCCAAAGTTCCGGATTTCCTGTCAAGGCAAAGAGACCCGGAAGCACTGGGAATGGACGCCTTGTCCCAGAAGTGGCCCAAAGGATTGCTGTATGCTTTTCCACCCACACCAATTCTACCGAGGGTGCTGCAGAAAATTTGTCAACAAAGAGCACGGGTCATACTGGTGACTCTGTTCTGGCCACACTGCCCTTGGTTTTCAGAGATAGTGAGTCTGGCGGAGTCGCAGCCATTCAGGCTTCCGACCTGGCTGAACCTATTGTCTCAGTGACAGCTATGCCACCCTCAGCTAGGGTAAATGGCCCTCACGGCCTGGAGGTTGAACGGCAACAGCTAGCCTCCTTGGGATATTCAGGCATACTGCTAGAGACGCTTTTGTCATCGAGGAGAGAATCCACGAACAGGGTCTATGAGAGAACGTGGAGAAAGTTTGCACTGTGTGCAAACTGAAAGTGTGCACTGAAAGTGTGCACAGCGACAGATTCACGGTAGGTCATCAAGAGGTCCTTCTCTTTCTACAACAGGGCAGAGAGAAGGGTCTGAAGGTGAATAGTATAAAGAGGCAGTTGTCCACTTTGTCCTCAATCATAGGCTGCACAGGGTCAACGCCCATCTTGTTGCATGCCATGGTAAGAATCTTTCTCAAAGCGGTGGACGCACTCTCACCTCCGGTTAGACACCGATTTCCGACGTGGCGTCTCAACATAGTATTGGAAACTTTTATGAGGCCACCTTTTGAACCTATGGGTCAAGTCTCATTATTCATCCTGTCCATCAAGACTCTATTCTTTGTAGCTGTCACATCTTCCCGTAGAGTTTCAGAGCTAGATCCCCTATCCATAGACCCAGAATTGTGTGTCTTTCATAAAGATAAACTGGTCCTGAGGCCTGATCCATCCTTTAGACCCAAAGCAGATTCGGTGGTCCATAGGCAGCAAGAGTTAGTGCTACCATCTTTCTGCCCTAACCCCAGTCACCAGCAGGAAAAGTTGTGCCACAATCTGGACACTAGGAGGGCAGTGAAAATATGCATAGCTAGGACTTGTCCTTTTAGATCAGTCCCTTCTCTGTTTGTAAACTATGGACATAGGAACAAGGGTAAGAGGGCAAGCAAGTCTTCTCTCTCACTATGGATTAAGACCTGCATATCAGAGGCCTATAAGGCCCGAGACATTCCCATTCCACAGGGCATCGTAGCTCATTGTTAGGAGCATTGCAACAAATGCAGCCCTGCTAGGTAGGGCCCTGCTAGATGAGATCTTCAGGGCAGCTACGTGGGCCTCTGTGCACACGTTCCCCCGACATTACAGACTCTCCTCCCTGGCCTCGGCTGAGGCGGCCTTCAGAAGGAGAGTCCTGCAGAGAGTTCTGCTTAAATAACCCCTGGGGGACCCTAGGGATATAGGAGGTGTTGATGTCACTGTTGGGAATTCTCCCACCCTGGAGAGTTTTTCTGCTTGGGGAGGTCCCATCAGTGAAGGCCGTCTGTCCTGCAAGGAGGGGAGAACGGGAAATTTCCTACCTGTGAATTTTCCTTCTCCTCCTTTCAGGACAGATGGTCTTCAGCACGCTCTATGGGGATTCCAGACACCTATGGGAGAAGGGGAGAATTCTCCTCTTCACTCTACCAGACTACCACTGTTTTCTATCAGTCATATTGGGAACTATCTCAGGGGAGGTTCCCTCAGTTCACTCGCATATGCGTTTGGGGGATAAATGAGTGGGGTAACATGGTTGGTTCTTTTCTTCACTTTTCTTGTGTTTATTAGTTTTATGATTAGCTTTGGCAGTCTCATCCTGGGCCAGTAGGTGGCCTGTGCCCCTCCCCAGGGTGAGACTGTCAATAAAATTGATCCTGCCTATCCTGACGGAGGAGGGACACATCCCATTAGTGAAGACCGTCTGTCCTGAAAGGAGGAGAAGGAAAATTCACAGGTAAGAAATTTTCCATTTCCTCAAAAGGCAGTCCCTTGGTATTAAATCAAAGGCTGTTTGGAGGTCAATACATGGTGCGTAGAAAATTTTCTGGGACATTGTATATTTCTTAATTAAGTGGGGAAATATAAAGCAATGATCAATAGTAGACCTTCCAGCCCTAAAACCAGTTCGTTCATTACAGAGGATCTGAGAGGTTTCTACCCACTCTTCCAACTTTATCAACAAACGTCTAGCATACAACTTCCCCACTATGCTCAGAATGCTGATTGGTCTGTAGTTAGCAGGATTTGCAGGATTCCCCTTTTTGTAAATAGGCACTACTGTGGCTTTGGTCCAATACAAGGGGGATTTTTATGAGACTGTCAATTACCAACCAACCTGGGAATGTCTTTAATAAGTCAGGAGGGATGAAATCACTCCCAGGCGCCTTCCCGACTTTCAATTTCCCAATCAGTTTGATAATTTCAGCTTCCGTCACCGGGAGCCACGGGGGACCAAAATCTTCATATAACCGCTTGGGCCTACTCATAAAGGGGTCAAAAATAGGCTTTTGAAATGTTTTCCCCGGTTATCCTTAGTAAGTGGAGCAGCATCCATTCTGATGGAAGAGGAACTTGAGGCTCTCACGAGTTTCCAAAAGAGAGAAATTTGTGCTCTCCACCGCCCTTGATAATTTGTCCCAAGCTCTTGTTTGTAATTATTTTTATTTATTAATAAATTACTTTCGTTTGGCAGCTTCTTTTCACTTTTTAGTACTAAAACAATATTTTGTTTCTTTTCTGATAGATGGCACAGCATTTTTTTTTTTCTTTTCCTTTTCCTTTAATAGTATATAGACTCGCAGACTGGTAATGCTTTTCTGAAAAACTAAAAATGTGAACTGATCTGTTACTTTCCACAAAACTCTTACTTTTTGAAAATAAAGTTAGTGGTTATGAAAGATGCTGAAGCAACTAGTAGTAATTACTTCCAGTAAAAAGAAAAGGAACTTCAAATATTTGCATTTTACATTTTTTTTTTAACTTGTATGCAGACTTTGGATGCTTGAGAAGCATCTTTGAATCCAAACTGAGGGAAATTAAAGCTTTCTGTCTACAGAACAGGTAAAGTACATTTTCACCCCAACAAGTTTCCTCCTCTTTCCTTTGGAAAGATTACTACTGAAATTTGTGTATTCTTGTATCTTTAGTTTTTGATAGTGATAGGCACTTGCCGAATACAGAATATTCAGTCTCTGGCCTTCAGGGCATATTATAAGCCATTGTTGATGGAAAAAACAGACAAAGTGGTAGGGAAGGATTATGAGGAAATTCTTGCATGCTGTCGGAGGTACCTTCATTTGTCTTACCTGTGCAACTCATCTTTGATTACAGTACCTATGTTCTTACATGGTAAGTTCACTCTCAGATGTTTGCAAGATTCACTTAGGCACTAAGTTTTGGTAATAACTTGTTATAATTACATGATATTACATATAATATAAAATTAAGAATTCAGTGGATCACTTCCTGAAAAATGGACTCATCTGCTGATATGCTTCTGCAGTGGCAGTAGTTTGAAAGTTCAAGATTTTCAAATGGTTAAACATCTGAGTTTTTAATTTAAGAGCAGAAAGCTTGCAAATCAGGTAATTTGTATAAACCAAATAAAGCCATATGCTTCCAGTGCTAAGGAACTTCTCAGCGTAAAACATGCTAGAGGGGGAAGAGGAGAAGAGTGACTGGGCTCCTGTGAACCATAGGCAGCTTGGGTCTTTAACTTCTGGACAGAATGTCAAATCTGGGTCTGGACTCAGCACCCAAAAGGATAGCGCACAACTCTGGCTCACTTGTACTCTTGTACTTCGGGAATATTCCCTTTTCATTAGGGAAGAAGACACTTGTTACATTTTTACCATCACCAAATTAGTTTGTGGTTTAGTGAAGCAAAGTGTTAAAGAAAGCAGTTCATGCCCCCTTTTTAACAGAATCATGAGATGTGCAGAAAACATCTCCATACCTCTCCCCTTATACACCAAGTTATTTCTAGATATTTTGAACATTAAATTTGCACATTATAGTGCTAAATTATGCATCTTTAGAGTAGATTCAATCACCAGCTCTGTTGCCAACTTCCTGTGTAGCTTTGGACAAATAATTTAATTTCTATGCATCAATTTTCCATCCATTAAAGTTGAATGGGAGCCAAGTCTCAGTTAGTGTCTGGCTCCAAGGTGAGGTTGAGGTTCTACTTCATGTCAAGCTAGTTCAGAAGCGAGGAGGCTTGAGATATATCAACACCATGGGAATGAGCTGGGACTGGGAGCACTGTTGGAGTCAAACCAGGTCCAGAGCCAAGAGTCAGAAGTTAGAAAACCAAAGCTGCATGAAGAAATGGAAACCAAGGCATTTGAGGAACTGGATAGTCAGCAATGATGGGAGGTGTTAACAAACGAGACAGTAAATCCCCCACTCATGGCGGCATCCCAGAGCATGCATAGCCCACAATGTCCAGCCCATGCTGCTACGACCATGATCATTGTGAAAAGTGTAAACAAACTAAAAATTGGAATTGAAAAGTAATCGCCATGCTGTCATCTGGTGTCTCACATCCGCGGATCACAGAAAGGTACTGGTATAAAGCAGCACACAGTTTTATTAGATTCTCTTTGTCCTTGGTGTTGGAAATCCCTTTCGTTGTTGTCCAGCTCAATCACCAGGTGATCACGGATATGACCCGAGGTAGGAACCGGCAAACGGGCAAGGATAGAAGAGGCTGGAATGCCTCCTGGAGTGATATCGCAGAAGAAACGGCTGAGGTTAGCTGCCACTGTGAGTCATAGCAGGGGAAGGGATAGTGAGAAAGGGGGGTGGTGTTTGGTAGCAGGAGCATGGTGGGGAAGATCGCCTGTCCATGTGTTAGGCTTGTCACTCTAAAACTGTGAATAGGAGATGAGGGGGAACTGCACAAACACACAAGAAATACAATCAGGGGGCTACCTCTTTGTAAGGTTTTACATGCTAAACATGGGAGATGGGGCTACATGGATTGAACTCAGACTCCAGCAGCAGGCTCTTTTGTTTAAAACCCTAGGAGCAGTACTCAAGAGGTCGGTATTTAAGGCAGTATATTCAAAGTAGATGAAGGCAGGAGCAGAGCAGGCACGCATAAGCTGGAGGTAAAAGGGTGAGGAAGAAGCAAGGAGAGTAACAAGAGCAAGGCTGGCAGGCACTAGGGGACACAAAGCCCCTTTGGTCTTTCTTGTTTGGCCTAGGACAGCCAGTGGGAATACAGACTGACCAATCAGGTGCCCATGGCCACCAGGACAGCAGGTTGCTGGAAAGGCTGATCTGGGCATGTGGATGGGTTCTTGGTCACAATGGAGTCAGGTCTCCTGCAGACTGAGGCTCAAGTCTGATGAAGCTGTATGTTTAATGATGCAAGTAATGGTAAGTACTGTATGTGGAGGACCAACCTCAAGTTCTTGCTTTTCTTTAGATTTCTTGCCCACACATATCCTGCCGTAAGAGATTTCTAAACATGCTTTGATATGGTGGAAGTAAGCATGAAAACCTCATCCAAATTGAAATGATCCTAGAGTCTGTGAATGAGATCAATCTCAGCCACAAGCTGGAATGAATCTTCAGCCAACTTTCTTTAATATGTTGTATTTGAAGATACATAGTTGCAGAGGAAAACTAATGCTGAATGCAATTTCAGAATAATTTTAGATCTTGATCACTTTTAATCCTCCATAATAGTGTTACCATTTTTTCAACATCTGTTCTTATTTATCTTTAAATTAACAAAGCCGATTACATTCCTAGGAACAATAGTAGCTTGTTATCATGTGCAATTGGGACTGGAGCTTTATGTGATGTAAACATATTTGTTACTAGTTCAGTTGGATGATCACCGCCTCAAGGTGTTGTGTGTAATTTACCCAAATAATAGTTGTTCTTTTGTGTTGGATTATATCAATATTTTAACTTCCCTGAGTAGTAAAGAAAAGAGATCAATAAGTCAGCACAGAAATTGAAATGTACCTCAAGTACATTTCATTTGACTGTGACTCACAACACAAGAAATTAATAAAATAAGCAGACGTGTACATTAAATAGATTTATCTAGGTTGAAACCAGATTTCTGTTAATAAATAGACAGAGAGAGTTAATTAATTGTCACCAACAATGTACTAGAAATTTAGGATATAAACTCTTTGAATAGAGATTTTCTAACCTAAGGGTGAATGTTGCAAATACTATGAAAAATGTTGTTATATATGGAGTGTTGGTTTTTTGTGGGTTTTTTTTAAAAGGAAAGAAAAAAAGAAGAGGAAGCAAAGGCCTCCATTTGTCACGAGAATAGGGGAAGGGAAGGGAGAGGGGATGGGGCCTTTTCCTCTGAACCACACACACTCCAGGAAAGGGGCGGTTTGCCTCGTTTGACTAGGCGGGCTACAGGTGAAAGATGGTCCCTCAGGGTGGTGTGTGGGCTTTCCCTCTGACTCAGAAGGCAACCCTTTTCATCATCGGGACAACGAGAGCAAACCAATTGCCCCACAGGGAAAGGGGAGACAATAGACTCTAGATCCCACTCACACCAGTTGCTACGTGGGGCCCAGGGAACCATGTAGGCTGGTGGGGAAAGGAAGGGATAGGATTTACCCAGGGAGGGGAAAATGAGGAGGGGAACAGGGGAAGAGGGGAACGGGGGAAAGGAGGAACTAGGGAAGTGATGAGACAGGGGCAGACACTCACAACCAATACGAGGCGTAAGGAGAACTTCACCACCAGGGCTCACTAGGGAGGGATAGGGTATAGGGGTCAAGGTTTTCCACAGACTTAGGCTGACGCGTTCCACAAAGACAAGACTCACAACAATGGTTTAGGACTCACTCATACACACTCACCTCTGAAATATTGCAGGCAGGGGAAGGGGGGGAACACAGGGACTCCAAACGCACTCTCCACTCGTTCTCTCTCTCTCTCGCAGGGCTAACAGGCAGGGGATTCAACTACAAGTATCAATCAAGCAAGGGGGCCAGTCTCTCGCAAAACGATCACCGGCGGGGGCTCCAAGCCCTGCCGGTAACCTTTATAGTTCCCTGCTCTCAGGGCGAGGCTGGAGCGTCCTCCACCCCTCCCCGGGAGCACGTCAGGGAGCGTTGCATCGGGGCGGGGCTTCCCCTGTTCCCCTGCATGCGGCGCTAGCCCCTCCCCTTGCTGAGCGTGCTCCGGCTATTGTTGTCTGCCGCTTATTGCGGCGAGGTTCCAGCCGGCGTTGCGCACGCCGCATGGGGGGGGCACCGCCTGACAGTACCCCCCCATCCAAGCCCGCCCCACCCCCCTTCCCCGGGTCTGAAGATCAGGTTTGGAGGGGTGGGTAAGATGAAACCAGCATATAAGACGAGCGTGAACATCACTAGCCAGTTCCCAAGAGCGTTCGGCAGGTCCATAATCTTCCCAATCTATAAGATAATACAGGCGATTGCCAAATATGCGGGAATCTAAAACTGCGCGAACTTCATACTCTGGGCTGCTAGGGAGTAATATGGGGGGAGCAGGGGACTGACGCTGGTGAACATAGGCAGGGGCATGGGGCTTCTTAAGTAGGGAGACGTGAAAAGAAGGGTGCAAGCGCATATGGGAGGGTAATCCTATAGTATAGGTTACATTATTTAATTTATGCGTGATAGGGAAAGGACCAATGTAAGCATCATCAAGCTTCGAGGATTGCCGTAAGGTGGGGTAATGGCGTCGTTTGAACCAAACTAATTCTCCTACCTGAAAGGAGGGTTCGGGAAGCCTTCGTCTGTCTGCTGAGCATTTGTACCGGGATCGAGCTTGGTGTAAATGGCGTAAGGCCAGCCGTTTAATTTTATGGATTTCACGAATCAAGGCCCCAGCGGCGGGGACCGCCGTACGAGGTGCATCTGGGAAACAAAGGGGGGGATGAAAGCCATAGGATACATACAAAGGGGAGTGTCCAAGGGAGGTGTTGGGTCTGTTATTGTATGTAAATTCGGCTAAGGGTAAATGATTGACCCAATCATCCTGAAGGTACGTGCAGAAGCAGCGTAGGTATTGTTTGATATGTTGATTCGTGCGCTCCACTTGGCCGTTGGCTTGGGGATGGTATGCCGTGGTTGGGCTAAGTTTTATCTGTAACAGAGAAAAGAAGGCTCTCCAAAACCTAGAGATAAATTGAGGGCCTCGATCGGACACAATTTCCTTTGGTAAGCCATGAAGGCGCACTACCTCTCGAAGGAAGAGGCGTGCTGTGCCTGGAGCCGAGGGAAGTCCTTTACAGGGGATAAAATGTCCCATCTTGGTAAAGTAGTCGATAATGACAAGGATGGAATCGTGTCCATCTGAGAAAGGGAGGCCCACTATAAAATCCATGGCAATCCTTTGCCATGGGCCGTCTGGGTTTTTTGTAAGTTGGAGTAGTCCTACAGGTAGGGTTCGAGGGGTCTTGGTCCGGGCACACGTGGAGCACCCTTGAACATAGCGATCAACGTCTTTCTGAAGGGACGGCCACCAAAATGACCTGTGGATCAGTGAAAAGGTACGTTGGCGGCCCGGATGACCGGCCAACGGGGAGTCATGGTGAGCCCATAGGACATGGGGTCTGTATTTAGGTGGTATTACCACCTTATCCTTATAATAATACAATCCTTGTTTTAAATGAAAGTCTGAACGTGGTGTTTCTTTCTGACTCACCGTCCGTAGTTGGGTAAGGGAGGGAAAAGTTGCCGCAAATACTTGAGGGGGAAGAATAGGTCCTTGGAGGTCTCCATCTTTATCCGTTGAGGTGTAATATCTGGACAATGCATCCGCCATGGTGTTTTGGGCCCCTGGTCGATATTGGACAGAAAAACAAAAACGTGCGAAGAACAAGGCCCATCGGGCATGTCTGGCATTAGTAATACGTGCGGAATGAAGGTATGCAAGATTTTTATGGTCAGTGTACACCAGGATAGGGTGAGGGGCCCCCTCCAGGAAATGTCACCAGGCTTCGAAAGCCGCCTTAATGGCAAGTAATTCTTTATCAAGAATGGGATAATTCCTTTCCGCCGGGGTTAGCTGGCGTGAGTAAAAGGCGCACGGCAGGCGACAGCCTGAAGGTCCCACAGCCTGTGTTAATACTGCTCCGATAGCGACACTGGAAGCATCAACTTCCACAATGAAGGGCTGAGTAACATCTGGGTGTCGCAATAAAGGGGCTGACATGAAAGCTTGTTTTAAATAGCAGAAAGCATCTTGTTGGGGTTTTTCCCATTCAAAACTCACCCCTTTTCATAATAAGGAAGTAAGTGGCTTGGTGAGGTCTGCATATCGGGGAATATATTGGCGGTAATAATTTACGTTTCCGAGGAAGCGCAGTAAGGCCTTGACTGTCGTAGGAGCCGGCCATTGATTAATGGCTTCTAATTTGCTAGGGTCCATATGGATTCCGTTGGCTGAAATAATAAACCCCAAAAAAGGAACAGAGGAGGCATGAAAAACAAATTTTTCAATTTTACAATATAGTCGGTTCGCGAGAAGGCTATATGGTGGGTATGTTCTGTTAGTGAAGTGGAGAAAATAAGGATATCATCCAAATAGGCGATTACGTATAGGTCTAGCAGATCCCTCAGAATATCGTTGATGAAGTGTTGAAAGGTTGCCGGAGCGTTAACAAGTCCATAGGGCATGACAAGATACTCAAAGTGCCCGAACCGTGTTCGGAAAGCTGTTTTCCATTTATCCCCCTCTTTGATGCGAACCAGATTATAGGCACCCCTAAGGTCGAGCTTCGTGAAAACGAAAGCTCCCTGTAGTTTTCCAAAGAGCTCGGGGATGAGCGGAAGGGGGTACCTGTTTTTGATAGTGACCTTATTCAATCCCCGATAATCAATACAAGGTCGTAAATATCCCTCTTTATTAGGAACAAAAAAAAGGGGGGCCCCTGCCGGGGTGGTGGAGTGACGGATAAAGCCTTTAGCTAAGTTTTCCTTAATGTATGACCGAAGGGTTTCGGTTTCCCCAGGGGAGAGATTATAAATCCGTCCAAAGGGGGACTCACTCCCCGGCATTAATTCAATAGGGCAATCGTACGACCTGTGGGGAGGGAGTTCTGAGGCCTCGCACTCACTGAATACTATGGCTAAGTCTGAATATGGGGAGGGTACCTTATTTTCCAGGGCTGAGGATATGGACAGGGGAGTAGTCCCTTGGGAAGGGGGAAAAGGGATAAGATGA
>QEPC01001296.1:499176-513009 GCA_003113815.1 Sphenodon punctatus
CCCCACGAGCCGTGGGGCGACTGGACCCCTTCATATGGAGGATGCGGTCCAGGGCATCATAGAAGGGGGCAATCCGGTCCCCATGTCCGGACCGCTTATTGTTGTCCCGGATGGCCTTGTACCCCCTCTTCAGCTCCTTGGCCTTTGAGCGGCACTGTGCCGCTGTGCGCTGGTGCCCGCCGCCTCCATGTCCTGCACTATGTCCTGGTAGACATGCTCATTGCGCTGGTTGAGGGCGAGCTCCAGCTGGTACTCCAGGGTCCCCCAGATCCTGATGAAGTCCCGGGTCTCCTGGAGGCCCCACTGGCCCCCTCGGTGGTATGCCTTCCTCCGTCGTCTCCACAGCGGGTCATCCTCCTCCTCCGCCCAGGCAGGGCTGGTGTCCTCTGGGGGCTCGTCTGCCCAGGCCCTTTTCCGTGTCTGTGGGGACAGTGGGTGGGGAGTGTAGGGTTGGGTGCAGGTGGGGACCCCTCGCAGAGAACCCCTGTCCCCCGCCTCCCTTCGTCGCCCGGGCATGCCCCATGCTCCCCCCCGGGAGCCCCTGTGCCCCCTGTTCTCCTCCCCTTCATTCCCCTTACCCGTTTCTTGGGTGCCTCTTCCGGCCCCAGTCCAGCTGATGTCCCCGGGGCATCGCGTCCCACCTGCTGCTGCGGGTGTTGTCCCTGCACCTCCTCTATGGTCAGCATGACCCCCGTCTCCTCCTCCTCCTCCGCCTGTGCTCCGTCCACCTCCATCACTGCCCCTGCCACCTTCTCCTCCACTGTCGCTCTCTCGCCCACCGCTCTCTTCCGCCTCGCTCCATCCCGCCACACTTGCCTGCTGCTGATTTCCCTTTAAATCTCCCTTCGGTGGTTGTGTTGTTGCTGGTTGCCTGGCAGCGACGCTGCGTACATTGTCCACGGCTGGGGCTCGTTTCCTTTGGTTCCGCCCGGGGATTGGCGTCCAGACGTTACTTTTTGTTGTTCCCCGGTGGGGATCTCTTTGACCACGCTTCCTAGGACTTTGCGCCGGGGAGCCCGGGAAGCGTGGTTGAAATTGACCCCATGTGGGTATTGAGCGTGGTGAACATCTGGCGGCCGCCTAACAGACATTCAGGGCTCTTTGGCCCCGCCGCGGAATTGAGCGTGGTTCACTGTGGTTGAGCGTGATCTCATAACGTCTGAAATCACCCATTGTCTCCATGAAATTCCCACTGGGACGATGACCTTAGCCTGACACTAGAACCTTTCAAAGGAAAGATTATCCCCTCCGTTACTACAGTTTTTAATGTAGTTACAGCAGTGCAAAACTGGTGAAATGGTGTGGAGGATCAAGAGAAGCTTTTCAGTTGCCAATAGACCACTGGACAGGTTAAATGGAAAATTCCGCCTGCCCCCAGACCTTGAGACAGCTTGCTCAAGTGAGCCAGACCTATTTCTCTATTCTCAAAATGCTGACCCACTTGTCCATAAAGGCTGAAGAATATGAACAGATCTGTAACATTCCTCATTTTAAAAGCGTTTCTTTCCGTTCCGCAGGAAACATGCTTAGGCACACTGTGTCTACAATTCCCTGTAGGAAGCAGCACAGCTTGGGTAGACACAGACTGTCCTTGGGCCAATCCTACTTCCTTGCTCCTGTCACTCATCAGCACATGGGGCACAGCAGGGAGATCCTCAGATGGCACCATGACTGTGTCCACAAACTGCTGGCTGTGGCCTTCTGAATCCAGCGGCCATCTCACTTTACCCTGTCCCACCCAGCTCCTACCATCACCAACCTCTCTTTTCTTTGTTTCACCTTGACTTGCTGCTTGGCATGGAGATCTCCTTTCTTTCCTCCATCTCAAGGACCTTAACCTCCAGCTTTCTGACACTGCAGCAACTGCCACCCTCATCCCCAACCACTACTGAAGTAAACTCTTGTCCCTGACTCCATCTCCAGCAGTTGCTACTATACTGTCATCTTGATCCCTGTATTGTGCCTGCATTCGTTACAGCAGCAGCATGATGGCAAGGCCGAGCAGAGTCCTGAGGCCACTGAATTTCTAGGAACCAGATGTGGATGGCTCCTTTGCTCCATATGGCCACCTTATACCTGAAATGAAAAATCTCAGCGAGTGCTTCTTCCATCAGAAGTAGGGCATTTGCAGAGATTCTCATGACATGGAACTTACTTCCCGCCGTTTTCACCAATGCACGCTTTTTTTAATGCAGGTTGAATTGGGCTGCCACCTGCCAGTCCCAAGCCCCATGTGTGCCCATGTGCACCCCCAGGGGCTCTGGACATTAAAACTTGCCAGCTAAGCAGCAGGGGAGTGCTGGAAATTGCCCATAGAAGTTCTGTAATGCTGTCATAATATTCCCAGAAAGTGACACAAAAATCCCAGAAAGTGATGAAAATGGTAGGGGGGGGGGGACATGGAGGAAGTGCAGAATTACCGGCAACTGATGAAGTACTGATGGACACCCGCAAGTACTCCTTGAACGGTCAGTGGGCGCTGTGATTTCGTCTTATGGAATCCTTTGCCCCACCCCCCGTCTTATGTGCAAGCAACCAAAATTTCCCTTCAGAACGGGAACACTTGCTCTCATCTCAGCTCTATGCCTAACGTTCTGTCACTAGAAGGCAAAGTGGCTATTACAACAAGTTCTGAGCTCTTTAAAAAATGTGGGCATAAGGGGGCAGCTGAGGAGTAAACAGTCAGCTGGAGCAGTTAGTTATCTTAGTGGTTCAGCCCCAGCAGTTTTATTTTATTCGTTTTATTGATATATAGTTTTATCCCATCCTCTCCCAAGAGCACAGGGTGGATTACAATGCATATAAATTATCAAATCAATAAACCTAAATAAAACTAATTTAAACCCTTTATCCCGAACTTCCTCAGACCTATTCCCATCTGCGAAATGCCTGGCCAAATAAACAAGTCTTTTATTACCGCTGGAAGATGAGCAAGCTCCAGCTTTGATGAACCTCTTAGGGAAGGGAATTCCATAATTATGGAGCATCTACTGATAGTGCCTTTCTACATCCCTTACCATACAATTCTGAAGGACAGATGGTACCTACAAGAGGGCGTTCAAGGCTGACCTCATAGGCCACTATGATGTATAGGGAATGAGGCAGTCTTTCAAACATAAGCCCAGGCTGTTAGGATTTTATAGGTTAAAACATCTAATGCCTGGAAATCTATTGGAAGCCAGTGCAGACTCTGGACTTGAGTACTAGTGTAATGTGCTCCTTGCAACTCACTCCTGATAGGAGATGGGCTGCCACGTTCTGCACCAGCTATAGCTTCTGAACAGTCATCAAGGGCAGCCCCACGTAGAATGCACTCTACGGCACTCTAGCCTTGTGATTACAAAGACATAGATGACAATAGCCAAGCTTGAGTCTAAAAGTCGTATATTAATCAGACTTTGTATTCTGATTGATATATGACAAGATGTAGTGTCACCTGCCTGTCTCTAGGGAATTTTTGTGTGGCTGGGTATGGTTCAGCACCAGGCTGCTTGGAGCAGAAGGGGCGGTGTATTAAATGATTTTATTAAAATATTAATAATAAATAAATAAAAGCGGGTGCAAGACACCTGACTGCCACCAGGCATTCTGACCATGGAACACAGACTATAGGCAGCAGTTAATTCTGGTTATTTTGGACTTTGCCAGTGAGGTTGAGGATGAGCTTCTTTGTGCAATCACCTTGCAGCTGCCAGCCCCTGGAGGCTTGTTAGCAGATACACTGCAGGAGGAAGCCGTAATCAGTACAGAATGTGAACTACCAGTTCTGGGGAATTAATTTCCCCCCCAAAAGACAAGACGTGTGCTGCATATGTTCCCCATTTACATGTCCTTCCTTTAACTGGTTCCCCTTTTTCATATCCAGTAACAGGAACAAGTTGTTTCTGCACCAGAGATGAGGGAACTTCTGAACCTACTGATGATGGATGTCAAATAGGATGAGAAAAAAAATAATCTAAAAACTGAGTTGTTGTAAGCGAACAGTTCAAAGCATGAAGATGTCTAGGTGAGGAGACTCAGAACCCAGTAGATGGTCCTGAACTGTACGCATGTAGTGAGTAAGAATGGTGGCAGCATCTCTGCATAATTCTCAGTGAGAAGGGAAAAGAATTTAAAAATTACTGTGCATGTGCAAAATGGGTGCTGGGCTGTTCTGTGCATGTGCAGCCCTTTTTAAAATGGCAGTGGCAGCATTGCCCCCATTTTGGAAAAGGATTGTACATGTGCAGAACAACCGTGGTGACTTTATTTATCTTTACACCGAGAAATACCAAGAATTTGTACCAGGACCAAGATTGGTTCTAGGATTCTCAGTATTTCTCATCAGAAATTTAAATGCTTCTTGTTTCAGACCAAGTAGGAAGAGGGGGGATTTTTAGCTTGGACATAGCCAGGAAGGGTGAAAGTGATTCAACTGGTGAATTCGCGTATTGGCAAGCTGTTGGGAAGAGATAGAGAGATGGGTGTGATGTTAAGAATCATAATGGAAGAAGAGGAGTGCACTATTTGTGATGATAGTAAAATGGTCACAAAGATGGTCGTGGAACTTGCCCTGGTAAATTGTAAGTTTTTTCAATCCTGCATCTCATAGGAACACTCATCTGGGCAGTAAATTCATTTCACTGCAAAGCATTACCTATATTTATTAGGGATGGGACTCTAGGCAAAATTTCGGNACATACAGAGCTAGTGTTTACATTTAATTGCAGAAAAACAGGGATTTGGGTGTTTTAATCAGATAATTTATGGTGGGGTTTATCAGAGAAGTTCCAATTTTTGTCACGGAAAACTAGGTTCCCTTCTCATGAAAAATTCCAATAGATCAGTGAGGCACAACGTCCCTTTCCTAAATCCATATTTACTCTTACCCAGTATGCCATGTTTATCAATATGCTCAGTAATTCTGTTCTTAACAATAGTTTCCACCAGTTTGCTCGGCAGCATTCTAAGGCTCACCAGTCTGAAGTTTCGAGGATCACCTCTGGGACCCTCTTTAAATATTGGCGTTACTTTTTCTACCCTCAAATCCTTTGGTACATTGGCAGATTTTAGCGATAGGTTACAAATTACCAATTGTAGGTCTGCAACTTTATATTAGAGTTGTTTTTAGAGCATATTTGAGCATAAATATTTGTAAATAGTACTTAATGAATTGGTCAGGACTGAACGTCTGTAATTTAGTGAACAAGGCTTGTGATAAAACAGAGTGGCAAAAACTTGTCCATACTATTGCCTACCTTTGCTAGATAGAGAAGGCAATTGAAAAGGATTGTAAGTAGCTAAATAATCAAAACCTTTAATTTCAAAGTGGTAAAGTGACCAGAATTTAATATTGGAACTAAGTTAACAAAAACATTTTAAATTAAAAACCAAGGAACTCTTACTGTGTGTCTTCTCCCCCCTCCCTCTTGACAAGGAATAATCCACTTCTGCAAATGCTGAATGTTATCGCAGAAGCTAAACAGCTAGGTAGAATGCTCCAAGGAAAGATTGTGGGATATGGGAAAGATTTTGAAGTCTAGTTGAACTTTGTTTCCACAAACCTTTATGGTTGGTTGTCTGCATCAGGATCTCTCACACAGATAAAGTGTTGTCTCCAAAGTATTTTCTTTCAACAGAAAATGAATCAATGCCTTGTCACACCAGCCCTTCTCACTTGGGCTTTTTTTTTTTTTAAGAGGATATTGGATAACTATTTCTCTGTCCTCATCTTTTTTTTGTTTTCATATTTTCTAGCTTTTCAAAACTTTCTTTCTTCAACCACTATGCCTGGCACCCTTTGCAGTAGTAGCTCAAGTGTTATCCAACTGCAAAGGAGTGGTCTGAAATCGGTGGTCTAGCTCACAATCAGCTGTATTTCCTTATCCTGTGGTTCATTTGTTTTTATCTGAATCAGTCTGAAATGTATTCTAAAAATCTTTACCTTCATGGTACTGATCCTTTTATTTAAGCTATTGTTGTTCAAATAAGCAGGAATCATCAGAGACAGGCCTCCCCAGAGCTTATCTCATAGGTTAGTCTCTTCTTTTTTTCTTTTTCTTTTAAAAAACAGGTCTTGAATTATTGGGTGATTTCAGAAGTTACGGGCGGGCGGTTCACCACAGTGGATTCCCGGTGGGGGCGAACAAAACAACCACCCCCCAGGGCAAATAAAAGCCCTGAACAGACATGACGGGACCAGGACCACGGCCGGGAATCGGGCCGACAGATCACGGATCGGGGCAGTGCAACAGACGTGACGCCGATCCCCAGCCGTGGTCAAAACTCCCAGAAGCCACCAGGCAGGGGCGGGACACAGACATGGCCACCTGAGGGCAAACGAAGCCAAAAGGCACAAAAGGGAACGCCCACACAAGGGAAACGGGAAGGGCGGGGGGATGAGGGAGAAGAGGCTGACAGGTACCACACACAGCAGGCACACAGCCAGTGGAGGCACAGCGGGACCCACAGCACGAGCACACGCCCGGGCACACACACACACGCACACACAAGGGAATGGAAGGGAAGGGAGCCATGGGCGGCCGGACATCACACAAGGCTCAACGGGAGCGGGGGGGACACGGAAGAGGGGGGAGGGAACCGCAAAGGGACTCTCAGGACTCTCAGGCAGCCGCTGGGGGCCACTGCGGGCCCAGGGCCCGAGTGCCCCGCCCGGTGAACCAGGTGGGGCCAATGGATCAAGCCCCGGCGGTACCCCAGCACGGACATGTGGTGGGCGATCAGGTAGTAGGTCTCGAAAGGATCATGCATGGAGAGACCCAGCTGGATGTCCACACGGGACCACGCCCCCAACAGGGCCGACATCTCCACCACGGAAGGCTCCAACACAGCAGGCAGCAGAAGGGGGCCAAGGAAGATGTCCCAGTTCCAGCAGCCGGTGGTACACCGCCCCACGAGTGCGCTGGTACCCACGCGCCCCGTGAACGCAGGCAAAGTAGGACATGGCCAAGGCAGGGCCACCCTCAGCAAGGCACACCGTGAAGGCGCTCAGCCCGCACACACCCAGGGCAGAAACGGGCTCAACCCCGGACCAGGGCACATGCAAACATCGCTTGTCTGGGATGCGCCCCTCAGGGAAGCGAACCAGCCGTAGGGTCTCCGTATGCAGCCGGCAATCACGAGCGCTCACCTCATAGCCGAAGTAGCGAAGTCCGGAGCTCAAGCTCTTAAAGGCACCCGCACGGCTGCCTGGGGTGCCCAGGAGCAGCTGCACGGCAGGGGTATACCACAGGTCACAAA
Source organism: Sphenodon punctatus (assembly GCA_003113815.1). Lineage (NCBI taxonomy): Eukaryota > Metazoa > Chordata > Lepidosauria > Sphenodontia > Sphenodontidae > Sphenodon > Sphenodon punctatus. The sequence continues at coordinate 506,416 of QEPC01001296.1, forward strand.
GAGACATGGTCTCGCGGAAGGTCCAGATATGGGGGGCCCCATGGGGGCCGGGAAGCGGGAGCCTGGTGGATGGACAACCAGCCATGGTCCAGCACGACAGGGAGAATAACACCATGGACAGGGGGGCACACACACCCTCCAGGGCCGGGAGAGCCTCCGAGGGGTCCCAAGGCCAGGAAAAGCGGCCACGGATTGGAACATTGTAGCACAACAGAGCGAGATGTGGGATGCGGAGCCGGCACAGCTGCAGAACACAATGGCACACACAGTCCGGCTAATCGCACCTCCAAAGCCATAGTGTAGAAAACATGGGGGAAAGGGGGCGGGGTGGTGGTGGAGATGGCTGATGGAATGCAGCTGTCCAGGGAGCGAGCAGACCCACGCGCTCGTTCAGGGGCAAGGCCCGGTGCGCTGCCTGCAGGTGCACCCAGTTGCAAGCACGCATACCCTGACCCCCCATTGGGGGGGCCACGCCCACCTAGGGGCCCGAACCCCGGACAGCCCTGCCATNTGGCAGCGACGCTGCGTACATTGTCCACGGCTGGGGCTCGTTTCCTTTGGTTCCGCCCGGGGATTGGCGTCCAGACGTTACTTTTTGTTGTTCCCCGGTGGGGATCTCTTTGACCACGCTTCCTAGGACTTTGCGCCGGGGAGCCCGGGAAGCGTGGTTGAAATTGACCCCATGTGGGTATTGAGCGTGGTGAACATCTGGCGGCCGCCTAACAGACATTCAGGGCTCTTTGGCCCCGCCGCGGAATTGAGCGTGGTTCACTGTGGTTGAGCGTGATCTCATAACGTCTGAAATCACCCATTGTCTCCATGAAATTCCCACTGGGACGATGACCTTAGCCTGACACTAGAACCTTTCAAAGGAAAGATTATCCCCTCCGTTACTACAGTTTTTAATGTAGTTACAGCAGTGCAAAACTGGTGAAATGGTGTGGAGGATCAAGAGAAGCTTTTCAGTTGCCAATAGACCACTGGACAGGTTAAATGGAAAATTCCGCCTGCCCCCAGACCTTGAGACAGCTTGCTCAAGTGAGCCAGACCTATTTCTCTATTCTCAAAATGCTGACCCACTTGTCCATAAAGGCTGAAGAATATGAACAGATCTGTAACATTCCTCATTTTAAAAGCGTTTCTTTCCGTTCCGCAGGAAACATGCTTAGGCACACTGTGTCTACAATTCCCTGTAGGAAGCAGCACAGCTTGGGTAGACACAGACTGTCCTTGGGCCAATCCTACTTCCTTGCTCCTGTCACTCATCAGCACATGGGGCACAGCAGGGAGATCCTCAGATGGCACCATGACTGTGTCCACAAACTGCTGGCTGTGGCCTTCTGAATCCAGCGGCCATCTCACTTTACCCTGTCCCACCCAGCTCCTACCATCACCAACCTCTCTTTTCTTTGTTTCACCTTGACTTGCTGCTTGGCATGGAGATCTCCTTTCTTTCCTCCATCTCAAGGACCTTAACCTCCAGCTTTCTGACACTGCAGCAACTGCCACCCTCATCCCCAACCACTACTGAAGTAAACTCTTGTCCCTGACTCCATCTCCAGCAGTTGCTACTATACTGTCATCTTGATCCCTGTATTGTGCCTGCATTCGTTACAGCAGCAGCATGATGGCAAGGCCGAGCAGAGTCCTGAGGCCACTGAATTTCTAGGAACCAGATGTGGATGGCTCCTTTGCTCCATATGGCCACCTTATACCTGAAATGAAAAATCTCAGCGAGTGCTTCTTCCATCAGAAGTAGGGCATTTGCAGAGATTCTCATGACATGGAACTTACTTCCCGCCGTTTTCACCAATGCACGCTTTTTTTAATGCAGGTTGAATTGGGCTGCCACCTGCCAGTCCCAAGCCCCATGTGTGCCCATGTGCACCCCCAGGGGCTCTGGACATTAAAACTTGCCAGCTAAGCAGCAGGGGAGTGCTGGAAATTGCCCATAGAAGTTCTGTAATGCTGTCATAATATTCCCAGAAAGTGACACAAAAATCCCAGAAAGTGATGAAAATGGTAGGGGGGGGGGGACATGGAGGAAGTGCAGAATTACCGGCAACTGATGAAGTACTGATGGACACCCGCAAGTACTCCTTGAACGGTCAGTGGGCGCTGTGATTTCGTCTTATGGAATCCTTTGCCCCACCCCCCGTCTTATGTGCAAGCAACCAAAATTTCCCTTCAGAACGGGAACACTTGCTCTCATCTCAGCTCTATGCCTAACGTTCTGTCACTAGAAGGCAAAGTGGCTATTACAACAAGTTCTGAGCTCTTTAAAAAATGTGGGCATAAGGGGGCAGCTGAGGAGTAAACAGTCAGCTGGAGCAGTTAGTTATCTTAGTGGTTCAGCCCCAGCAGTTTTATTTTATTCGTTTTATTGATATATAGTTTTATCCCATCCTCTCCCAAGAGCACAGGGTGGATTACAATGCATATAAATTATCAAATCAATAAACCTAAATAAAACTAATTTAAACCCTTTATCCCGAACTTCCTCAGACCTATTCCCATCTGCGAAATGCCTGGCCAAATAAACAAGTCTTTTATTACCGCTGGAAGATGAGCAAGCTCCAGCTTTGATGAACCTCTTAGGGAAGGGAATTCCATAATTATGGAGCATCTACTGATAGTGCCTTTCTACATCCTTTACCATACAATTCTGAAGGACAGATGGTACCTACAAGAGGGCGTTCAAGGCTGACCTCATAGGCCACTATGATGTATAGGGAATGAGGCAGTCTTTCAAACATAAGCCCAGGCTGTTAGGATTTTATAGGTTAAAACATCTATTGCCTGGAAATCTATTGGAAGCCAGTGCAGACTCTGGACTTGAGTACTAGTGTAATGTGCTCCTTGCAACTCACTCCTGATAGGAGATGGGCTGCCACGTTCTGCACCAGCTATAGCTTCTGAACAGTCATCAAGGGCAGCCCCACGTAGAATGCACTCTACGGCACTCTAGCCTTGTGATTACAAAGACATAGATGACAATAGCCAAGCTTGAGTCTAAAAGTCGTATATTAATCAGACTTTGTATTCTGATTGATATATGACAAGATGTAGTGTCACCTGCCTGTCTCTAGGGAATTTTTGTGTGGCTGGGTATGGTTCAGCACCAGGCTGCTTGGAGCAGAAGGGGCGGTGTATTAAATGATTTTATTAAAATATTAATAATAAATAAATAAAAGCGGGTGCAAGACACCTGACTGCCACCAGGCATTCTGACCATGGAACACAGACTATAGGCAGCAGTTAATTCTGGTTATTTTGGACTTTGCCAGTGAGGTTGAGGATGAGCTTCTTTGTGCAATCACCTTGCAGCTGCCAGCCCCTGGAGGCTTGTTAGCAGATACACTGCAGGAGGAAGCCGTAATCAGTACAGAATGTGAACTACCAGTTCTGGGGAATTAATTTCCCCCCCAAAAGACAAGACGTGTGCTGCATATGTTCCCCATTTACATGTCCTTCCTTTAACTGGTTCCCCTTTTTCATATCCAGTAACAGGAACAAGTTGTTTCTGCACCAGAGATGAGGGAACTTCTGAACCTACTGATGATGGATGTCAAATAGGATGAGAAAAAAAATAATCTAAAAACTGAGTTGTTGTAAGCGAACAGTTCAAAGCATGAAGATGTCTAGGTGAGGAGACTCAGAACCCAGTAGATGGTCCTGAACTGTACGCATGTAGTGAGTAAGAATGGTGGCAGCATCTCTGCATAATTCTCAGTGAGAAGGGAAAAGAATTTAAAAATTACTGTGCATGTGCAAAATGGGTGCTGGGCTGTTCTGTGCATGTGCAGCCCTTTTTAAAATGGCAGTGGCAGCATTGCCCCCATTTTGGAAAAGGATTGTACATGTGCAGAACAACCGTGGTGACTTTATTTATCTTTACACCGAGAAATACCAAGAATTTGTACCAGGACCAAGATTGGTTCTAGGATTCTCAGTATTTCTCATCAGAAATTTAAATGCTTCTTGTTTCAGACCAAGTAGGAAGAGGGGGGATTTTTAGCTTGGACATAGCCAGGAAGGGTGAAAGTGATTCAACTGGTGAATTCGCGTATTGGCAAGCTGTTGGGAAGAGATAGAGAGATGGGTGTGATGTTAAGAATCATAATGGAAGAAGAGGAGTGCACTATTTGTGATGATAGTAAAATGGTCACAAAGATGGTCGTGGAACTTGCCCTGGTAAATTGTAAGTTTTTTCAATCCTGCATCTCATAGGAACACTCATCTGGGCAGTAAATTCATTTCACTGCAAAGCATTACCTATATTTATTAGGGATGGGACTCTAGGCAAAATTTCGATTTCAGTCAATTTTGGTTTCGGTTCTCATGTTTTTCGGTTTCGGTACTATTGGATCTTTTGCATTGATTTTTGTACCGGATTTTTAACATTGCAGTTTTTCAATGGGGGGGACAAACTGCAATGTTAAAAATCCGGTACAAAAATCAATGCAAAAGATCCAATAGTACCGAAACCGAAAAAGAACCGAAATTTCGGATGAATCCAAAATGTCCATTTCCGGGTACTTTTGGTTTTATCCGAAACCGAAATTCCCATCCCCTAATATTTATGATGCCCTAATAAAAACATAAGCATAGCCAGAGCCACTGAGATCAAACTTGCTTGCCTCAAAAATCTGGTTAACTTGAAGAGTTTTGGCTTTCCAGGCCATAAGTCACACATTGTCCCCACACTAGGAATAAGGACACAGACACGAAGGATATTGGGTACAAGCTGGCCGCAGCTGTATTTATTGAAGCCAATCTAATTAACCTGTTAAGAAAAACAAAACCAATTAACCAAATGTATCCACTCTAATACCTTAAAGAGCAGTGGATAAGATCAAAGCCCAATTAGCCTGAATTGAATTATTTAACCTTCAGCTTGCGAAGTAAAACCAATAATAGCCAATTAACCTCACTTCTGTTATTACCGTGCCCAATTGAATGCCAATTAATTAGTCCAAATTAAAGTAAGCGAATGACAAGGGGAGTGATGAGGTCATACGATTACCATATCAATTCATCCAACCACCCAAAATTTACCTTCACTCCCCGCTTTTGGTATCATATAGTTACCACCTTTCTTGGATTGGAGATGCCAGTCTAATCCCCTTCCCATGGACCGCGTTGATCCGTTTCCGGAAAGGACAGATGCTGTTGATGCGTATTTCAGGACCGCTTGGATCCTGCCCATACGTCCACATCATCTCCCCTTCCTTCCTGGGATCAACTGGAGTGTCCATCCCCTAAGTTGCTTCCCAGGCTCCACCATGCCGGATGATCCTGATCATCCTCCACTTAACCCAGGCTATAAAGCCATTACCAATTTACTGTATGGTACTGAGAACCGCAACAGCCGTGACAATTCAAGTAACTAACCAACCAATCCACCCAGACTTCTCAGCAAGGAGATCACCACCGTGAGGAAGTCGAAAACCCTCCTAGGGAAAAATTCCTTCCTGGTCCCTCAATCAATTAGGCGACCAATCAGATCCACGGTACCAGTCATAGGGTGGGTGGGGTTCCTCCGCACGCTGCCAGCCTAATGAGAACTGCACAGCGTGCTCCCTGACCACGTGGCCTAAACTGGCCAATCATTGCAGCGCAACAGCGCTGGAGCCTCCCCAATGCAAACTGCCCTCCCGGAGGAACGCAGTTTGCAAGCTGCCACCAGCCCGCCTGCTCCCCAACAAGCAGGAAGGATCCACCTCCTCACCCCCATCACTGTGACCTCACCCCCAAGTGAGGTGGCGACAAAGGCCCCCCGCAGCGCACAGGGATGCTTAGCAAGGGCATATTGATTGTTTCATGCAGTTGCTAACTTGAATTCAAAATCTGGGTAATTCAAATAAACCAGATTGAGTTCAAGGTCGACTACACTGGATTTTACACTGTGGGCAGGAGATGGGAATGTTCAAGAAACAGGAGCGCTGCACTTAGCTGCTTGCAGTACCCACACTGGTAAGTTGGATTTATTTTACATCAGGTATTTTCAGACGTTACGAGATCACGCTCAACCACAGTGAACATCAGTCAATCCCGCGGTGGGGCCAAAGCACCCTGAACATCTGTTTCGCTTGTGCCAGATGTTCACCACGGTCAATACCCACATGGGGTCAAAATCAACCATGCTTCTGAAGCTCCCCCCGGGACCATCTCCAAAAGCGTTGTCAAAGGGATTCCCGATGGGAACCAACAAAAAGTAACGTCTGGTCGGCAACCACTGGCCGAAGTCAAGGGAAATGATTCCCAGCCAGGGACAAAGCACGCAGCATCACTGCCAGGCAACCAGCAACAACACAGGCCGGGGAGGGAGATTTAAAGGGCACACAGCAGCAGCCGGGACGAGCTGCCCCGGCGCCTTCCAGGTGCTTTGACCACGGCCCGGCCCAGGATCGGTGTAACATCTGTTGCGCTGCCCCGGGCCGTGATCTGGCAGCCCGATTCCCTGCCGTGGTTCTGGTCCCGTCATGTCTGTTCGGGGCTTTTTTTGACCATGGGGGTGGTGGTTCGGTTCACCCCCGCCGGGAATCCACTGTGGTGAATCGGGAGAGCGTAACGTCTGAAAACACCCTACAA
>QEPC01001296.1:513158-527345 GCA_003113815.1 Sphenodon punctatus
TCTATCTATCTATCTAATTTGTCATTGTGGTGTTGCCTTCTAAGCTGTAATTCTATTGCATTTAAAAAGAGCATACTTTGGATATAGTTGAAATACTTGGGGTTTTGCTATTTCTCATAGTTTTTTCAATGATGATTGTTTTGTAGTAACATGATTGAGCCTTGTTCAGCAAGCTTCTCATGCTTCTTTTATAATCCCTTCTACATTCACGGAATGTGTTCCTTGAGATGATCCGTAAAGCCTCTAATTTGCTTATTTCTATTCCAGCTGTCCCCTACTGGCATGAAGCACATGGCTAAAGGAAATTACTATTTGACCTTTTTACTGCTACCCTCATCATCTCCTTTTGCATCTCTTTTCTTTTTTGTTATGCCATTGTCTTAATACCAATAATAGAACTTTTAACTTTATTTATTGCAGTGCGGATAGAGAAGTCACTCGCAGTAAACTTACCTTATTATCTAAACAAGGAATTAATTCAATCAATTATGAATTCTTATAGATGCTTTGTAAGTTATCAAACAAGCTTTAGGGCATTGTGTAATATCTGTTTTCTCATCAAATAAATAAATAAGGAGAATGCCTAATTCATAGTGAATCACTGACCTTGTGCTTATTTATAATTTGTAATTTATTTCCTCCGGATATCTCAACTCTATGTAGCATCTGGTTTTCAGTGAGATCTCGCCTTTTCAATTTTCCAGCTGAGTTGACTTGAAGCACATGGAGGTCAAGTGTCTGACCATGCACATACAATGAATCTACAGTTCTGCCAACATTCTCCTGTCCTTAACTACATGCCCAATAGTGCTAGTTTTACTCTGCCATTGCAAACACTGACTGGCCATTCCTTTTTAGTCTCTGCCAATATTTTTGATTCAAATAAACATCCTTAAAACCCACAAATATTAACCTTCTTTAAACAATTTGCATATGGGAACTGGCATTGTCGAGGTAGTTGTCCTAGATCATCCCTGCTGAGAGAGGCATCACTTTAAATTAGATGTACTTTAACATGAAAAAAGACTGCTGAAAACTTCAATAATTAGCAGCCATAATGAGCTCTGTAATAGTTTTCACCAGACCTTAACATTAACCTTTCTGTATAACACCAAAATTTGTAACACATTCACGTACTTGCCTCACTCGTAACTCTAGTCATGCATCCATCCTATTCCTATTGTGCCTCATCTCTGAGACAGCAGAGATAAAGGGTGCAGCCACGTGAGCAGGGGCGGTCCCAATCTCCGCATGGCCCGTGATGAGCAATTGCTGTCACCACACTTTGGGGATGGGCTTGGAGGGCAGTGCAGATGCCCCCTCTCCCCTCCCCTACCCCACAGGGAAGCTAGGTGGGCGAGCCCCTGTCTGAGGTTTCACCACATCCCCGGGGCAGACTGTGGAACTGGGATTTTCATGAGAAAAAAAATCTATTCTCATTTCAGTCCTACCTAGCGCTAGATGCCTGCCCCACTGCAGGGTGAACATCTGGTGGCCACTGAGCAGATGATACACTGCATCATGTGCTAAGTCTTCTGAATGTGGACTAAGGCTGCCCAAACAGCGTTAACAGCTTGGGTGGCTGCATCCAGACTAGTTAGATGATTGTCAGCAAGGTAAAAAAAAAACACAATGAACAAGAAGCATCTGGGTTCTCATTCTAATTGATGTGGAAATGTAAAGACAATATGCCAAATTAACCTGCTGAAGTAAAATGTAACATCTGTGACAGCTCCCAGCTATGTTACACATTAGTATTTTCTAAAGCTTTATTGATACACTTCTGTCCTGATCTGCAACTCCCCAACCATTTTAATGCACAATGTGTCAAGACCTGCAAGAGCTAATAATACTGAAGAATTGTACAGTGCTTCCTTGATCTGGATTTATGCCCACTGTTATCAGCACTGGTTATCTCCATGTTATGCTAGGTTTTCCACGTTTCCAACTTCACTGACTTCAGCAGAGTTTGAAGTCCGTTAAGGCATTAAATTGGATATTAAGGCCCACCAAATCTTAGCTACTTCTAACTAAACATTTTACTTATTGTCCATGTCTTCATATGTTCAGGGTTAGTGTCATTCTTTATGCAATGAGTAATTTTCCAACTAGGTAGACTGAATTAATTTAAATTACCTGTTTCAATATATTCCTTAAATGGATCTGTATTAAAAGAAAAAAATATCATTCTGGGCCCCAATCCAAACTTTGCACAGGGTGTGCTCCATGATATGTTGTCAGATCTGCTGTGCAGGGTTTTGATCAGGGGGAGCCAAAACCCTGCATGGCCCGCTGTTCGACCGTGTCCCCTGCTTGTGCATGATTCATGGCCCCGCCCCTAGCAACGAGCGCCGCAGTGGCTCTAGCAGCCCCGGCACCACAGCCGGTGGTCAGGGCGACCCAAGGGGGAGGGGCTGGACCTTCCCCCTCCGTGTCAGCTGACCCAGTGTGCCTGCCAGCGCTGTAACATTTCACATGGCTACAGGCATGCAAGGGGGTGGGGCTTGATGATTAAAACCCCGGTGCTGTGAGGAACACAGCGCCGGTAATCCAGAGCATGAGAAACTGGCCCCCCTGTGAAAGCTAAATGCTTCTTGGTAAATTGTATATTGTCTGGTCTGAGTGTTATGATAGAGTGTGTTAGTGTACCCTAGTGTTTCCCCCGGACTATCTGTGTGAGTGTCTGTGGCACGACAGTGAAGTGTGAGTCCCTCCCTCTCCTGGGTTTTGTTGTGCCCTCCCTCTTCCCGGTTGAGAGCCCTCTCCCCCTTCTCCTTCGGCCTTCTGGTCCCCCTTTCCTGCACTCTCCTCCCTCACCACGGATTATTCCTTCCCCTGTGGATTGTAGTGAATTGTAAAGGATCTGAGCATTGGGGGACATCCGCCTGTGGGGTCTGCTTGGCGCCCAATGATGATAGTGGCCTGATCTCCTTGGAATCAAAGGGCCTCCACACTATCCTGACGGGCATTCATCACAAGGGCCTCCTTGCCAAGCAGGACCTGGGGGGATCCCGCCACGTGGGCGCAGTTATTGTGGGGCATGATTCTCCCTCTCCTCATTCTTTCACCCTTCCCCATGACAGAATTACCGGCCGTACCTCTCCCTTCCCACCCCCGTAGGAACAAGAGTGCGAGTAATGGATATAGCAAAGAAAATAGGTGATTTGGTAAGGGCAGTACAGTCATTAGCACTGGAAATGAGGGACCTCCAAACTAAGCACGCAGAATTAGCTACAGCAGTGATTGGAGTTCAGGGTGGGGCTGGGCATGGGGGGCTGGTCCCCGCACTAATCCCTGAGGCACCATCGGCTCGCCCACTGGCTACCGGGAGAGGGGCCTGAGAACCCAAAGGACCCAGGATTGAGAAGTTCATGGGAGACCGACGACAGTTCCATGGCTTTTTGGTACTGTGTAAATTAAACTTCACGATGCAGCCAGTCACCTATGCTACTGATACACTGAAGGTAGCCTTTATAATTGGAAACTTGGGAGGGCTTGCCCTGGATTGGGCCTCGAATTTGCTCAAGGAAAACAGTCCACTGCTCTCTAAGTACGCGGACTTTATTAAAGAATTTATGTTCCTATTTGACCACCCCCAGCGGGTGAGGGACGCTGAAGCGGCCATCATGGCCCTCAAACAGGGAAAAGGGGGTCTATTGGAGTACCTGACACAGTTTCAGAATCTAGCCTTAGAATTACAATGGCCCGATGTCATCTTAAAGGTACTGCTTAGGAAGGGACTTAGTGAGGAATTAAAGGATCAGCTGCCGTATACAGTGCTACCTGACACATGGGAAAAATTGGCCACCCTCACTCTTCAGATTGAGGAACATCTCACAGAAAGACACAGGGAAAGGTGACAGGAAACAAGGGCATCAGGAGCAATTGACCTTTGATATAGTCTACACCCCACTTTTTTTTAGTTGTCTTGAGTGCCCCGTGGCTTTGTCGACACAACCCTCAAATTTCATAGACACAGAAACAGCTGCATTTAACCTGTCGTTACCGTATCCAAAACTGTCAACAGCCTAGACCAGCTCTGAACACCACCTCCACCTTCTGCAGCGGGACTAGTAACGACATCCCACACCTACCCAAGGAGTATGCGGACATCTTCAGCAAGACCCAAGTCGCAGATCTACCTCCTCATCAGGCATATGATTGCCCTATCAACCTACAGCCCAGAGCTGAACCTCCATTTGGGCAAATCTATGCCCTATCCTCCCCAGAACTGGAAGCACTTCGCCTCTATCTAGAGGAGAGTTTTCAAAACGGCTTCATCAAAACGGCTTCATCCTGCACTTGTGCTCTCCTGCCGGAGCCCCCATCTTCTTTGTGCCCAACAAAGATGGGGGCCTAAGACCCTGCATAGATTACCATGGCTTAAATGCCATCATCATAAAGAACCGGTACCCGCTGCCGCTCATCCCGGAACTGCTGAATCACCTTCAAGGGGCAACAATCTTCATGACATTGGACTTACGAGGGACATATAACCTGGTGAGAGTCCAGGAAGGTGACGAGTGGAACACATTCTTCATGATATACTTGATGTCTTTGTTATAGCTTACCTCGATGACATCTTGATCTACTCATCATCGACGCAGCAGCACGTGCATCAGGTAAAGCAAGTTTTACAATGATTGCGTACCCATAAACTGTATTGCAAGCTCGAGAAATGCACTTTTCATCTTACTATGGTGGATTTCCTAGGGTTTGTGATTAGCCCCTCGGGTATTGAAATGGACGCACAAAAGATTGAAGCCATCCAACATTGGCCTCCACCCAAGGCGGTGAAGCCCTTACAACGGTTCCTCAGCAGTACCAACTACTACCATCACTACATTGCAAACTATGCGGGGATCACGACTCCCCTAACCCACCTATTAAAGAAGAATAAAGAATTCCATTGGGGACCTGAAAAACAATACAGCTTCACTTATCTTAAGGAAGCAATCACAACGGCACCTCTGTTACAGCATCCCAATTTCCAAAAACCATTTTTTGTGCAAGCAGATGCTTCAAGTGGAGTGACTGGAGCACGATTCTCTACCTTGTGCTCTCACAANCGGTACATGGAGAAGGCAGGAAAGGTGAGTGCCAAGTGCTGTACAGCCTGTGTTGGTGGTTGCCAGAGGCAGGAGAGGTAAGTAGTGTCAGTGGGTGTGTGGCAGTGGGAGAGGTGAGCACACAGTGCCTGATAGGAATGGGCGAACGAGGTTCAGAAGCTCGGAGTTCAGACCGAACTCGGTCTGTTCGGTCGACCGAACCGAACTTCCGAACCAAACTCGAATTTCAAACCAAACGGATTTCTGAACTCCGTTCTGTTCGCCCATCCCTAGTGGCAACACACCAAAAAACCTGGTTTTGAATGGCCGAACTTGGTTCAGAAGTTCGGAATTCGACCGAACTTGGTCTGTTCGGTCAACCAAACCGAGCTTCCAAACCGAACTCAAATTTCAAACCAAACCAAACCGAATTTCCGAACTTGAATTTCAAACCGAACCAAATTTCCGAACTCCGTTCTGTTTGCCCATCCCTAGTGCCTGAGGTGGGCTGAGATAGCCACAGGCAGAGGCAGCAGGAGGTAGTGACCCCAGGTAGTGTGTCTGTGCATGTGTGTGACTCTGGTTGTGACTGTTAGTGTGTGCGCACATGCATGAGAACTAGAGTGACATTGGATGGCAGCTCTCATCATATGAAGATCTCAATGTGTAGTTCTTTGGATTGGGATCTTCCCCCACCCTGACAGAGTATTTTTAATATCCCAAATCCAGACAATGGAAATTCATAACTGTCCAGCATAAGCATATGCTGAAACATTGTACCTAGTTCCGATATGGTCTTTCCAGCAGAGAGATAAGAAACTACAGTCTTTGGTATCTCTAGCACCTGCACCCAGAAGACATGGATTTGATCACATCAGACCAGAAGATTTTTCTTTGTTTTTAATTTTTTTTAAAAGGGCAATGAAATTCAAAACTAAAAGTTGAAATTAAACATTAAGACATTCATATTAATGGCAACTACTCTTATCATAATCCTATTTGAGTCAATGTGGATTGTACATTTTTCTGCAACTACAACTTGTTTGCCTGTTTCTTGTGTGCAGATAGGTGAATTAAGGTCAAAACCGCCTTATCTGTGAATTTAGTTGCTTATTCCCTCTTTGGTCAAACTTCGGACATAAGTTTAACCTAACTTTTTTGCTATTCGTATTTAGATGAAGTAATGTTTTTAAGATAAGGAAATAGGCAATCATTCCAATAGAGTTCATTTTGAAACAGCACATATTCTGTGCCCTTAGGGAGAGCTTGATTAAGCTGGAACATAGAAAATGTTGCAGTATTTAATAAGTGTGCCTTAAATTCACTAATACATTTCCTTTATCTACATAATGGGATTATGCATTTGCAGTATATTTTCTTTTCTTTCCAGAAATTTAATTTTGCTTTTCTGATTGTTCCCAAAATCAGCTGACCATTAAACTTGCCCATATGTAACAAAGGGAGTTAAGTATGTGTACTTCATCCCACCATTCTAACTATATAGTAATATAATTTCACCATAAAACATGACATAAAACGTAAATCCATAAAGCAATAAATCATAGTTCTAGAATTTTGATTTTATCACTGAATTTTCCAGTCACACTAATATAGTTTATAGTGTGGTTAAATTCCAAATAACACATTACTATTTCTTCAGTTTACACTTTGTCCCAATTTGTCAAAATAATTAAGCATGTGGGTAGCTTTAAATAATGTGAATNATTATAACGGATCACAAAAACCTTATGTACACGCAAATGGCACAAAGAACGAATGCCCGACACGCCAGATGGGCCCTCTTTTTTGCTCGTTTCTCATTCACGATCCTCTACCAACCTGGAAAACTAAACATTTAGAAGATGCGCTGTCAACGATACTTACGTACAACTAGAAACACTAAAGCACACCACCGCACAAGAGCTTGATCCAAGGACCAACACCCTTTATACCAATGACCATGGTCTCCTCAAAAAAGATGAGTTAATTGTCACCCCTCTGTCCTTCTAACCACGCATTTTGTGGTCCCACCGTGACGCCCCCCTTGCGGGGCATCCCGGGCAAACCCGCACTTACAATTTTATCCAGAGATCCTTTTGGTGGCCCACTCTCACCCAGAATGTACAACAGTATGTAAAAAACTGTGCCATGTGTGCCCGTACCAAGACTCCCTGAAAATCCCCAGTGGGACTCCTTCAACTCACTGCCCCACCCCAAGGCCCTTGGCAGGAGTAGGCATTGACTTTATAGTAGAGTTGCCCCCATCCCGGGGATACATCACGATTTGTGTGGATGTGGACCACTTCACAAAGATGGCCCATTTTGTGGCCTGTAAGGGGTTACCCACAGCGCACCCAACAGCCCTTTTATTTGTCCGCCATATCGTCAGGTTTCATGTTTGGCCCTTGGAACTGATAAACGATCGAGGATCGCAATTTGTTTCCCGTTTTTGGGTAGCCCTGTTCTCTGCCCTCCATGTGAAGCTTAAACCTACCACCGCATATCATCACCAAGCAAATAGACAGTTCGAAAGAGTCAACCAAAACCTAGAACAATACCTCCGATGTTACACCAATTATTTGCAGGATGACTGGTATGCTTGCTTACCCCTAGCAGAATTTGCACACAACAACGCACCTAACACCTCATTAGGAGAGTCTCCATTTTATATAACTTATGGTTTTCACCCACAGATCAGAGTTCCGGATATACATTCAGTGCAAGTCCCCACCGCAGGTCTGCTTGCTTGACACATCCAGAGCACCCAAGCAGCAGCAAAGTCCTTTCTGGCACAATCCAGACAGCGATACAAGGAGAAGGTGGGCCAACACTGACGTCCTGCACCTTCGTTCCAACCAGGAGACTACATATGGGTCGATCACCAACACTATACCTCTGCATGTCCTTTGTCAAAATTGGACGACAAATACATCGGACCCTACCCGATCGTAAAACAAATCAACGAGGTGACGTATAAAGTGCAACTACCCCCACAGCTTTGAATTCACCCTACGTTCCACGTATATCTTCAGAAAAGGGCAGAAACCGTGCCGCAGTCCGATCCTATGTGCCCACCAGGGCCCATAGGCACATCGAGCCTTGGACCTGAATATGAGGTACGAGCCATTCTGGACTCCAAATGGTGCCATGGGTGCCTTCATTACCTCGTGGATTGGAAGGGCTATGGCCCTGATTGAACGCTCATGGGAGCCCGCATCATGCGTCTCCGCTGCACGGCTCCTTCGCCTGTTTCACTGCCGCCACCCTGAGAAGCCCGGGCCTGGCTGGTCCCTTCGCCGGGGGGCTCGGCAGAATGGTACTGTCAGAACCGCTGTGCAGGGTTCTGGCCAGGTGGAGCACCAGGGCTGTGTGGCCCGCCATTTGACTGTACCCCCCCGCTTGTGCACAGTCCATGGCCCCGCCCCTAGCAACGAGCGCTGCCGTGGCTTCAACATTACCGGCGCCACAGGCAGTGGTCAGGGCAACCCCAGGGGCAGGGCCTAGAACTCCCCCCCCCTCCACGTCAGCTGACCCAGAGTGCCTGCCAGTGTTGTGATGTTCCGCGCAGCTGCAGGCATGCAAGGGGGTGGGGCTTGATGATTAAAACCCTGGTGCTGTGAGGCACACAGCGCCAGTAATCCAGCACATGAGAAACTGGCTCCACTGAGAAAGCGAAGTGCTTCTTGGTACATTGTATATTGCCTGGTCTGAGTGTTATGATAGAGTGTGTGAGTGTACCCTAGTGTTTCCCCCCAGACTATCCGTGGGTGTGGCGACTGTGGAGTTTGAGCCCCTCCCCGGTTTTGTTGTGCCTTCCCTCTTCCCGGTTGAGAGCCCTCTCCCCTTCTCCTTCCCCCTTCCTGTCCCCCTTTCCGGCACTCTCCCTCCCTCGCCATGGATTATTCCTTCCCCGGTGGATTGTAGTGGATTGTAAGGGATCTGATCATTGGGGGATATCCGCCTGTGGAGTCTGCTCAATGCCCAATGATGATAGTGGCCTGATCTCCTTGGGATCAAAGGGCCTCCACACTATCCTGACAGGCATTCATCACAAGGGCCTCCTTGCCGAGCAGGACCTGGGGGGATCCTGCCGCGTGGGTGCACTTATTGTGGGGCGTGATTTTTCCGTCTCCCCATTCTTTCCCCGTTCCCCATGACATATGTACACGATGCATGCACCCAAGGTTTCGATCAGGCCCTAAGTCTATAGTGTGTATTCTTGTGGTGGTAATATTTCTAATACTATATTGTCAAATGAACACATCAGTTGACAAAAATAATTACGGTATCTAAATACTTTTTAGCTTTTACCCTTCAGGGGTCAATTTATCATAACTCTTCTAGTCCAATTCCTTTGTCCTGACTGCACCTGCCCACTGATAGATTGGTTTAATCTAATTAGTGAGTGAGCTTATTTGTCTGGGCTACTCATAAGTTGAACAGGGCTACCGTGGACTGGCCCCAAGCCCTGTGTGTGCTCAACATGCACCGCTGAGGACTGTGGAGATGAAAACGTGCCAGCTAAACATCAGGAAAGAGCTGGGAATTGCCATAAAAGTGCTGTGAAACTTGTAAAAGTCCCAGAAAGTGACGAAAATGACCAAGTCCTAGAAGGTGATGAAACATGACAAAAATGATGGAAAACGGTGGAAGAGTGGAATCACCAGCAACTGATGAAGTGCCGATCGATGCTTGCAAGCACTCCTGGAAGGATGGTATTTCTCTTCCGAATGAGAACACTTGTTCACATCTAGAATGTACTCTGTCCCATGTTTTTTCAAATCTTTGTCCTCTTTGCTGACTAGTGCATTTTTGATGTCACTTTTGCAATGTGGGATCTGGAATGTGACAGTCATACTCATTTTAGGTAAGTCACTAAAGAACCACAGTTAATGAATTCTTTAAGTCACGATTGAGACTAAAATTGAAGCCGCAATAAGCCTAGATTTGGAAGAAAATATCACCAGTCCACTGACCTATTGAGATCTCCTGTTAGGCATTTTGTCTGAAATGTTTTAGATTATGATATGATCATATAAGTTACCCAGATTTTATGTAGTAGCATCAATGCAGTATTAAGATAATATAGGGCCTCTATTAAATCTGGGCATTTGTGCATGTTGTCCCATATTTTTTCTGTACTTCAAATACTTTGTGCTGACATGTGCTGACATATTTAGGTTGTCTGCCTATCTGTTGAAGCAGTTCCTTTTTTTCTGTTTGCAAAGTATTATTTTACTCTTATGAATTTTATTTTGACTGGTCCTAGTATCAAACTGTTCTGCATCCAGTGACAATCTTCTCATGCCTGCTTCCGCTGCACTGACGGAACTGTATTTTTCCTGACTTATATGAGCAAAATCAGTCCGGTGTGGAGAGGGGGACAGAGTTATTTTTAAAAATACAAAATCATTTTAAATCCAAAAAGAGATAGAGAAAAAGTTTAAACTCTCCCTTTTTACACACATAACGGGACGTTTATCTTAGACTAAGAACATTGGAATTTAGAATGTTTTGCCAGTCATGTTAACCTGTGTGTTCTGGCAAGATTAAGTAAATGTAACATTTATTCAATGCACTATGAAGGAGATAAAGCTAGAGAAGATATATGCAGCTTGTGATGTCATCTTCACCTCCCTCCCCCCTTTATGGAAAACTGTTTAAGAGATAGCAGATGACAGCCAAACTTAAATTCTAGTGTGTTAAGAAGAAAGAGTGTGTAAAAACTGTTTTTTAGTGTTAGAATTGACATTTTCCTTTGCAGCGTTTTAAAATATAAAGCAAGACTGAGTAAATAATATCGGAAACTGATGCTAAAAATAATGACTGGAGCTAATATTCTGTGATACCAAGCCAATCACAGAAATGAAACTACAGCTCAATATGATTGAATTTTAGCTCAGCGCTGTGGAGGTAAGGTAAATGATGTTCCCAGTGCTAAAATGTGATGATGCGACGACGCTAAATGTCACCCAAGTGAAGCGGAAACCTAGTGTTGACTGCAGAAGACAATCAACAATTGATCCATATTGGTAACACTGAGTGAGTGAAGCCTTAAAAGCAATGATAGGAGCTGGGAAATCAACATTATAAGGCTTTCTAGAGATAAATAATGAAGAAAATCTGTCATACTCTCTCTACAAAGGACATAGCCACTTGCACAAAAATAAGGCTCCCTCTATAAAAGATTAACCAAAACCAAAAATTTAACAGTTTTAAAAAACTTACATGCACATGAGTTTTCTTAAAATACAACCCCCCAATTCACTACAATTACAATTCAAAAAACCTTCCACTCCATACATTGCAACAAAACATAAACGCCAAAAAACATAGAAATTATTTCAGAATTTGAGCAATATTTAATATTTTATCCTCATCAACATACATGTAATATATGTACTTAATTCCTTACCATACATATTTTCATTCATTTTTATCAATAACTAAACTTTCACATTTTTCCATTATTAAACTTTAATTTATTATCATAATTCNCTTCCTGTCCCCCTTTCCGGCACTCTCCCTCCCTCGCCATGGATTATTCCTTCCCCGGTGGATTGTAGTGGATTGTAAGGGATCTGATCATTGGGGGATATCCGCCTGTGGAGTCTGCTCAATGCCCAATGATGATAGTGGCCTGATCTCCTTGGGATCAAAGGGCCTCCACACTATCCTGACAGGCATTCATCACAAGGGCCTCCTTGCCGAGCAGGACCTGGGGGGATCCTGCCGCGTGGGTGCACTTATTGTGGGGCGTGATTTTTCCGTCTCCCCATTCTTTCCCCTTTCCCCATGACATATGTACACGATGCATGCACCCAAGGTTTCGATCAGGCCCTAAGTCTATAGTGTGTATTCTTGTGGTGGTAATATTTCTAATACTATATTGTCAAATGAACACATCAGTTGACAAAAATAATTACGGTATCTAAATACTTTTTAGCTTTTACCCTTCAGGGGTCAATTTATCATAACTATTCTAGTCCAATTCCTTTGTCCTGACTTCACCTGCCCACTGATAGATTGGTTTAATCTAATTAGTGAGTGAGCTTATTTGTCTGGGCTACTCATAAGTTGAACAGGGCTGCCGTGGACTGGCCCCAAGCCCTGTGTGTGCTCAACATGCACCGCTGAGGACTGTGGAGATGAAAACGTGCCAGCTAAACATCAGGAAAGAGCTGGGAATTGCCATAAAAGTGCTGTGAAACTTGTAAAAGTCCCAGAAAGTGACGAAAATGACCAAGTCCTAGAAGGTGATGAAACATGACAAAAATGATGGAAAACGGTGGAAGAGTGGAATCACCAGCAACTGATGAAGTGCCGATCGATGCTTGCAAGCACTCCTGGAAGGATGGTATTTCTCTTCCGAATGAGAACACTTGTTCACATCTAGAATGTACTCTGTCCCATGTTTTTTCAAATCTTTGTCCTCTTTGCTGACTAGTGCATTTTTGATGTCACTTTTGCAATGTGGGATCTGGAATGTGACAGTCATACTCATTTTAGGTAAGTCACTAAAGAACCACAGTTAATGAATTCTTTAAGTCACGATTGAGACTAAAATTGAAGCCGCAATAAGCCTAGATTTGGAAGAAAATATCACCAGTCCACTGACCTATTGAGATCTCCTGTTAGGCATTTTGTCTGAAATGTTTTAGATTATGATATGATCATATAAGTTACCCAGATTTTATGTAGTAGCATCAATGCAGTATTAAGATAATATAGGGCCTCTATTAAATCTGGGCATTTGTGCATGTTGTCCCATATTTTTTCTGTACTACAAATACTTTGTGCTGACATGTGCTGACATATTTAGGTTGTCTGCCTATCTGTTGAAGCAGTTCCTTTTTTTCTGTTTGCAAAGTATTATTTTACTCTTATGAATTTTATTTTGACTGGTCCTAGTATCAAACTGTTCTGCATCCAGTGACAATCTTCTCATGCCTGCTTCCGCTGCACTGACGGAACTGTATTTTTCCTGACTTGTATGAGCAAAATCAGTCCGGTGTGGAGAGGGGGACAGAGTTATTTTTAAAAATACAAAATCATTTTAGATCCAAAAAGAGATAGAGAAAAAGTTTAAACTCTCCCTTTTTACACACATAACGGGACGTTTATCTTAGACTAAGAACATTGGAATTTAGAATGTTTTGCCAGTCATGTTAACCTGTGTGTTCTGGCAAGATTAAGTAAATGTAACATTTATTCAATGCACTATGAAGGAGATAAAGCTAGAGAAGATATATGCAGCTTGTGATGTCATCTTCACCTCCCTCCCCCCTTTATGGAAAACTGTTTAAGAGATAGCAGATGACAGCCAAACTTAAATTCTAGTGTGTTAAGAAGAAAGAGTGTGTAAAAACTGATTTTTAGTGTTAGAATTGACATTTTCCTTTGCAGCGTTTTAAAATATAAAGCAAGACTGAGTAAATAATATCGGAAACTGATGCTAAAAATAATGACTGGAGCTAATATTCTGTGATACCAAGCCAATCACAGAAATGAAACTACAGCTCAATATGATTGAATTTTAGCTCAGCGCTGTGGAGGTAAGGTAAATGATGTTCCCAGTGCTAAAATGTGATGATGCGACGACGCTAAATGTCACCCAAGTGAAGCGGAAACCTAGTGTTGACTGCAGAAGACAATCAACAATTGATCCATATTGGTAACACTGAGTGAGTGAAGCCTTAAAAGCAATGATAGGAGCTGGGAAATCAACATTATAAGGCTTTCTAGAGATAAATAATGAAGAAAATCTGTCATACTCTCTCTACAAAGGACATAGCCACTTGCACAAAAATAAGGCTCCCTCTATAAAAGATTAACCAAAACCAAAAATTTAACAGTTTTAAAAAACTTACATGCACATGAGTTTTCTTAAAATACAACCCCCCAATTCACTACAATTACAATTCAAAAAACCTTCCACTCCATACATTGCAACAAAACATAAACGCCAAAAAACATAGAAATTATTTCAGAATTTGAGCAATATTTAATATTTTATCCTCATCAACATACATGTAATATATGTACTTAATTCCTTACCATACATATTTTCATTCATTTTTATCAATAACTAAACTTTCACATTTTTCCATTATTAAACTTTAATTTATTATCATAATTC
>QEPC01001296.1:531629-543311 GCA_003113815.1 Sphenodon punctatus
CCCAACCTCAGGTTTCGAACCAAACGTCTGAACATCCAAATGACGTTCTGTTCGTCCATCCCTACCTGCAGGCCTGTCAAAATTATTCATGTTTCTCGCTCTCCAAATCAGTGTACTCTGTGTGTTGCTGACCATCATTCCCAGAAATGTAGTACTATATGCTGGAAGATATGTTGAGAAGATGTAGAGCAGTATTTATTTAGTCCCCTAATAAAATCTTCTCCGGAAGTGCTATCTTTAAGAGGTGATACTGTTACAAGGAATTATAGAGAACTAAAGCAGCCATGCGCTGGGAAGGCAATTGGAACTGGAATTGGATAAAGAGCATTATACTGATCAGTAGGCAGCAGATGTTAAAATAAAAACACCCTCAGCTGTGCATTTTAAAATGAAAATTTAGCCATAGATGAAATTTTAAAAAAATTGTATAATGAAGTAAAGTTTTTATACTGTGGACAATACGGTAAATAATACATGGTTACATATTAAAATGAAAGTAAACTAACTAGCGCGCTCAACAGAAATAGTAATATCAAAAAAGTACCTAATACAGGTTCATCTTTCTTTTAAGTGGCTAGAAACTAATACAGTTCCCATGATGCATTATGCAGTCCCATCTTTCAGTATGGCATTCAGAACAGATGTTAAGTACAGTAGTCACTGTTCCTTTTCACTGGTATAGTTTCAAACAATTAAGGAAATGGTTTAGGATGGATCATGCTAAATTAGTTAAATTGTTTTATCATTATGTGCTTGTTTGCATTTGTAAAGCTCTTAATTAGACACTAAAAAATTACAAGTGACCAAAGACTCTGCCTAGTGATTGTGCTCAGCAGAACAAAATATGCTCTGTTGTTTCAGCTTATTAGATGGAAATGCCATCTACCCTGAAGCATTGTGTGAAAAGGGCGTGCTGCATAAAATCCTAATGATTTTGCATATGTTAATGAATGAATGAGTATAATTGTTTGTATGCAACCTGTAGGTGCCTTCTGATGATATGTTTTCTGCTTTACCACTTTTTTTTCTCTTTCAGGATTCTCTTAGTTTTATTCAGAGCTTTATAATAATTACATACTTATCAAAAGCTACATTGGCCCTATTTGCATTCTTGAAATCTTTTCATATCTTTCTTTTGAGTTATGCAAATCTAAAATAACTTATTTTAATAATAATCACAAAGAAGAATGCTAAATACAGATTGTGTAAAGTAAATTATCTCTGTATTTAAAAAGTTTTTCTTTCCGCAGTTTTCATAAATGTACAGTCCATCAATTATGGAATAGAGCATTTTTTAAACTTTTTTTTGTTGGATCACATAAAATGAACACTTCAGTTCACAGATACAATCTCATGGCTTGCTGTTTCCTTGACAACAACTATAAAGATGCTGCTATCACCATGGGAATGGTTCTCCTGAATGAAGCCGCTACCTCCAAAGGAGATGTTGGGAAAAGGAGAAGTAAGTTATTTAGTACAGTATCGTCATATTATACTTACAAAAAGTATCTTCAGAAAATAAAATTCAGGACAATTTCACGTCTACCTTCTACCATAGTTAAAAATATAACTGCTTTATTTAAGATTAGAATGCCAGTTTTTACTTCTCTTTTTTGGGTGTACCAGTTCGTTACAAACCAAACATGAGGTTCTTCCATCCTTACTAGGGGTATGCATGTTGTTTTGTTATTACAATAATGATAATGGAAAATGCCATTTCGTTATTGTTATTGCAATAATAAAAACTACAAATAAAAATGAAAATAGAAACGAAAATTACATTTTGTTTTTGAAATAAAGGGAAAACACTGAAAAACGTTTTTCTGGCTATACATTTTTTTTCTTATTCAATTCTGATGAAACTGGGAGGGTAGTGCCCCCAATGGAGGGCAATATGTGTACCAAGTTTCCAAAAGATAAGATAAAGGGAACCAATTTAGGAAGCAATTGAATATTGTTATTTTAAGAAAAGCTCCATACACACTATTGGCTACAACATCTTTATCTTCCCTCCAATGTGCATGAGACTTGTGAATATTATGTCCCTCCAGAAGCTTAACACTCCTAACACTTTTCAGAAAGATTGGATAAAGGGTCCGTATGGTATAAGACATTAACTTTAAAATACATTTCCACCTGTAACAAATTTATATTCCATCCTGTTTACAGGATATGTGGCAGAAATGTATCCTATACCTTGCCTGTCATCTCTGCCAAACTACAGGTCACTTTGATAAAGGGACCCAATTTTATAAGTAATTGAAGTTGTCTCCTTGAAGACCATTATTCAGATAAATAGCACATGCAGTGCCAGTCAGAGGCAGGCACCTGGCATGGCAGGGGAAGGGAGGCTGTGGGATGGAAGATGTGGAGCAACCCAAAAGACTGACAGATACATTCACTGGCCAATTACTGCATGCTTCCAGCTTTACAGGACCAATTGGTAGTGGCTTTCAGGAGGGCATAGGGGGCGGCCATCAGGCGGGCATAGAAGGGACATAACTGGGACTTTTGGGATAGCATCCCAAAAATCAGGAGACAGAGTAATTTCAGACCCACGCTGAACCCTCGACTGGGATCTGTCTCAGATCCCGGTCTGCGATCAGGCCGTCCGTCCTTTAGACATACTGGCCTGATCTCTACCGGGGTGTGGGGAGGGGGCAGGGCTGCATGGGGAGGGGGCCGGGCTGCGCGGCACGATGTGTGGCCACTCAGCACCCCCGCCCGCGCTCCCTCGGTCGCCCGCCAATGGGGAGACGGGAGGCGTAGCAGGAAATCAGGCCACTGCGCCCGACCCCATTCCATGGTTGTGGCCTGATTCCGGGACGGGGCTGGCAAGCAGACTTGCATCGCCGCCATTGCCAGCCCTGTCCTGGATTGTGGCCAACCTAACCACAGTTCTGGAGGTGAGGCCGACCTCTCCTCCAGAACTGTGATTAGCTTTGACCCACACACACACACCCCCCATCAGAGATTCACCTTGGTGAACATCTGGCGGGGCTCAAATAGACGTTACGGCAATCACAGCCACCACCCTGAATCCACTGTGATTCAGGGTGGTTGACTGTGATCATGTAATGTCTGAAATTACCCTTAGTTTACACATCCAGTCTGGCCAATTATAATCACAATCACATCCTGCAGCACTGTGACAGAGGACATAAGAGAATCTCCATTGGCTCTTTCCTAAACGGTAAAAAGTGAGGGAGAGAAGTTGGGGTGGTTATAGCATAGAATGAGGATATTTGATTGACATTTCTGCTGGCCAATTAACATCACAAACAGATCTTATACCACAGTGACACGTAAGAGAAACACTGGCATAGGCTCCTCTGCATATGCTTTGCAGGCATATAAAATTGGGACCCTTTATCACATCTTTCTGTTATTTGTCAGAGATGATTGTGAAAGTGTGAGAGAGAGCCCTGCCAAATTCCATGTACACTGGTTGGACTACAAAGATGTTACAGTCAGACATACATTTATAATTTAATTGCTTATACAATCAGGACCCTTTATCCAATCCTTCTGAAAATTGGCAGTGATAGTAAATATAGGAAGGGGTGTAAACTTGCTAAGTTTCATCTACATTAAATGTGAGGCAAAGAAGTTACAACTAAGAATATATATGATGATTTTTGAAAAATAATATTATTCAACTGCTTATAAAATTGGATTCATTTATTCTATCTTTTTGTAATTTGGTACACCAATGCCCTCCATTGGAGGTACAATCCCTCCAAGTGTCAGCTAAATATAATGAAAAAACCAACAACATTACAGCCAAAAATATGTTTTCCATTGAAACCAATGGAAAACGGAAACAAAAGGAAAAAAACAAAACCAGACAATTTGATATTTATGAAAACGAAAACGACATGGGCCCCTGGTGCACACCTCTAATCCTTACTGTTTGCTGTAATATAGGCTACAATTCTGAAGCTCTGGGGTAGCGCCATTGACCTAAACAAGAGTGATATTGATGTTAATATTGATAATAGCACACTCAGCCTTCAAAGTATTTTTCAATTCTTATTTAGTTCCCTCACAACAATCCCATAAGGTAAGTCATTATAATTTCCATCTTAAAGATTGGGAACTGAGGCTGAATGACATACCCTGGGGTACCTAGTGAGTTCATGGTGAAGACAGGATTAGAACCCCAGTTCTAAGTCTAACATATTAGCTACTAGGCTATACTGGCTCCAGAGTCATTTCTGGATTGCCGCCATAGTATGCAGTTGGTACCATTTAAAATCTGTCTCAATATACTCAAAGCAATGTACTATTCAACACAAGTAAGATTGGGGGAAATTTGTTTATCTAAAATTTTGTAATTTTGAAAATATTGTAATTTTTCAAATCTGAAACATATTTATTTATTTATTTTTAAAATGTATACCCTGCTCCCTCCAGCCCTAAGGCAGCTTTGGGTGGCTCACAACATTTTAAAACTATACATTAAAACCAATATAAAAAGGGTTACTATGTAGTTTATGGGGATGGTTTTTCTTATAAAAAGTCAATTTAGATAATAAAAAGCTTGTTGTCAGTGTTTCTATGAAAATTGTAACAAAACAATTTTTTAATTTAAATATTATAGATACTTTGTTATAGCAAATGAATTCTGGTCACAAATTTATTTAATTGATTTTTCAACTGTTTTAAAGAAATTGCTTCCATACTATAAATAGTTTGAAAATGTTGAATTCCATCGGACTTATTCAAGTCCTTCAAATGAGCAATTTTATTGTATTTCTGACACAAGCACTTTAATAATTTGGTAGAGAAGGACTGGTTATCTTCTGAAGGAGTCCTGTGATGTGCATATTACAAACAGATAATGGTTAAATGTTGTTACAGAAATGCCAAAAAGTTGCACGACCGTGATTAAAGAGCCCTTAGTATGTAACATTTCAAGCATGGGAGCATTGAAAACATACGTTGAGCACGCCATCAGTTCTGTTGTGGTAAACGCTGGTCTGTATCTTTTAGGGATGTACGAACGTGGTTCAGAGTTTGGCCCGAACCCAGCCAGTTTGGATGCCCGAATAGAATGGCCGAACAGACCGCGGAACCCCAGAACACTTCGGCCACGTTCGGATGAGATTAGGCGGGTTCGGGCAGGAAAACCTGCATGGCAGGCCCGGGGAGGGGTGGGATAGATGAGAAGCGGACTTCCTTGCACCAGGGGTGGAGAGGCTTGGAATAGCAGCCAGCCTTTCCAATCACCATCCCTCTTTTCCTCAGACCACTGGATTCTCAGCCTGCGATTGGCATGGGGCTAGGCTGCACAGAGCCAATGGAGCTTGTGGTAAGACGGGCGCAGCAAGTAACAAAAGTCATTGCCATCCCCCCTTCCAATTCCTTCAGAGCTACCCACTGATCCTGAGCTAGCCACTGATCCTGTCAGCAGGCAGTCTCCCTCTCCCAGCAGTTTGTATTCCTCCAAATCCATTGCCATCCTCCTATTTCACCCATTTCCACACATTTACCTCCATAGTTTCATTTATTTAGATTAGATTAGATAGATTTAGGTGTTATTTTTATTTTTTTACCCCTCCGTGTGTTCTTTCTCCCTACCCTCCATTGAATCCTTCCCTCCTCCCTGTATATTTTCCATCCCTGATTCCATTCCCCTGTTTTTGGATTTATTTAGAGTAGGATTAGATTGATTTAGGTTTCATTTCAGTTTTGTACCCCTCCCTGTGTTGTTTGTTGTGAGCTGTCTGTGTCACCACCCCCTATCTGTATAGATATTCTATATTAGATAGTTACTATAGATAGATAGTTGTAGGAGTTAGCTTAGTTATAGAAATAGAGATAGTGTGTAGTGATTCAGTTTTAATATTTTATAGTGTGTTTGTAGGACTAGGCCTTTGTAGCTATTAGATATTCCATTTAGTTCCATAGGTTTTAGAACCCCAGTTCTAAGTCTAGTGGCAGTGGCACTAGCCAGGATGTGGTTCGGCAGCACCTCCTGCCAACATCCTCCACTGCCACGCAGGGCACTGGAAGGCCTGAATTCCAGGAGGCTGCACCTGTCTCTGCTGCTGCTGCAGGAGCAGGTGCAGGTGCTTCAGGGTCTGATGTTCCTCCAGGGCCACCAATGTCCCTGACCCCCAATATTGATGTAATCCCCAGAAGTCCAGGGCTGGTGGATCCCACCCCGGATGCTAGAGGCAGGGTCCGATCCCCAGGCAATGGCAACAGGGAGAGGAGCAGCAGCAGCAGCTATAGGGGACATAGGGAAAGTGGCAGCAGCATGGTGGACTGTCGATCAGCCTCAGGGTCCCATTATTCCCCTTCATGGGACATCACTCAGATTGGGGACAGCGAGGCAGACACTAGTCCTGTGGAGGAGATGTCTGGTGCTGAGGTGAACACTGTCCCTCTGAGAGATGAGTCGCCACCATGTTCTGACCCTCCCATCAGCGCTGTCAGTGGTGCATCACCCGGTGCAGGCCAGAAGGCAGGAGGGGGCAAAAAAATCCTCCGTCGCGGAGCATTTTAAGTTGGTGCGGGCAGATGATCCCAGGGAGGTGCAGTGCAATTTGTGCGAGAAGGTGGTGAAGCTTGGGCAGGGGCTCACCAGCCTTGGCACAACTGCCATGGTGAGACACCACAAGGGATGCCACAGCACTGTGCTGCTAAGCGGGCAGGCAGTGGCAGTGGACGCCAGCATGTTCCTGACTGCAGCGGTCTGTCATCCGCTTTCATCAGCGGGCAAGCATCCCGCTCAAACACCCGCCTCTTACAATAGGAGGGGTATTGCTGCTAGGGAGGAGCAGCAGCAGCATCAGTGCACCATGGAGGAGCTGGGGTGGGAGCAGCTGCGAAGTCCATTGGCAGCTGCAGGACATGGAGGGTGGTGTGGCTTACAACTGAAAGCCACGCACATGTTGGAGGAAATGATTGCTCTGGATGGGCAGCCCTTCTCGGTGGTCAGGGCATGGGGTTTAGGCACCTGATTGGCTTCCTGGCCTCCCAGTTTAAGCTGCCCTTGTGCACCACCCTGAGTCGGCGGGTGGTGCCAGCCTTCTACTGGGCTTTAAAGAGTGGGTGAGGGAGAAGCTGGCAGAGGCTGGGGGTGCCACCGTCCACTTCACCACAGACCTGTGATCGAGCAGGAATGCACAGCATGCCTACCTGGCAGTCACGGCACACTGGTGGCAGGACCCAGAGGCAGCATTTGGCAGTGGCAGGAGGGGTCCCGAAGCAGGGTATAGGTTGGCCCTGCTTCAAGTGGAAGTAATGTATGGCCCCCACACTGCTTGGAACATTGAGGTATCCCTGACCGCCATGGTGAAGGAGTGGGTCACGCCAGGTACGCCCTTCACCAAGGAGTGTGTGGTGCTGGGCAACACGGGCAACATACTGAGGGTAATCCACGAGGGGACTTCACCAGCATCCCTTGCGCTGCACATACCCTTCACCTGGTGGTCAGGGATGCTCTTGTCTTGGGGGAGAAGGGGATTGGGGCAGGCACCCTTAGCTCCCTAATCAAGCAGGGGAGGAAGCTCCGGTTTCTTTAACCTGAGCGTGAAAGGCAGCGATCGCCTAAGGGCGAAGCAGGCCAAGCAAGGTTCCCCAGTACACCAGCTAGTGCAGGATGTGGTCACATGGTGGAATTCTACATTCCTGATGCTCGAGCGGCTTCTCAAACAGAAAGCTGCCTTGCATCAGGTTCAAATGGTGATGGACAGCGGGGCACCTCCAGGGTACAATGGGGTGGAATGGGAGATCCTGACTCTCACGGTCTTCATGCTGAGACCGTTCCTGGCTATAATGGAGACCGTGAGCTTGTCCATGGCTACCATCAGCCAAGTGACCCTCTGGTGCAGAGTCTCCTCAAGAGGCTGGAGGAGATTCTCCAGGGGTGGGATTCTGGCCCTCAGGGCAGGAAGCTGTGCAATGAGGTGGTTGATATGGTGTGGAAGCTGAAGGCATGGCTGAAGGCACGTTTCAATGAACTCCTGGGGCGGGTGGAATACGTTCTGGCAACCATGCTGGACCTCAGGGTCAAGGACAGCATGGCACACCCAACACCGCTCTATGGCCACTGGAAGGGTGAGCTGGTGGATAGAGGCCAGCAGACAATGTGGGCTATGTAGAGTGCGTGGCATCAGCAGCAGCAGGATGCCCCTGGGGATGGTGGGAGCAGCCACCCCTTTCAGCCAGTGGGGTCTATCCCTGCCACCAGCCCTAGCGGTAGCAGCAACAACAGCAGGCTGAGCATTAGGAGCACCCCTATTGCCAGCATCAGAAGCTCCTATGGGCAGGCCACTCTGGGGAGCATGGGGTCATGCACAATAGGGCAAGCAGCGTGGCTGAGGGCAGTGGTGGAGGTGGTGCCCAGGCAGAGTTACCAGAGGGAGTACGACGGCGTCTCAGCAGCAGTGGAGACCTACCTGGAGGAGGAGCCATGAATCAATCCCAGCAGTGATCCCTTGGCCTACTGGGCTGGCAAGACCAACGTGTGGCCGGCCCTGTCCAAAGTGGCCAAGGGTCTCTTGTCCTGCCCACCAACCAGTGTCCCCAGAGAGCGGGTGTTCTCCATGGCAGGGGACATCTGCTCTCCGCACTGCCTGAGACTGGGGGCCAAGTTGGTGGAGCAGTTGCTGTTCCTGAAAGTGAACCTTCCACTGCTGGGATTCCCCAAGCTGTCCCTCGACACGAATTGATGGTGCAGTGGCACACGCCATCCCATGCCAGGGGCAGTCTTGGGACATGGCTCCTCCTCAATCTGGGCTGCTGCTGCTGAGGTGCTGTCCCTCCCTCCCAATGCCCAGTGCCCGCCCTACCTCTCTCTCTCTCTGACTAGATGGCCTTGACCGGCCTATATGATTGACCTCATGACGCAGGGTGGCATTGGAAAGTTGTAAGCCTGCCAGCCGGCCTCTGGCTAGATGAACTCGGCCCGCCTATCTGGCTGGCTCTCTCTCTCTCTAATGCTGCACAGTCTTCGCCAGCCTATCTGAGTGCCCTGCCAAAATCCCAGCCTGCCTTCCCTACTGCCTCTCATTCCACGCTGCCTGTCTGCCCACCCGCCCGCCCAGGTGGCCAAGATCAAAGCCTGCCTCAGTCTGCCTTCTGCTTATGCCACGCTGCCTGTCTGCCTGCCCATCCTCCCAGGTGGCCTAGATCAAAGCCTGCCTCAGGCTGCCTTCTACGCATGCTAAAGTGCCTGTCTGCCCGCCCTGGTTGCCAAGCTCGAACCCTGCCTCAGGCTGCTTTCTGATGCTCATGCCATGCTGCATGTCTGCCCGCCCGCCCAGGTTGCCAAGATCAAAGCCTACCTCAGACTGCCTCCCAATGGTGCCACTGTCACCTTCTGATGCTGCTGCTGGGTCTCAGATGGCCAGCCATGGTGCCACAGGCATCCCCAGGGACCAAGCGCCGAGCCTGCCTGCCCAGGCAAGCCGGGGTGCCAAGCCCCAAGCCTTCCTGGTCTCTGCTGCTGCTGCTGCTGTGTCTCCGACAGCTTGCCATGCTACCACGGGCACCCCATGAGCACCCCAAGCCTCTGCCATGACTGAACTTTCCGAACATCCAGGGGTGTCCAAACTCCACGGGACCAAACCCACAAACCCAAACTAAGTTTTTGAACTGAATGGCTGAACATCCGAACCCTGTTCTGTTCGCACATCCCTAATATCTTTAAGCATTCTTCAGTGCAATGTCTTGTGTAATTTATCTTTCTATTAAATTGGGATCTGACTTGTAAAACACAGATGAATAAAAATGCTGAAATGAAGCAGGCAAAGGCCTGATCCAGGCAGGTGCAGAATATCACACTCACTCCTATTTTTAGCTCTCACCTTTTCTACCATTAATTTTTCAGGAGGAGCCTTTAACATTCAAACATGGTACACAAGTGCCATTTTTAACCTGTGAAACTTTACCTCTCAGTTTCTCATGCAATTGTTCTGCTGTGTAGCAGGACATCATGCTACATGGATCCCCAATTAGGGACGTTTTAAGATCAGTGTAGTTTCCAGTGGAGTGGCAGAAAGCTCCTTTTAACTAGTAGTATAGGATCAGGCCCAAATGTTCTATTGAACAAATTCTACTGAAGTTTATAGTTCATGAGTTTTTCATTAACTTCCACGTGTACTTGGACCTAGCCCTGCATTTTGAAGCAAGAAACAGAAAAAATATTATAAAAATAATTATTTTCTGGGGGGAGGAAAAGTCTTGTTAATAAACAGTCCTATATATCGTAGCTTGGATTATCTCTCCCTTTAACAATTCAAAAGCTTTTTTCCTTATTACTGAAAATTGCTTGCCCATCACTCAGTACTAATACTTATTCTACATATCAGCTTCAGGAATATTGTCTGGAATAAAATCTCAGTCTGTCTTGACTAAGAATATATTAATAACAAGCTTTCTATGCAGCAAACATCCAAAGTAACAAAATCCTGTTTCTTAAAGGTGTGTGGGACAGTGGTCAATGTCAGTGTTTTTTGTTTTACTACAAAAGGGACCATATCTCCTTTCCAGGTATTGTTCTAAACATTTGGGTCTCAACTTACCCTTGAGCCGTCTGCCTTCTACCAAATTTGGTTGACATTTACCTAAATCAGGCTTAAAATGGTGAGGAATTTACATCAAATCAGCTAGTAAAATTTAAATCATTGCCTATTTATAGACACAATAGGCCAAATCCATAACATGTGATAAACCACTTGAAGATCTTACACAGAGTTGTACATTAGGCTCTCTTGGTTGCAACAGAAAGAGACACTGTAGCTGGATGTAATTATTGCCACCACCACAGTGTTTCTTAATTAGCTGAGACTCTAATTAGAAGATTATCAAGGTCCCTTTCTCCTTCCTCTTTCCCTCTTCTGTTTCAAATGAAATGAAAATTTTCTCCCATTTATTTCAAATATGTGTTCGTTGCTCAGATTTCTGTCTGCACTGTAAAGTCTTTATTATCTAGATGTCAGAAGATTGAGTAAATTTCTTTTTTGGACAATCAAGACATTTTCAGTGTATTTGATAGGCATTGTGGTCCATGGACATGTCAATAACCTGAGGTTTCGCATAATACAACAATTTATATAAACATTGTACAAAAATACTTTATTAAAATATTTTTTGTAAACTGTAACTATTAATGGAGTTTCCTGAGTCTGATGCAAGTGACTTGCCCGAAAACTTTAGAGGATATCCTTACAAAGGAACCTGACTAAGATGACTTTTTATCAGCCACGTAAGAAATAGATTCGTTGACTACTATACGGCTTCCCCTACTACTACTACTACTACTATTACTACTACTTGCTTTAATCTTGGGTTAAACTTGACACCATTTGTCAAGAGACATTCTTCTGAGTGTAATTTTTTTCTCAGATAGAGAACAAAATATGTACCTGAAAATGCATTGCCTAAAATGTATAATTGACATAGATTTTGTTTAGTTTAGAAGCCAGTACCTGTTTAGTTTAGTTTATTAACAGGTACTGGCTTCTGCCGTGACCCAAAACAAAATTACAGAACAAGAATTTATTTATTTATTTATTTATTTTACGAATTTATATCCCGCCCCCTCCTGCAATGCAGCTCGGGGCGGCTAACAACACAATAAAATATTAAAATCCACTTAAAATACAAATATAAAAACATCATCTAAACATATCACATAAAACAGGGCTAGAAAATAAATAAATAAAT
>QEPC01001296.1:543511-584519 GCA_003113815.1 Sphenodon punctatus
GGGGAAGAAGAGGGGAAACCCTCAATAACAATAATATTATACAAGTGTACAAAAATAAATTACACATTAACAAAACCTCTTACACATTAGGTGTTTTCTTCTAATTTCCTCAGCTTTAGCAGCAAAAGTTGCCAAATTTCTTTTTAAAAACTCATCACCCTGCATAATCCAACACAATTTCTCGACATGAGAGTAAGTGGGAAAAGGCAGTATAAATTTCTGACAGATATCCTTATAAAGGGGGCATTTTATTACAAAGTGTATCAAGACATAGGGTGAAAACAGACATGACGCTAGCCACCCTTGGTGGTTATTTATACATGTTGTAGGGCTGCATAGGGCACCAATACAGCCCTGCAACATGCATACATAACCACCAAGGGTGGTTAGCGTCATGTCTGTTTTCACCCATAGATTTTTGAATCCACAGAAAACATTTTGTACAGCTTCCTACCTACTGTTCTTTTGACAATCCATTTGTTCTAGCAAGTAGGCTTGTTTAATAACTACATCAATTTTATTTCCATGTAAGATTTTCATAACCTGACAGAAGATTCTGTCCGCCAGAAGACACTATAATAGACTTGTCTTAAATATGCAGACGTGTTTGCAAATGATTTATGTAAATAATATTATTTCGAGGACTGTAGATGACCTTTTTTATTTGTCTACTTATATTGCTAATAACCTGTGTTGTGTTGTTGTTGTTTTTTCATTTCTCAGTAATATGTCTGGTGGGCCTGGGCCTGGTGGTTTTCTTCTTCAGCTTCTTATTGTCGATATTCCGCTCCAAATATCATGGTTATCCGTATAGGTAATCTTTAATTTTTATTAAATCCTAATCCTAGGTCATTTAAAAAAGTTATTGTTGTTTATCTGTTATTGACAAGTGCCAAAGTTAAGTTGAGACATCGTGCAGCAGCAGTTGGGTATACATTTCTGCTTCTGAAGTCTATGAAGGTTTTGCCATTGACCTCTAAGGGGGCAGTTGTTAGTGAGAATCCAGTGATGATTGGAAACGTTTAAGTAGACAACCTTATTTTGCCAGTTGTGCCACACTTCACAAGATAACTGACATGAGTTTGGGAGCAACTGTTTCTTTCTAGGTGCTTTCTTTCTTTTGCAAAACAGTGATAGCTGATCAGAATCATTATTGACATTGTTGACTAGAGAAGTCAACAAAGTAGGAGAAGTTTAAGGCCACTTTTACACCTTACCTGGGAAGGAGGGAAACGTCCCTGATGGCAGTTGTAGCTCTTTTCTCACAGGAATTAGCACACGTAGGAATGCTCTAGTCCGTTTTTATCCCACAAGAACACGTGCGCATGACCGGGTCCTCCAACGTAGCTTTTACAATGATGGGTGTTCTTGTGGGATAAAAGTGGAATAGTGCCATCATGCAGTTGCCATCATGGAAGTTTCTCTGTACCCCAGGTAATGTGTAAAAGTGGCCTAACTGGATATAATCACAACAGAGCAGAACATACTCCCCTTACCCCACTGTGTAGCACTTCCCTGAGACTGCTCACAGAGTAAAGTTATATTAACACCTAATACTGGTGTGAGAATTTGGCTCAGTCCTAATAAAGACTGTTTGTTTATTATTTTAATAAATCTTTCCCCAAAGGATCAAGGTAGTATACATAATAAAAGAAAAGCTATTGATAATTTCATGTTTACACATTTCCTATATTTTGGACTTTAATTAAGCAGAATAAGCTTTATAGGAGTATTAATAATCTTATAAAAGAATTTACTTTTTTAGAAACCAGACTGGACAGTCCCACACCATAGTCCTACCTTGGTGGATTTGCCTATCCTCAAATACACAAAGTATTTGGACTTCATAGGAGTAGAGGGAATTTCACCTCCAGTGATTTAGTGTTTGATAACAAGCCATTTGATTCCTGTGAGCTTTGAATTTGGTTTTGGATCAGACCCTAGATGAAAACATAAACAATATTTATTTTAATCAGCGAATTGCTGATTAAATAGGAAATTTCACCTATCATGTGAAATAAAATTTCAGATACTTCAGATATGAGTAGGTTAATCTTTAATAGGCAGAGTCCCCACCACCACCACCACCACCTTTGAGACATTTATATGAATGCTTCAAATGATAGAGTGGGTGGATAATAACATAGATACTAGATGTGAGTAGAAACTCTTTTTTCCTTTTGTAAGGTCTTTGCTGAAATCAGAACAAAGCACAGATGTCTTTTTTCCCCCCAACAGACTGCAATATGAACTTATCAATTCAACTGATTTTTTGGATTATTAATAGAAGGGTTTATTTTAACAGCAAGGATGGAGAATACATTACTACCTAAAGTACACACTTAAATATTTGATTAATGTTTACTGTCAAATTTAAAGAGCATTTTTAATATCTTTTGGAAAGGTTTTAAGTCTCATTAATATGTATACTTGCTATTTCAGTAAAGATAATTAGTTTTCTATTATACTCTGTTGAACAAATTGTTATTACTAATGACATGCATCAGGGACATGACTTCTCACCAGGCCAAGAGCAAAATACCATGACAGCCTGATAATTGTATAGAGTTTACTTAATCTGCACTGTATATTACTAGTAGAACTTTGCGATCTTCCTTTCTTTTCTTCTATTTAATTTTGCTTTTGTTCCCTCCCTCAGCAGACTTAAGATGATTCTCATACTTGCAGAATATCTCGGTAGACCATAATCTTACATTCAGTCTGTGCTCTAACAAGAAAATACATAGTTTAAAACAACCTTCCGCTTAAGAGAGGAGTTAAGGCTCTCACAATTTTTAATAAAGGTGAAGGCAAAGTGTCTGTACATGGAGTCCTAAGTTGTAAGCGAGCACAATATGGCATGCAAATTAAGGTGGGAGCCTTATCTTATGATTTCCATGCTTTTTGGAGCACAAGTGAATTTATAAGAGCCTTAACTCCCCTCTTAAACGGAAGGTTTTTTGAACCTAGAATTTCAATGTTTTTTGACATGGGAATACACTAAATTCCCACTCCTACTACCCTATGAACCTGGAAAAAATAGACTGATTTTTGTCTGAATACAACATGCCCATCAAGAATATAAGAAAACCATAAGCTTCCACCATCATGGCAAGGTATCTGTATTAATCCAGTATTGGGGTAAAATAGACCCCCCAATTAAGTCACAATTTTTAAAAAAATGAATGTGATTGATTTGATAATGACTCCAGTTTAACAAAAAAAAAATGTTATCAAGAGTTATTGGGTGAAAACAGACATGACACTAACCACCCTTGGTGGTTATTTATGCATGTTGCAGGGCTGTATTGGTGCCCTATGCAACCCTGCAACATGCATAAATAACCACCAAGGGTGGTTAAAGGGTGGTTAGTGTCATGTTCTGTTTTTACCCACTGTTTGCGGTACAGAAACAATACTAACACAAAATGTATTTGGGGTTAATAGTACCCCAACATACCCAAAATTACAGTACTGGGAGCTGAATTTAATCTTTGGGTTGAATATGATCCCCAGTACCTTAGGCGTGTAGTATTTTCATTTCCCCATACATTACAATTGGTGTCAAATTTACCCCTAAACTGTTTTAGTGAAATTGTCAATTTTAAGAAAAATTAGAACAGGAGGAGGGGACGAACCAACACAGGACAATTGACCTCATTACTATTTAGGAATACATGAAGTATGGAGTGGTACAGATTTGCTAAAAATGTTTAATGAATTTTTGGTAACAATTGGAGGGCCGATTTACCCCAAAATCCAACTGAGGGTTAAAACAAACAAACAAAAATCTTAACCTAAAACCTATTTACCTAACTAAATCTATAACCTATTTCAGAAACACATATGCCCATCCCCTTAGGACCGGAATGTCTGTCAACTCTAAAAATTTATTCCAAACTTCTTCAAATAATAAAAATAATGAATTATTTATTCAGAGGAACATTACCAACAATCAGATATTATTCTGGGAACCATTTCGCTATGATTTGAGTAAAACCACTTGATGCCTTGTTTTAAAAGATGCCAGCCTCTCACAACACCAACTCATTTCTAGGGATGTGCTAACAGAACCATGTTCGGATGTTCGGCCGTTTGGTGGTTCGTGTTGAACTTTGAGTTCGGATTCAGTATTCCGTTCAGTCAGGCTCGGTTCAGTCTTTAGTTCGGTGCAATCGGAAACTGAAAATGACATTTGGTTTTTGAAATAAAGGGAAAAAACAGAAAAACATATTTCCGGCTATAACATTTTTGTTTCTTATTCGATTTTGATGACATTTGGGAAAAACAGCGGGAAAAACGTGACTTTGGGCAGGAAAAACGTGACTGGAAGGGGGAGGCAGCTGAGGGAGCAGACTTCCTGGCAACAGGGGTGGTTTCAGGGCCAAATAATACCAATACCGAAAAAAATCGATTTTTGTACTGATAGCACTCTTTTGAATGTTCGGCCGAAACGAACAGCCAAATCCGAACTCAGGTTTCGAACTGCACGACCGAACATCCGAACGGCGTTCTGTTCGCCCATCCTTATAAGTTGAAGAGGTACATTTTACATTAGGTACTAACTGCCCTCAACAGTGTAATAATTCTGACTGGTACTCAGTTCATTCTTGTTGATTAAGGCTGAAATTTGGTCTTCGGAAAACTTCGGAGTTTGGTGAAGATTACAGTATTTGGTTCCAAAAGGCCAATTTCCAAATTTCTGAGGACCAAGGCCGTTATTCAGAATACTTCAGAAAGCACTGCATGCGTGGGAGTCTGATGGACAGTTGAGCTTCTTCTGGAAATGAAACTTAGTGCCATATTTGGTAAGAGGGTGATATGGAAGGGGACAGTTGAGTGATGGTAAGCCAGATGGCAAGTTTTGATTAGCTGGCCAAGCCAGATGGCAAGCTTTTGATTGGATGGCAGGGCAAAATAAAAGTGGCTGCAGCCATTTTGTCCATTCCTGTTTGGTGAATTTGGCTGTGTGCTACAGTGCTGCTGGATCTGTAAGTAATCAGCTGGGAGGGGAGCCTGTCCTGCCCATAGGGGCAATGCTGGGGAGTGGGGGTTACATTTACCTTTATCATGTCATGCAGTTGTTTTTTTTAAAAAAAAATTGGGTGCCACATTGCTTCTTGTTCTGCCTGCTGCTTGGTTGGCACTTGGCACCATGAGGCCAGAGGGATCTCTCTGTCTGGCTTCCCTTCCCTTTGCCTGGTCTGTTCAAGTTTCCAGTGCCACGGTACCAATGTCATGCCAAGAGGGTGCCCCTGGCTGTGTGTGAATATCTGGTTTCTTAATTTTGTGGGCCTGGACTTGCTGGCTTTTGGTGGTATTTATTTCTCCATGCAGCTGCAGACTGTTTTGCGGGCTTGTGTGTGTTGTCTAGGTTGTGGCATGGCACAACAGAGCCGAATTGTAAAGTGTAACTTCTACTCTTCTGCCAACTGTTTGGCACCATGAGACCAGACTGGGATCTCTGTGCCTGGCTCCACTTCCCTTTGCCTGGTCTTTTCAAGTTAAAAGTGCTACGGTACCAATGCCATGCCAAGAAGGGTTCCCATGGGGGTGTGTGTGTGAATGTCTAGTTCCTTCATTTTGTGAGTGCTGGGACCTGGGCTTTCTGGCTTTTGATTGGATTTATTTCTCCATGTAGTTGCAGACTGTTTTGCGGGGTTGTTATATTCTTCTTGAGCGAATGTCCCATGCTAGCCTGCATTTTTGTGCACTGCGTGGTTGGCATAGTGATTGAAATGGGTGCACTCACTGGTGATGGTGGGCCCTGTTGTGGGTACACTACTGTTGTTGTTGTTGTTGTTTTTTATTTCTGGACGCAGTTGCACTTTTCTGGGGTTGTTTTCTGGAGTGATTGTCCCACTCTTGCTAGCCTCCTTTTCTGGTTAGTGATTTGGCTGTGGGTTTAAGAACATTACAACAACTTTCTGAAGTTTTCCGAGGTCCGGAATTCTGAATCCGAATACTGAAACTTTTGAAACAGCACCGAAGGGCCACCGAGTACTTGGGCTGAGTACTCAGAACTTCGGTATTTGGCCCAAGTACTCAGAAGTACTATTTGGTATATCCCTATTGTTAATCTCATGCCGTAGAAAAATTTAATGTTTGTAAATAAGAGATGCCATACTGGGTCAGGTCAATGGTCCAGTGAACCTAGCATGTTGTCTTTTACAGTGGCCACTCTCAGTTTCTTTGGGGAAGTACTCAATAAATCATAATGGAATCATCCATTCCCTGATATTCACTTCCAGCTCCCAACAGTCAGAGGTTGGATTCCCTAACCTCCTCGACTAATAGCCATTTTTGGACATATCCTCCAAGAACTTATCCAGTCCTTGTTTAAACCCAGCTATGCTACTGATCTTCACAGCATCCTTATCAATAAGTTCCACGAGTTAATTGTGCGTTAAGTAAAGAAGTACTTCCTTTTATTTTAAATCTGCTGCCAGATTTTGTTTCATGGAGTGTCCCCTAGTTCCAGTGTTACTTGAGAGGGTAAATAGCAGCTCCATTTTTACTTCTTCCATGACACTCATGATTTTATAAACTTCTGTCATAGCCTTTCTGTCATTCTTTCTCTAATGTGAATAGCATTAACCTATCGATCCTCTCTTTGTACGGAAACTATTCCAGACCCTGGATCATTTTTTGTCTTTCTCTGCCCCTTTTTTAGTTCCACCACATCTTTTTTCTGGAATTGGACAACCAGAACAGCACACAGTATTCAAGGTGTGGTCACACCATAGATTTAAATAGTGCCATTATGACATTTTTCTGAATTCTTTTCTATCATTTTCAGAATAATTCCAAACATTCTGTTCACCTTTTTACTGCTGCCACACATTGAGCTGAGGTTTTGAATGAATTGTGCACAATGACTCCAAAGATCCCTTTTCTGATTGGTAACACCTTAGACCCCCATCATTGTGTATATATAGATTGGATTATTTGCCCTTATCTGCATCGCTTTGCACTCGTCAATATTAAATTTCATCGTCCTAGTCACTGAGCCATGCAAGATCCTCCTAAATTCCTCTGAGTTCTCCCTGCTCTTAATTATCTGGGATAACTTTGTCACCTGCAGATTTGATCACCTCACTCTTTGCTCCTTTTTTCCAGATCATTAATGAATATATTAAACACCACCAAT
This sequence comes from Sphenodon punctatus, assembly GCA_003113815.1. Taxonomy (NCBI): domain Eukaryota; kingdom Metazoa; phylum Chordata; class Lepidosauria; order Sphenodontia; family Sphenodontidae; genus Sphenodon; species Sphenodon punctatus. The sequence goes on from QEPC01001296.1 coordinate 550,662, forward strand.
CCCAGTACAGACCCCTGGGGCACCCTGTTAATTTTCCCCACTGTAAAAATAGATCATTTAGTCCTACCCTTTGTTTCCTATCCTTTACCCTGCTACCAACCCATGATGGGACTCTTCGTCTAATCTCATGACTACATTTTCTCAAGGGTTTCTCATGATGGTCCTTGTCAAATGCTTTCTGAAAATCCAGATTCACTATACCATCCAGATCACCCTTATCTACATGCTTGTTGACATCCTCAAAGAATTCCAGTAGATTAGCAAGGCATGACGTCTCTTAACTAAAATCATATTGGCTCTTCCCCATTGTGTCATGTTTGCCAACATGCCCAATAACTATATTCTTTACAGTTGTCTCTACCAATTTGCTCAACACCAACATCAGGCTCACTGGTCTGTAGTTTTCAAGGTCCGCTCAGGAGTCTTTTTTGTTGATAGCATTATTTTTCCAGTGGGACAAAGCTGTTGCCTAATGCCCTTGTTCCAGAATGACTGGCAAAAGCTATGTTAGCAGAACATTCAATAAGAAAATGATTGGCAGTGTTCTTGTATCCTGTGTTGCTTCCCATTCTAAGACCTCTTTTCTGGGTTCTTTCATTATCACATGATGTATTCCTGGTGATATTAGATAAGGACCCTGGCAAAAGCCCCAGGTAGGGTCAACAGAGACAGGAAACAGATACTATTAATCATGAAAGAGGATAGTAGAGAGAAAAATCAAAATATTTGGAACAAAATGGTCAATGTTGGGCCCTTTTTACACAGACACTCTTAACACCGATAAAATGGGTGTTACATTTTATTATACATGGTACAGGGCACAACATGAGATGCCTCCACCCAGTTTCTCTGGGTGGACATGGGTGGAGGCGGCCATGTAAACACCACTTGCAGTGGGTGTTGGTGTGTGCATGCTTCCGCGCCACACCCATCTCCACCCACCCACGGAGCAATGGACTCTGCTGCCGATTGCTCCGTGGTGGGTGGAGATGGGTGTTGCGTGGGAGCGTGCACACACCAACACCCACTGCAAGTGGTGTTTACACAGATGCCTCCACCCATCTCCACCCAGAAAAACTGGGTGGAGGCATCCCATGTGGTACCATGTATACAAAATGTAACACCCATTTTATCAGTGTTAGAGCGTCTGTGTAAAAAGGGCCTTAGAGAGGAGCAGCTGACAAAGAGGGTAAGGAGTGGGAATGGTACCATGATGGTTCCATAGTCCACAGGACCTGAAGGATAAGTAAGATAAACCATGGACTCATTTAGTGAAAGTTTCCAGGAGCTACTATTGCTATCACAAATGTCCCTTACTTAAATTTCTTTACAAGAAACCTCTGAAAGTTAACCAGTATTTATTTATTTATTATTCCTAATAGCATTTATCTGCTGTTTCATATTTTGAAAGAATTGTGGTAATCCAATCCCAGTACATCAATAATAATTGTATCATCTCCCTAGACAGCTTCATCACCACCACCTCGTTTTTCAAATTCTTTCTGAAATTACACTCTTTCCAAAAGGCCTGCAAGTCATATTCACTCTCTCCATACACATTAACAAATAAAATGCTTGATTCCCTAGCCTCAGCAGTAGGGAAACAAATTGCAACACATCAGCTATACCACAAGTGGACTCATCCTAGGAAGGAGATTTTTCTTATATTTATTCTGTTCTTTCTACCAAGGAATATGGTAGTTTTCAGCCTGGACTCCAGAAGAACCCAGCTGCTGAAGGCTACATAAAAGATGCCGAGGGCTACATAAAAGCTAGTCACAGCCTAGTTAGGAATTAATCTGGGCCCCCCAAAACATTTACAAATTTGGATAACTGAACAAACAGGATGTATGGTGAAAATCCCTGCTGAATTATTTGTGTTTTCATCCATCCTGCGCCCTGATCTTTATCTGTTTACTGTGTAAGCTCTTTTTAGTAGGGAACATCTAAATTTGACTGTCTATATAAATAATAAACCATAATTAACAGGATGAAATATCACTGTTCTAGGTGTTCTTAAGAGGCTTTTTACACTCTGCTGTGGAAGATGGCTACAAATCCAGAGAAATTATTTCTGTTGCTTTATTATTTACACACTCTGTGACTGGATGATTTAAGAATATTCATGCCTCTCTCTCTCTCAACATCTCTTGCAGTTTAATTTTATTTTTTCTCTATTGCTACAAGTTCATAAATGGTGCTGTATTTATCTTTATTCCCAATATCCCAATGATTATTTCCAACCAATATGGCTCTTCTTTAAAAAAAAAAAAAAAAAGAGAGAATTCCATTAGGCTACAACTACTATTGATCATGGATATTTTCAACTACATAATTTGATATTAGCATATAAGATAATAAAAATTAATAAAACATCAATAAAATTAAAATTGATAACTACTTTTTTATGAAAAATACTTCCTAATACCTTTGACTATGGCAAAGAGAACAATTTAGCTTTCATTTCTTGTTTCCTAGTTCAATTTTAAACTCTTTGAAAAAGAAATGTTTTAGGGGAAAAACTTAAGAAGGGAAACCAGCTTGGGGAATAACTTGCACATCGTTAAATATGTATGCAACATAACATTAATGACAAGCATATTATTGATTGGCTCGGCTAACAAATACTTCTGTGTCTGCAAAAAAAGGTGTGCAGAGACCATGCTATTTACTATCCATCAAAGGTCATTTTAATGCTATGAAAACTAGTTGCTGTAGTCATTAAACATGCAATTATAAAACATTTAGATTAAGAGGGTAATTATAGGGATAAGCCTGCAAGGCTTCTACAAAAGTCAGATGATGCTTACCTATTTGATTTCTAACCTACTAGCATGCTTTATATCATGTCATCAAAATAGTGGACTAAGAAGCAGCAGCTTGGTATAGTTTAGCTGAACTTTCAAAATCTTTACTAAGGTTACTCATGAGAAAACCACATAGTAGGACTGAAATGCTGTACCGCTGCAGCAGCATTTACCGGCGGAAAGTGCTCTTCTGCACCAAGCAGCATGGTTAGGAAGGGAGCGATTTTCGCGCTTTGCACTCGCGGCTTTTCTCGGTTGCTGCCGCGGTAGTTTCACCACTGTAGATTTCACGCAGAAGCGGCAGGTTTGCCACAGTTTCCCCTTTCCCTTAAGCATGGCAGCTTTGTGATTTTCGCAGCATTGCAGCCAGGGCTGTAGCCACTGTGGTGCGGGGGAAGTTGCTGCCTTGTAAACAAAGTTCTTCGAGGGGCTTCTTCCATTCTCACTTGCGCGCCCATCACTTACCAGCATATACCAAGCTCACTAGCTTAAAAAAAAAACATGTGACATTCACACGCCCCCACCCTATATAATGTACCTAAACCCAATACCGTTCCTTCAAACCCTAAGCAATTAGGAAGAAAATTCCATGCAGGGTCGGAAGGGTGGGTGCTTGTGGGAATGTTCGGTGCCATCTCAAAGAACCTTGTTTACAAGACAGCAGCCTTCTGTTTTTCTTTGAGTGGCTCCTCCCATTCTCACAAATGGGAACATATCAGGGCCGGCCCCAGGCATATGCGGCATGTTTCCCCATTTGTGAGAATGGAAGGAGCCCCTCGAAGAAGGACTTTGTTTACAATGCAGCAACATTCGCTGAGAAGGAGGGGACAGGGAGGGGACTCTTCCCCCACCCATGTAGCAGTGCTGCGGGACTAGAACTGAGCTGTTTAAAAAGACGGTGCTGGTGGTGCAAGAGAGACTCCTCCGGGACTCGGGAGCAGGGCTCCCAGCTCCCGTGAATGCTGCATATACCTGGGGCCAGCCCTGATCACTGCCGACCCCCTCCCAGGGCAGAGCATGGGCGCAAATGCGCCCCCCGCCCTGCGCCACGGTGGCTACGCCCCTGCATTGGATTCTGAAGCAGGTAGTCAGAGTCACCCTAAGTTCATTCATTCAATGATCTATTATTCAGCATCATGGTGCATCAGGGACCCGCGCTCAGTGGCGGAAGGTGGCATAAAATCGCTTGTGTTCACAAACTGCAGACATGCCGCATCTGCAGATGCTGCCAGCAGGTAATGCGGAATCGCAGAAATATCGAGGGGACGGCGGCGGCAAGACACATTAAGTGCCGAGTTCTCGGAATGGAATGGCAACGTGGTAACAGCTGCTGCCGCTTCAGCACCACCGTATAGTTGATGGTTGACAGCTAAATACTGTACTGATGCTTATCCAGTACTGCTACAGTCAATTATTATCATCATAGAACCATTATACTCTTGGTCCAAATTTTTACCCTAATGTGCATTGTTGCAACCCTTTTAATTCTTATTAAATTAGATTATTTTAAAAAATAAATAAATATGTAAACTGGTGAAGATATAAGAACTGCCACACACACCCTCCATGCGGGGGAGGATTCTTGTTACTGCACTTCTCGGAGAAAGGAGGCAGCAGGGGTAGCTGGCTGAACTCCCCTTCCAGGCAGGGAAGGGTTAAGATGCATTTCACATTTTGAATTGGGGCTGTTGCCCGATCGAGGCCCTTTCAGCACTGAGGACCACCTTTCCCTGCTGAGTTTTAAAATAAAGCAGGTGGTGGCAGAGCAGGGAGAGCCTGGCAAAGTGGCGCACCCTTCCAAATCCTATCTTGAATTGGTGCTATAGGAAGGGCTGAGACAAGAGCAAGTAGTCCAGTTCCACAGGGAAATAACCTTTGGGGAGCGCTTTCAAGTGTTTGTTGGTAATTCATCAGTCTGTGGTGATTCCATGCTTCCACCACTGTCAATATCGGTGCCTGTGATTTTTTGATTTTTTTTTAACTTTTCATCACTTTCTGTCACTTTTTGGACTTTTATGGCAGTTTTATGACACCTTTACAACACTTTTACAGCACTTAGCTGGCACTCTTATGTTTTCATGGCCCCTGGTGTGTGCGCAGAGTGCACATGATGTTTGGGATGAGCCCCATAGCAGCTCTGTTGAACTCATGAAAAATAAAGAAAAATGGTGAAAACAGCAAAAAAGACGGTAGGTTTCCACGTCCCGTTAATGAAGGCAAATGACCTGTTCCAATAGAAACAGCATTTTCTGCAATTTTTCATTACAGGCTTAACTGTAGACTGTGCTGGTTGATTTTATAGAGGACATGAAGGATTTTTTCCCTTCAAAGCAGATTGGCCTAGCCTGTTCAGTTTTTTCACCTTCCCTATAGTGTCTTCATCCATTGTTTGCACTTGCAATACCCATAAAAAACAGACATGACACCAATATAGATGGAATAAAGACCTTGGCCACAACTTTATTGTACAATACAGACAAACATAGGTAACCCACCAATTAGCATAACCTGTGTGCATAGCGGCAGGGATTCTTGCTGAATAAAGCAAGAAGGGGACTGGGCTACCCCCATCCCACCCTCCCGGGTTCCTCGACCTTTCAAGGTCACCCCTTGGGTCAGGGTGGAGTAGCACCCCAGTACAGCCGTCCCGAGCCTGAACCAGGGCCACCACCCCTAAGACTCCCCGGGTCCCCATGTGGTGATGCGACACTGCAGCGTCCTCCTAGACCATAGAGAGCCTCACCACAGCATGGTTCATAAGCCACTAACCACCACAAAAAGGGGGAGGAGCCAAAGCTCCTCATCCCTTTCCCCCACACAGGTATGCCAAACTGCAATTGTCAAGTCTCCCATAAGTCCCCAAGCCAGGTATTAATTCTGGGTTTTGACAGGTGAACCGTGTTTGACAAAAGAGACTTGCATTGTGCCATACGCCTCACTCGTGGTGTATGATCCTGCCTACAAAGCCTTCAACACCACCCCATACTGCTTTGCTCACTTTGCACTTGGTCCTCACAATTGTGGCTGAATCGTGGGTGTACCGCCACAACCATTTGCTGCCAAACCCATCGGACCACCAGATGGATGCCCTTGGCCACCCGGCCCGCAGCCGCATAATTCAAGCTTTGAGGCTGCATTGAGATCCCATGCATTGTCCGGCTCGGCCCCAGGTCAATCTTGGCCAGGACCATATCAAGCTGCTGTGTCCAGCAGCGAAAGCACCAGTCAAATGACTCCTCTGCATCCTGCAGTTGTAATACCCAAACAGGCAAGCATACCGAATGTGCACTAGCTGTGCTCCTAATTCCGACGCTGCAGCTGGGCACCCTGGCCAACATGCTGTGCTGTGACCACACACTCAGTCCATCACGAGTATCCTATTGCCTGTTGAAGATAAGAAAAAATTAGCAAACATCAACAGTTGATCCCACAACTGGGAATGCTTATCAGTTGTGCATATTGGGGGCGGAGGAGGGGGGAGAGAGAGGGAGGCCTGTAAAACCAGATCATGTGTCAGAATGGGATCAGCTGGATCAGAAAGCTCCAGAACTCCACAAATGACCTCTTGTTTGAGCACCAGATTGATTTTGTTATGGCAACTCTAAAGCCCCCATCAAAATTCGCTTCACAGGTGTCCACAGGGCCTACAGCATCACCTCCACCTACAGGAGATGTCTTGTTCTTCTGAAAACCAGACAAAGCACCAACAATATAATTATGTAAACACTAACGTGCTTGTCTGAGACATACCTGATTAAGGACAGGTATTTTGAAGCAAGCCATTCCAACAACCCCATGATCCTGGAAGGCTTACTGGGCTGGTGATTGACGACATGCACCACAGCTAAGTTAACCAACCAGAAGAATCTGTGGGAACTAAAAAAAATTCTGTCCCACGCAGCTTGCGTGCTACCAACAATAGGAATAACTCAGGGAGTGTTATGTTCCTTGGATATTCCCTTGGAAGTGATGGGAAAATGCCTGCCATGGCTTGGCACAACTGTTCACAGAAAGCACTCTAGAGAAAAATTGAGGTTCCCCAACTGAATAGCCTCAAATGTTACCTTCTTCGTACCCATGAATCCACTGAGAATGGTCTCCAGAGCAGCCAGCTTGTCGAGGGGGAGGCTCAATGTGCCGATGACTGTGCATCTTGATGCCTAATACTGAAAGTCTGGCTACCAGACCCTCAGTTGTATCCGCAGCTAGCAGGACCCCTGATTCCACTGCCACCTTATTGAATGTAGCAGTCAGCCAGGCATACTTCTACAAGTTCGCCCAACCCGAAAACAGTCAGAGACACAGTGTGAGATGGAGGACAGGCCCAACTTTGTCTTGACCACCCACTCCAGCACATCTTTCGGAGGCAGAACAAGAAATAGCATAGCCCACTGGCATTGCCTTGTCCTAAAAGAATTGACTCCCAATGCCCCCCAGAGAAATGGAAACAAAACAAAATGCAGACCGAGTGTTGCACTTCCCCAGAAGAGTCCAAAGGCCCCATGAGCAAACTATGTGCCCTGCGGCATCACCGGATATGTACTGCCCTGTGCCCAGGTCAGGAGCAATGCCCTTATTAGTAAGCCACCCCTGAGTAGGAGAGGAGATGGATTAACAGTTATTTATTGGTGGACTGCAGCCCAATCCCAAGAGGGGGTACCACCAAATCAGAAAAACATGGCACCTCCACAGCTACAGCAGTATAAAGAGGGGAATTAATACCACTAATAACACTGGGACTTCCCCAGTGTCTAGATATGAAAATGCGGCACCAGAAATAATAAAAGTAACAATAATATATTGTTAATATTGATAATTATTAATATAATATGTTGTTATTACTGTTAATATTGCAAATAACAGCATGATGTTGTATATGGATAAGATATTGTCCCATAATATTTTGTCATGTAAGCTGTTGCTGATAATACTGCTGCTGTTATATATTTATAATATATTGTCCTATATGAACCATAATTATTGCTGTTATAACCATATATCGGTAGTGTATTGTCCTATAATGTATTGTTCTATATGCTGCTAATAAATCAAAATATAGCACTGCCTTGTTGTGTGCTAGCTTCTCCCATGTCTACAAACAATAATGATCCCTCAGTTAAAGTAGACTCTCTGGTGTCTACATACTTATAATGAGCTCTTTTTAAATATATATATATATATATATATATGAACCCTTGATTTTCCATTTTCTTTTCCAAGGATTTTTCTAACTTTAAAGCCAGAATGGCTATTCAATGGATGATGCCGTCATTCTTGAAAGACAAATGCAGAACTATACGTGTGTGTGTGTGTGTGTGTGTGTGTGTGTGTGGTCGATTACCTCCTATGTGAGTTCACTTAACAAGTTACAGCTGGAAAGAGTCTAATAAAATTAGAAAGGAAGATTGACAGGTCCTTGCAAAATTGCATCACCATAGCTGGTACCTTATTTTGCCACAACCACCTGTCTGCTCCTGTCTCCTTCAAGCAAACATTATTTTAGTCTGGTTTGTACAGCAACCAATACTGTGGAGCCTCCTGCTACATCTGAAGAGTTCAAAATTATTATAAAAAGAAAAATCACAGAGTCCTTGCAAAACTGTACCTCCATAGTAGTTAGTTTAGTCAGTCCAAACACGTCTCTAGGTCCGTGTGCACTGCCGTGAAAACTTTATCTGGGTTGATGTATAAACGACTGCTCACACACACCATGTTAAGACCACAACTGTTAGCTGAATGTTTGGAAGCAATAGCTCTGTGTTGGCGGGCGGCGAGATCAATAAAAATACATTGCCTCCCGTGATATAAACAAACTTTCAAATAACCATGGATAATGAAATCTTTCTTATCCTAGCCCAACAATTAAATCTACTCTGGACATGAGTCCATAAACTTTATAAAATATATTTGCCAAGTTCTTTGTTAAAATAAACTAAATTTACATCCAATAAAATTCACATCACGTGTGTGTGTCAGCCAATCAATACATTGTTTCCAGTGTCCCTGTTTCATGGTATAAGCAAACACTCAAATGGACTGGTGAGAGAGATAAAAATACCATCTTGCATTCAATCCTTGACTTAAAAAATGAGTAATGAAATCTTTCTTGTCTGAGCTCTACAATTACCTCTGGCCTGGACATGAGTCCCATACTATTACCAACTATATGCTAAGGTCACTGCTAAAATGGTATGTGTATGTACCAGGGATATTGTGAATTATGTAAACAATCATGGCTGTGAGTTCAATCAGAAAATTTGCCACCAGTATCTCATAATAATAATAAGGGCAAACTCCAAACTGATTGCTGAGGAAGATGAAATATAAATCTTGCATTTATCAGTGACTTAAAAGCAAACTCCCAACTGATTGCTGAGGAAGATGAAATATAAATCTTTCATTCAGCAGTGACTTAAAATTGGGTAATGACTCCCAACTGATTGCTGAGGAAGATGAACTATAAATCTTGCGTTCAGCAGTGACTTAAAAATTAGGTAATGACATTCTTATCAATATAATGGTAGGGGCAAAATTGGAATTAGAAAGTGTGAAACAATTCGAAGCTTCGCTTTCGTTGTTGTCTCAGTATAATGGTAGGGGCAAATTCTTATCCCAGCTCAGCAAATTGGGTAATGATACCATTCTTATCCCTGCTCTGCCATTACAACTGCTCTTCTGAAATGATTCCCTGAACATTTAGACTCGCCAACAGCTCCAGCTATTAGTGAGTAGGTTTTGGGGGGGCACAACTTCTTTCTGTTAAGAGGTGGGAGTGAACAACAGAAAATTGATTGCCCACTGTGGCCTGATTGGGGGGTACTTCCAACTGAGCAAGATAGGCCACTGTTGGAGACAGGATACTGGGCTCGGGACCAAGATTGGCTACTGATGGAGATAGGAAGCAGCAGGGTGGGGTGTGTGTGCTGTTTTGGTTCCCCCACCATATCCTTGCTGTCCAAGGACATACCTGGCATCGGGACATATCTGCAATCCTCAGGTGGGCAAAAAGCTCCTGGCCTCGCTGTAGGGTTGCCACCTTATGTATATTTTTCCAGCCCACTTATGAAACATACATGTTGCAGGGCTTGCATTGGTGCCATAGGTGCCAATGCAGGCCCTGCAACATATATGTTTCATAAGTGGTCTGGAAAAATATACATAGGTGGCAGCCCTGCGTCACTGGCCAGATGGGGTAAAAGGGGGAGGCACCAGAAGACACAGATGTTTACCTGACCCTCAGCCCGCTACCATGGCGCTTCCCCACTGGCCCCCTCAGTACCCCACTTATGGAGGGATGGGGGGAAACACCCAGCCCCTTCAACCTGAGCCTGATTTGGGGGCAGGTCGAAGGGGCAGGCGGAGAGGGGCGCGCAAATCCGCACCCCTCTCCGCCTACATCGGGAGGGCGTTCTTTTATAGCTTGTGCAACCACTGGGTGCATCCAAGCTGAATGATTATTAAGGAATTGTTGCAACTGAGAGGTCAAGTGTAAGGTAAGCCTAGGTAGGAAAACTGGAATGGAAATTAAGGCATAGAATGCAACGTCTTAGGAGGTGGGGGTCGCAGTTATTGCCAATAAGGGAGCGTGTGACCTTTTGCATCACCTCTAACCCTAGTGGTTGTTGGGATCACCACTTCTAAGCAGGATAGCACTAGTCCTTAGCTCTTGGCAGTCTGTCATCCCTCCCTCCAGACCCTGACATAGGGGATCCGGATTTTGGAGGGTAAACCTGGATGGGGGTGTGTGTGTCTGCCTAGGTTATAAAGCACTGCTCCTGGTTAGTTTGAGGGGGATTTATTGAGTTTGTTTTTCCTTCTACCCAGACTGAAAGTTTAAGTTCTGAATAAAGTGTTGGAAATGCAAGGACTGTGAGATCATTGCATCCATTTGCCCAATGCAGAGTTTACAGAGGAGTGTGAGTAGGTAATCATCACTAGGTGTGTTCAAGAGGGAGGAAGGAAGCTCTCTGAGACACAAAGAGATGAGAAATCTCCTGGGGGAGGAGATTGACCAATCAGGTCCTGACAGGAGGAGAGATAGGATGGGGGAAGGGTTCCCTGATCTGTCTGTCTACTCCTGGTGTTTCTAGCAAACAAACAGGATGAGGTGCTTAGGGGGGATGCAACCAAAGGAATGTATTTCCAACACCCCTTCTCATCGTCCCGTGCACCGAATCATTTATGTGCACTGCTGACAATTCCCAATGCTTCTCGTAGCCTCTGGAAATTGTCTCTGGGTAGCGGTTTGGTCAGCACATCCGCTATCATTTCCTCTGTAGGACAATAAATCAGTTCAACAAGTCCTTCTTCTTGCGCTTCTCTCACATAGTGACGCTTGGTGTTGATGTGCTTCGACCTTGGCTTTATCCTTTCCATTTTCGTAAGCTGAATGCAGCTTTGATTGTCCTCATACATCTCAGTTGGCTTTGGTTCGTCTATTCCAAAGTCCTTTAGTAGTCTGTGTAGCCATACTACCTCTTGACATGCTTGAGTGGCTGAAATAAATTCTGCTTCTGTGGATGAAAGGGCAATTAATGACTGCTTCTGGCTAGTCCAACTGATTGCTCCGCCTCCATACAGAAATACATTTCCACTCACAGATTTGCAGTCAGTCTTGTCTCCGGCCCAGTCCGCATCCATATATCCCATCAATCTGGGGTTCTCGCTTGCTGGTAGTTTTAAGTTTAAATGCATTGTGCCCTTCAGGTACCGTGCTATTCTCTTGACTGCTATCCAGTCCCTTTGGGTTGGTGCACTTACTTTTCTGCTTAGTATTCCTACAGCAGCGGCAATGTCTGGCCTTGTGACGGTGGCTACATACAACATTTTGCCAATTGCAGTTCTGTACTGGTTGTCCTGTGGTAGGGGCTCGTCGTTGCCTTCCTGGCTTAGGAAATTTGTTTCCATAGGTGTCCCCACTTCATTAGCCTCTGTCATGCCTAGGCATTCTAAAATGTCCTTTATCTTTTGTTTTTGATTGAGAAGGAAACTTCCATCTTTTTCTCGTTCTATTTGTATTCCAAGATAGTAAGTGATACCTCCCAAGTCTTTCACCTCTATTTCTTTGTTCAGATTCCTGACGATTTCATCACAATCTCGTTTGTTTTCATGGCATACAATCAGATCATCCACATAAGTTAGAATGTATGTCCTCCTTTTATTTCTGAACCTTGAGTATAGGCAGGGGTCAGCTTCTCCCTGTATGAACCCCTCCTTAAGGAGCAATTGATTCAATTTTTCGTTCCAGACTTTCGCTGCTTGCTTTAAACCATAGATACTCTTTTGAAGTTTGCACACAAGTTCCTCCTTCCCAGGTTCTTTAAATCCCGGCGGCTGCTGCATGTAGATATCCTCTTTGATATCACCATGTAGGAATGCAGTCTTCACGTCTAAGTGCTGCACTTCCATTTTTCTTGCAGCTGCTATGCTGAGGAGTGTTCTTATTGTGGTGTGCCTTACTACTGGAGCAAAGGTTTCGTCGTAGTCTTCGCCGTATTTTTGGGAATATCCCTTGGCCACTAATCTCGCTTTGTGGCGCGTGATTTCCCCTTCTGCATTATGCTTGGTCTTGAAGACCCATTTGCATCCAATGGCCTTTTTGTTTTCAGGTAGCTTTGTGAGTGTCCATGTTTTATTTTCATTAAGAGACTCAATTTCTTCCTTGGCAGCATCTCTCCATTTGCGCGCCTCACTGGTTTGCATTTTTTGAATGTCTTGCCATGTTGAGGGCTCCTGTGGTTCCTCCACTTTTGCCACGTAGGAGAATCTCGCTGCTGGCACTCCTTTGTTGTGTCTTTCAGAACGTCTCACTTCTGGTTCTGGTTCTGCTTCAGCTTCAGTTTCAGTATCAGCATCAGTGTTATCTTCTGGTTCCAGTTCTGGTTCTGCTTCAGTTTCAGTATCAGCATCAGTGTTGGTGTCAGTGCCCCCTTCTGGTTCAGGTTGATTGAACATGGTCAAATCAAATGAAACTTCAGCTTCCTCTTTTATCTGCAGTTCTGCAGTCTTTTTCTGTCTTGATGAACTTGGCCTCATTAGGTCTGGCATTTGATCAGTGCTTCCCTTTTCATTTTCATCAAAATAGACCACACTGCTTATCTTCACATTTCCAGTGTCAGTGTCCATTACTCTGTATCCCTTGCATCCTTGTGCATAGCCAACAAGTATCCCTTCTTCACATCTGGTGTTAAGTTTGGTCCTTTTGGCCTTTGGGATATAAGCATAGGCTTTAGAGCCAAACACTCTAATGTGCCCCACACTGGGCTTGTTCCCATGCCATAGTTCATAAGGTGTTGCTTTTGCACCTTTGGTTGGGAGCCTGTTCTGCAGGTATGTGGCAGTCATTACTGCTTCCCCCCAGTATTTGTTTGGCAGATTCGCATCCAAAAGCATACATCTCGCCATCTCTATGAGAGAGCGATTTTTTCTTTCTGCTACTCCATTTTGTTCTGGTGTATGCGGGATGGTTGTCTGGTGTTCAATTCCTTTTTGCTTCAAAAATTCTTTCATCTGTTTTGAAACATATTCACCTCCATTATCTGACCTTAGGATCTGAGGTGATCTTCCAAACTTATTGCTGGCTCTTGCAACATATTCCTTAAATTTCTCCAGCACCTGACTTTTCTCTTTAATCAAGTAAGTGAACGTGAACTTGGAAAAATCATCTATGAAAGTCAATGCATACTGGTTTCCTGCAATTGTTTTTGTCTTCATAGGACCACAGATATCACTATGAATGAGCTGTAGGGGGTGCTGTGTGGCTTCCTCCTTGCTCTGATGAAAGGAGGGCCTAGTTCCCTTTCCTTTTACACAGCAAACACATCTCTCATCTTTAGTTGCACATGAGTTCATTTTAAAATGTTTAACTAGGTCTGGAAGTGCATGCAACACATCTGCATTTCTATGGCCCATCCTTCTGTGCCATTTGCTTTCACAGTTCTTATGTCTGCAATCTTTTGCAGCATTTGCATACTGATCCTGTTGCAAGCAATCTACCTTGAATAGGCCATTTGAATCCAGCATTCCTCGCATAAAAAGCTCCTTTTCCTTTGAAATTCTGCAATATTTCCCTTCAAAATGCACTGCAAAACCTTTCTGTACAGCATACTTGACACTTATAAAATTATGATCCAATTCTGGGACATATAGAGCTTCTTCAATGGTAACTTTCATTTCCTCACCGTTTCCCAGATGACATATGAGTTTAGCCCTGCCTCTTCCTTGACAATAAACTTTCTCTCCATTAGCCAATCTTATAGGAGTTCTATAAGTCCTATCCAGATCAATAAATCTGTCTTTGTCCTTTATAAGATTTTTAGTTGCTCCAGAATCAACAAAGAAATCATGTGAAGCAGTCTCACATTCTATTCCTTCCACATTTTTAAGTTGAGATGCTTTTTCCTCAACCAGGCTGAAAGCCCTATCATGGCTCCCTTTGTTCTTTGCAGAGAAGCTGGGAACTTCTTGCTTGGTGCATTGATATGCGAGATGCATGGTTTCCCCGCAATTGAAGCAACACTTAACTCTTGCAGATCCTTTTGAATTTGCAAAAGGCTTCTTGTTCTCAGCTGCCTTGCAGGCAAGCTGTGAGGAAAAGTTTGGCTGTTCATTAGTTTGAGCCATATTAAATTCCTCAAGTTTCTGAATAACAACATCCAAAGATAGGTTATCCTGCATTTCTATTATCTGACAGACTGTTTGAAAAGTTGTTGGTGGTAAAGAGTTCAGCAGAAATGCCACTATCAATTCATCTGGTAAATTCAGCTTTTGATTTTCCAGTCTCCTGACTAGTTCAAGCAGGCCATTAACATGAGCTGAAAAATCTTCACTCTCATCCATTCTCATATTACAAAGTCTTTTAAGCATTTGTATCTTTGATATATTTGACTTCCCTTGATACAGTCTCTGTAAAATTTCCCACATATCTTTTGCAGTTAACTTGTCATGTATGTACACATGTAAACGCTGACTCACCGACATTGAGATGATTGCCATAGCTTTGTCATTTTTCTCATCCCAGAGTTCTTGTGCTGCCCCTGCATCTGTAGGTCTGTTGGACTCCAGCATTTTCCTTAGGCCTTGTCCTCCCAGTGCCATCCTTGCATTATGACTCCAAGCTTCATAGTTTGTTGCTCCAGTGAGCCTCTCTGGAATGGAGACCTTCAGCATAGAATCCATGGTCACAGAGACTAAAATCTTTCTTTTCTTTTCTGCCTTTAAGATTAATGCTAGCACTCAATTTTACTCACTCTGCGCTGCCTTTTGGGTGTCTGGGCCCATAACCCTGTTGGAAATGCAAGGACTGTGAGATCATTGCATCCATTTGCCCAATGCAGAGTTTACAGAGGAGTGTGAGTAGCTAATCATCAATAAGCAGGCAGGAAGCATACTTAAGCTTAAGTAGCTTTATTAGGAAATACATGTAGGATAGGAAAGGCCTACATCTATGCTAAGTCCTAAGACTAGGTGTGTTCAAGAGGGAGGAAGGAAGCTCTCTGAGACACAAAGAGATGAGAAATCTCCTGGGGGAGGAGATTGACCAATCAGGTCCTGATAGGAGTAGGACAGATAGGATGTGGGAAGGGTTCCCTGATCTGTCTGTCTACTCCTGCTGTTTCTAGCAAACAAACAGGATGAGGTGCTATGGGTGGATGCAACCAAAGGTATGTATTTCCAACATAAAGTGATGCAGCCATGTTCATGCAACATCTGTATCTGTTGCCTCCTTTCACATTACAGGGACAATGAGTCCTTGTAGCTTAATATCCTGTCTCGCATTCATGGAGCATAGATACATGAACGAATTCATCTAATCCTTTTTTGAACCCAGTTATAATATAGGCCTTTACAACATCTTGTGGCAATGATTTCCACAGGTTAAATTATGTGTTGTATGAAGAAGCAGTCTGTGGCACTGCGGTCTTTGGAGAAATTAGCTTTCCGCTACTGCCACACCAAACTTCACAAGCCCAAATCCAGGGTAAGTCTCCAGCACAACATCACTTATATGAGGCACAGTGCAAGAACACCGGCGCTCAGGCACACACAGCAAGGCAACAGCACGCCCCTTCTGAAGTGACCCTCTGAGCCCACACACCCTGCAGCCCGGGGCATGGAGCAAGAGCCGTGCCTGCTCCATCTCCCAGGCTATGGTGTGTGTGTGTGGGGCGGGGGGTGTCAGGGGTTGCATCAGCCTGGGTCATGCCTTTGCCTCACGCGATTTGTGCACACAGGGCGCATGCACATCTGAGCGCCCGTCGTCTAGCTTGTCACTGTGCCTGCTGTCGGCATGAGGGACTGTAGCCACACTATCTCCGGTCTCTTATTAAATGGGGTACTTCTAAATGTTTTGTATCCTATTTTTTAATATGGATTTTACAGATGAAGTGAGACAAGTTATTTCCTAATTCTTATTAGTTTACGAATGATTGGAACTAATGTGTTTACTCTTTTGGTATGATCCCCTACTGTAGAGAACCATTGAAATTGGGTACTAATATCAGTTACTCCTCTGTTTCTACCTTCCTAAGTCACTTGCTGTATAATCAATATTTTATAGTTATTCTGGCCTAATTATCTCCTCCCATGCAATGTTAGAACTTTATAACATTTTTCTCCTCCTCTCTGCTCAATCCTTACCCTACTTTCTGGGGTATTACTTTCTTGGAATAAAGAGTTTCTTGATTCGTTTTGTCTTCTGTGAGATCAACCTTGTCTTCTGCAGTAATCTTCAGTGGTCTTACTATCTTCTTTACTGTCTTACTTGTACCTGTAAGTTAAAACTTATCCTCAAGGCATGCGTGCATTTCTAATGAGTTTAATGAACTATATGTGTACGTGTGTAGAACCCTGAGGTGAAAATTAAAACTCTTCTGTATTTAAATAATTCCTTATTTTTCTTCTCCCTGCTGCTTTTATGTCGTCTGTGATGGTACTGTAAGTTTAGCCATCATATGTATTATTTATTTACATTCCTTTCTGTATTCTTTTCCATTCCCTCCTCCTGACATTTTAATGATTTTACAAAGCTGTTTTCCTTAAGTGCCCTATAATCCTACAAATGTATCCTTTGTTTGTTTGTTTGTTTGTTTAATTACATTTATACCCCGTCCCTCCTGAAACAGCTCGGGGCAGCTTACAATATCTCTATCTCTCTCCCTCTCTGTGTATATGTGTATATGTGTGTACACACACACACACATACATATATATATATATATGTATGTGTGTGTGTGTGTACACACATATACACATATACACAGAGAGGGAGAGAGATAGAGATATTGTAAGCTGCCCCGAGCTGTTTCAGGAGGGACGGGGTATAAATGTAATTAAACAAACAAACAAACAAACAAAGGATACATTTGTAGGATTATAGGGCACTTAAGGAAAACAGCTTTGTAAAATCATTAAAATGTCAGGAGGAGGGAATGGAAAAGAATACAGAAAGGAATGTAAATAAATAATACATATGATGGCTAAACTTACAGTACCATCACAGACGACATAAAAGCAGCAGGGAGAAGAAAAATAAGGAATTATTTAAATACAGAAGAGTTTTAATTTTCACCTCAGGGTTCTACACACGTACACATATAGTTCATTAAACTCATTAGAAATGCACGCATGCCTTGAGGATAAGTTTTAACTTACAGGTACAAGTAAGACAGGAAAGAAGATAGTAAGACCACTGAAGATTACTGCAGAAGACAAGGTTGATCTCACAGAAGACAAAACGAATCAAGAAACTCTTTATTCCAAGAAAGTAATACCCCAGAAAGTAGGGTAAGGATTGAGCAGAGAGGAGGAGAAAAATGTTATAAAGTTCTAACATTGCATGGGAGGAGATAATTAGGCCAGAATAACTATAAAATATTGATTATACAGCAAGTGACTTAGGAAGGTAGAAACAGAGGAGTAACTGATATTAGTACCCAATTTCAATGGTTCTCTACAGTAGGGGATCATACCAAAAGAGTAAACACATTAGTTCCAATCATTCGTAAACTAATAAGAATTAGGAAATAACTTGTCTCACTTCATCTGTAAAATCCATATTAAAAAATAGGATACAAAACATTTAGAAGTACCCCATTTAATAAGAGACCGGAGATAGTGTGGCTACAGTCCCTCATGCCGGCAGCAGGCACAGTGACAAGCTAGACGACGGGCGCTCAGATGTGCATGCGCCGTGTGCACAAATCGCGTGAGGCAAAGGCATGACCCAGGCTGCTGCAACCCCTGACACCCCCCGCCCCACACACACACACCATAGCCTGGGAGATGGAGCAGGCACGGCTCTTGCTCCATGCCCCGGGCTGCAGGGTGTGTGGGCTCAGAGGGTCACTTCAGAAGGGGCGTGCTGTTGCCTTGCTGTGTGTGCCTGAGCGCCGGTGTTCTTGCACTGTGCCTCATATAAGTGATGTTGTGCTGGAGACTTACCCTGGATTTGGGCTTGTGAAGTTTGGTGTGGCAGTAGCGGAAAGCTAATTTCTCCAAAGACCGCAGTGCCACAGACTGCTTCTTCATACAACACATAATTTAACCTGTGGAAATCATTGCCACAAGATGTTGTAAAGGCCTATATTATAACTGGGTTCAAAAAAGGATTAGATGAATTCGTTCATGTATCTATGCTCCATGAATGCGAGACAGGATATTAAGCTACAAGGACTCATTGTCCCTGTAATGTGAAAGGAGGCAACAGATACAGATGTTGCATGAACATGGCTGCATCACTTTATGTTGGAAATACATACCTTTGGTTGCATCCACCCATAGCACCTCATCCTGTTTGTTTGCTAGAAACAGCAGGAGTAGACAGACAGATCAGGGAACCCTTCCCACATCCTATCTGTCCTACTCCTATCAGGACCTGATTGGTCAATCTCCTCCCCCAGGAGATTTCTCATCTCTTTGTGTCTCAGAGAGCTTCCTTCCTCCCTCTTGAACACACCTAGTCTTAGGACTTAGCATAGATGTAGGCCTTTCCTATCCTACATNGGAAAGTTAGAGACAGGTCGGTAGCTGGCGAGTGCGTCCATGTCCAACGATGGTTTTTTCAGCAGGGGGCACACCACAGCCTCCTTGAGGCTGGGCAACAACCTCCCCTGCTGCAGGGACGTGTTAACCACCCTCGTCAGCACCGTCCCCAAGGTCTCCCTGGAGGCTTTCACCAACCAGGACGGGCACGGATCAAGTTCTCAACAGGTGGCTCTTACAGACCCCAAGACATCCACCACGTTTGCTGGCATCACTTCCTGAAACTCTCCCCACAAAGTTGGACCAGATGGGGCCCCATCCCCTCACGCTCTCCAACTACTGCCCCTAATCCAGCATCAAAATCACTCCGAATCCGAGCGATAATTATGGTGATAAGTATCTAAGACATGCAGCAAATAAGAACAAACATGTTTATGTATGATATTGTATCAAACACTCTCCTTTAGTATTCCTCACTTAGCTTGATTCTGAAAGGGTTAGCTTATATCCTTTCTCTTAACTCTTGCTCTTGTCTAAGTAATTTTCCTTTCATCTCTTAAGCATTATATTTATTTTGCTTGTTGAATTGGTAAATGCTTTTGCTTTTCATCCTATTGTCTGCTGAATTGCTTTGTATAATACCACAGTGGGTATTGCTTATTCTTTGTGACTGATGGACTTTTTAAGTGGGAAAACAAATTCCTTCTTACAGGTTGGCTTCTTCTATGTAGCAGACTTCTGTCTGTATTTCAGTGATGACACCAGCTATTATTTGATTCTTTATAGAAGAACCCTGCTGCATCTGTGGGTTGGCTGACTGGTGACTCCACACATGCTGGTATATGCTAGCTGAGGATTTGGCCTTAAAAATGCAGTCTAGTAATGGAACAGCTAAATGGCATGCTGAACTGGCCATTCCCAAAATAAATTAGGATTTTATTAAAAATCCCTATTTTCATTTGCATGCAATTAGAAGGTTTTTATTAAAATAAGACAAATTAAATGATTCATATACTGGGCCATAAACCTCAACACTAGGGTTGTAACTTGACCTTCGGAAAGCTTCAGAATTCGGCAAAGATTACAGTATTTGGTTCCGAAAGGCCGAAGCCCAAAGTTTCGAGGACCAAGGCTGCTCTTCGGAAAACTTCAGAAAACTTCAGACACCGCTGCGTACGTGAGAGGCTGGTGGATAGTTGAGCTTCTTCTGGAAATGAAACTCAGTGCCATATTTTGTAGGAGTGGGGTATGGGAGGGGACAGTTGAATAATGGCAACCCAGATGGTAAATTTTGATTGGCTGGCTAAGCCAGATGGAAAGCTTTTGATTGACTGGCGGGACAAAATAATGTGGCTGCAGCCAGTTTGTCCATTTTCTTTGGTGAATTTGACTGTGTGCTACAGTACTGGATCTGTAAGTAATTGGCTGGAGGGGAGGGGTGCCTGTCCTGTCCTGGTATGGTTTGTCCTGTCCTGTCCTGTCCTGTCCATAGGGCCAGAGCTGGGGGATGGGGGTTACCTTTACCTTTACCACGACATCCAGGTTTTTTAAAAATAAATACATAAATTGGATGCCACATTGCTTCTAGTTCTGCCTGTTACTTGGTTGGCACTTAGAACCATGACGCCAGAGGGATCTCTCTGCCTGGCTCCACTTCCCCTTGCGTGATCTCCTCGAGTTACCAGTGCCACAATACCATGTCATGCTAAGGCTAGCGGGTACCCTGTTGTGTGTGTGAGTGAATGAATGAATGAATGAATGAATGTCTGGTTTCTTAATTTTGTGAATGCTGGACTTGCTGACTTTTGGTGGGGTTTTATTTCTCCATGAAGTTGCACAGTGTTTTGCGGGGTTGTGTGTGTTGTCCAGGCTGTGGCATGCCACAACAGAACCTAATTGTAAAGTGTAACTTCTACTGTTCTTCCAGCTGCTTGGCACCATGATGCCAGACTGGGATCTCTCTGTCTGGCTCCAACTCCCTTTGCCTGGTCTGTTCAAGTTACCAGTGCCACAGTACCAATGCCATGCCAAGAGGGTGCCCCTGGGGGTTGGGTGTGACTGTCTAGTTTCTTAATTTTGTGGTTTTTGTGACTGCTGGAGCCTGGGCTTGCTGGCTTTTGGTGGGATTTATATTTCTCCATGCAGTTTCAGACTGTTTTGTGGGGTTGTAGTATTCTTCTTGAGTGAATGTCACATGCTAGCCTGCATTTTTGTGCACTGCTTGGTTGGCATAATTATTAAAGTGGCTGCACTCACTGCTGATGGTGGGCCATGCTGTGGGTATACTACTATTGTGGGGTTTTTTTTATATATGCGTTCGTTGTGCACCCTAATTGACTATGCAATTAATGGGGGGAGGGAGGTGTGAATGTGCTATTGTGCACCCTGATTGATTAGGTAATTAAGCAATTGCAGCTGCTGCACATGGCAATATGTGCTGAGGCGCCAAGCTGGTGCCAGATAGTTCCAAAGTTTTCTGAGGTCTGGAATTCCAAGTCCGAATTCCAAAACTTTAAAAACAGCCCAAGGGGCCGCTGAATACTCGGGCCGATTATTCGGCGCTTCGGTATTCGACCAGAGTACTTGGAAGTACTATTCAGTATAGCCCTACTCGGCACAAATCCGCCCTTGTCGTCCTTCAGAGTAGGTTACAAATACTAAATTTGTTTTCAACCGTATACTACCAAAGAACTGTGAGATGCATCCTGACACCCATGGACATTTTGACCTTGATAGAGGCCAATCTCAGGGTCAGGAAAGCCGTATAAATCTTTCCTGAAGCAATATGCATTGATAAAGGATCTATGAAATAACATGTCTCCTGCTGTGCATCCTCTCTCTTGCCACTTCTGACCTCCATGAGATAAATATATATATCACGATGAAATCAAAAGAAGATAAATCAAGAGTCAAAGACTAGAAGGAAAAAAGGTTATTTCTTTTTACAAAAGTACATTAAAAAGCAGGGTGGGAGAGCCAAAGCTTCCTGATTCCAGTAATTCATTCGCTTTGTTTCCCCTGTTATTTATCTGACAAAAATGAATAGATAGAACAAATTGGAGGAAATCAGAGAGGAGAACATAGAGGCTGTGAGAGAGTGTGTGAATTTCTCTCTCTTTTCTGTCAAAAGAATAAACACAAATAACACTTTCACTTTTCACCTGTTGTGGGTTCCATTATGCTTAGAATGCATTAATGGTGTTGTTGACCAATGGCAACTACCATTTCATCTGAAGCTCCTTCAACATCAGTCAGCATGCTTTTTTATAATTAATTTCACCATATTAATTCATATTGCTTGATAAAACCAGTGACACCAATGAGCAAATTGCGATCACAAAGCTGCCCAGGAATTATGCACATCAAGATATGCACAGAGGTTAACTTGCTGCTTGGTAAATACATTGCAAAGAAAACAAGAAGGAAATCAATTAACTTAAATGTCGACTACCATGGTGAGGATTTGAGGGGTTGGGATGTTGTGTGTCTATAATGATGACTTCCCATACCATTTGCCAGTCCTTTTTGCTAACAGTGATGAACTGGAATTTCCCCATTCATTGTAATGACCTCTGTTTATTTTTGACATATTCTCCGTTCCAAAGCCTATCTCATTTCTATTCCTGATGGTCTCTCTTAATCAAGGCTCTTCCTTTATTATTAAATTACAAATCTATTTGCATCTGCAAGCCAGGATTTCTGTTCCATGCATAATACAAAACCACAGTCGATGGCTATGATCCCAGCTTTCCATTCCTTTGCAGTACTCTTCACTGTTGTCCATACGTGTTTAATGAACTTCTGTTCTGAGTGTAGCTCTGCATTAATTAGCATAAATTCCACTTTCACGCGTTTTAATCTCCATCACTAGCATGTCTGGTACTTATCTTTCACCATGTTTTAACATTTCTACCTTCCTTTTCCACAAAGCATTCTACAGAGGGACAAAACTGTTTGTTCCACACCCCAAAAGAAGATACGCACAGTCTTCATTGGAATTCGAAGGTCGCTCTCTTTATTCAGATCATACAATTCGAAAGGGGGGAAGGCTATGTCCTTCCAGGTCCAGTTAAAACTATGCAAACATTAAACTTAATGGGGTGGCTTGATGTTCACTCCGTGCCAACATTAACTCTATTAAACTGTCCTAGGTCAAGAACAGAGATTCCAGCATCCTAGGTCACTCTCGCCCCAGTCACCCAGCTAGTTGAGAAGGCATCATATCATTGTAGTGACTTGAAGCAGGAGAGGAGACAATGGCCCACTAAGAACTGCCCCTCTCCTCAGGTGTATTGCTCGCCCCTCCTTCCTAGGCCTTGGAAGAAAACCTGGCCACCCCTGCTCTTCCTTTCCTCCTCAGCACCATCTCTTAAAGAGATGTCTTAATTTAACTATTACAAGCATGCTAACCTTACGAAACATTCCTTGGACCCCCGCTAAAGAGACCAACAATGTAATAACTGCCATCCCACCCCACAACTCAGTTATTAGCCAATTTTCTCCATGCAATGTGAGGAAGGCAAAAAACTACCAAATCAACAGCCAGTTCTGATTTGGTAGAAAAAATTCCTTCCCAGCCCCCTTAAAGGGTGACCAGCCTGGACCTACAGTGACACATATATTTGTAGGGCAGGTGTGTGGGTGCATCCTGCTCGTCTCCTCACTCAAGGACTGACTGCGTTTTGGCCGAGGAGCCCAAAATGGCACTGGCCAGATCCTGCAAGATGGGACCTGCCTTTGGCACATCGCATGGGGGTTCCCATGGCAACTAAAGTGCCTGGCCACTATAGCTGGCTATGCTGTGCATCTACATGCGGGCATGCCTTCTTTCTTCAATGAGGGTGAGACAAAGCCCCTCAGCCCCCTAAGGCGCTGGCCTTATAAGGCAGGCCTGTGGGCAAGGGCAATTCTATTGTAGCTAGATTCATAGTTTATTCAAAAATCAAATAAATCTGAGTTTCTTAAAGCACTTTTGCCATGTTTTTATGTTTCAGGTTCTTAAATTGTAGCTTAACCCAAGAAGTTTAAGCAGATGTTTTACAGGTTTTTTTTTTCTGAAATAGGAAATTCTAGGAATCTTGAGAGAGCGTTTTACTTTTCTTAGACTTCTTGGCCAATTTTTCATGCTTAAGAGGTTTTGAAATAGCCTGTCCAATTTTTATTTTTTAAAAATAATTAATTCTGTTTTCTGTCCTCTGACTCCTGCCTGAAATGCTTTTCAAATCTCCTTTTCTTTAACATTATCATTCTCTTATTTATTGTAATAAAAATAATTCCATCACTGAATTTGGAATACAGTGACTGGTTTAAAAAGGGATTGGTCAGGAGCTGGGATTAAATAGAAGGGAATGGATCACTCCATCATGACTTGTTGTGCAGTTCTCTGAAGTGACCGAGGTGTCTCGGTTAGAGACAGGATGCTGAGCTGAATGGACCATTGATCTGACCCAGTATGGGGGTGCTTATGTTCTTATGAAAGATTTCCACAGAAACACTTCCACATTTTTTCTTTATGTAACATTAATTAATAATTATTATTTTATTCATACAGTGCCCTTCTGCCAGATTGTGCTCAAAGCGCTTTACAATAACTAAAATACAATAAAACACTATATGTAAATCATTTTAAAACAATTTAAAAGGGAAGGTAAAAAGGGAAGGTAAAACACATGAAGGGGGAACTAGTATCCCTAAAAGTACCTAGAAAACAAAGTTTTCAGGTGCTTTAAGGTGAGGAGGAAGGAACTAAGTTAAGCATCTGAGAGGGGGAGTGTGTTCCACACTGAGGGGCCGTCACAGCAAACCTCATGTACTTAAACCATTTAGGGATGTGCGAACGCAGTTCAGAAGTTCAGAGTTCGGACTGAACTCAACTAGTTCGGTCAACCGAACCAAACTGAACTCGAATTCGACCGAACTGTTCGGTCAAATCCGAACCAGTTCAGAAGCCCAAAAACAGCTTAAAACACCGGTTTTGAATGTACGAAATTGGTTTGGAAGTTCGTAATTTGACCGAACCCGACTAGTTCAGTCGCCCAAACCGAACTCGATTTTTGAACCGAACCGAATTTCTGAACTTGGTTCTGTTCACACATCCCTAAACCCATTACTTAAGCCACATGTGTTAGATCATCTTGGTGCATTCCTGACTCAAATGCAATCAATGGATTTCAGCATATATATTTTTAACTGTGGCTACACCACCTCCTGATTATTGCAGGATCAACAGCGAACAAGCCTTTGACTAGAGTTTGTGCAAACAAGAAAAAAAGAAAGTCCATGTTCTGAGAGCTTCTTTAATAAGTAAACAAGCATGAAGATCAGTAGTATAGCTAGGTTCAAAAAAGTCTGGATTGGACAGATTTTTTGAGGTTAGGTTTAAAAATGGTTGTTAGTCAAGGTGGCTGGGGGATGAAACCTGTGACTGCCGGGATTCAAGGACAGGGAATGGATTACCCCACATAAAATTTGTTTTAGTACACTTCCTCCAAAGTGTCTAGTGTTGGCCGCTATTGGAGACAGGATACTGGTCTATTTGACTCATGTGTTCAGCAGCATGCAGAGATGACCATGGGAATAAAGGGTCAATGACAAATGTTTTCAGTGAACTTAAATCCAATTAGATTACTTTTGATTTCCAATTATGATAATTAGGATTAACGCAGTGGAGAAGTCTGCTGACGATGCTATTGTAAAACCATAGAAATTGATAGACAACATAGTATGATAAACTACTTACCCTTTTTTGAAGAAAAGAAAAAAAATAAGATTTTAAGAGAATGGTATTTGAAAATAAAAGTATACATGAAAAGACACTGGCTCTTTGATAATAAAAATGGTCATAATAGTTTATTTACTTATTTAAATGTATAGCCCACAGTATCCTAAGGGATCAAAGTGGGTAACATTAAAACACCTAGTCAAGATAAAAACAGTATCAATATTTTTAAAATTGATTATATAAATAATAAAAATTCACTTAAAAGCTGATCACTACTTGCTAAATGCTAGAACAAATAAGAAACATTTGCATTGGTTCAAAAAATTCCCAGTCTTGGACTCTGGCAAACCTACAGGGGAAGAGAGATGCAGAAGTGTGGCGCTATCAACAAGAAAGTACATCTCTTTACATGCTTTTGCCGTATAGATCTAGTGTACAAATGGAATTGCTAAGAGATCATTGTCACCTGACCTTGGAGAGCACAAAAGAGCATAGGGAAAAAGGCAGTCTTTCAGATTTGTAGGGGTCCATGTTGTAAGAGAATATATCTTCTGTATCCCTGGGGAATACATTTGGCCCAGCTCCTAGTGGATGGCTATTGGGACTGCAGAGGAGGATCCCTATGTTTTGCAATACTTGGCTTCCGTATGAGCTTTCTGAGATGACACTATTTATCCGTTTCTGGCACTTGAGTCTTTAGGACACATTGACAACCTCATCCAAGGACCACTGAGGTCAAGAAAGACTGTGATATCTGTAGATTTTTAGTCAGGCTCTTCCAGAGCAGTCTGCACAACAGGTCCTATTTCTTAACTGGTCTCAGTGCTGCTGATTCCCTTTGTTAAGTTCCAAGCAGAGGGATGGGAGGGTCTGGAAACAGCACAAAGAAGGATGTGTTTTATTGGAGATGGTGGCATGAGGGGGAGTCTTGTGGATTTGAGTAGCACAGTGTAGGAGATACTAGGGTGAGTACGGCGCCGGGAGCAGGACAAGGCAAGTAGCCCAGCAAGCTCTGTAGGAACCCATTCTGAGCTATTCTGTGTATGACATTCCTAGGATATCATACCCTAAAAGCAACGCTGTGTGGTCTGTGCATAAATAAGCCTGCTCCAGGACTTCTAACTTACTATCTCCCATGACCTCTGAATTTCTCTTTAAAATAAATAAATAAATAAAAGGAACTTCACTGTCAGTCTTTAAATTGCTCCTTCAAATTCATTGTCCAATTTCTGATTTATTTTTTAATTTTTTTAGATTTAAAAGTTTGTGTATGGCAAGAAATAATATTGGCTAGCTTGCACACAGTGCGAAATTTATTGTATTTTTGGTACCCACCTCATACTTGCAAAGCAATGTTTTATAATCAGATTTTCATCCGTAACACTCAGGAGCTATTGGATAAATAAATATAGAAGAATGATTAGCCAGGCCATAACAATCGGTTCCGAGTTTCCCACAAAAACATTGAGACTGACTGTTGTAAGAAAAAAAGATGAATCAGCCAAGAATGGTAAAAGAGCCATGTCAAACAATAACAAATAGAAAAGAGGAACTCATCTCCTGGGTAGCATTATAAATATAAAAAATTCATACCAGGGAGCATGCCTCAGACTTGTAATGTTTGTATAATGAAAATAAAATCAAACATGCACTATTGAATGATTATCTGGAGAATACCATTTCATACAACCAAAACACAAACAAAGGGCAAAATGCCCTGGAGTCAGAAAACCTCTTTATGTACTGAAGAACACTGTGAAAGTCGGAGGTTTCCCCTGACGTGGTGGTAGTTAATTTCAGTACATGAATCTAATCTGCTATGCTCTCTGTAGTGACCTGTCTACATTCTACACAACAGCAAACTGAGGAGTATTACTTTCTGGCATTCCATTTTCAAGGTGGTAATGGTAAACCTGGAGGATCACATAGTGGAGCAAAGATGTGTTCCCCAAAAGCTCCTACCTCACCCTCCTGATGATCAGTAATGGTGTATTGTTAGGACTGCCAAGTCATGGGCATTGGGGGAGAGCAAAACTTTACAGGATCAGTGCATGGGGTGAGGCTGAAATCTAAAGCTGAGAAGCTTATAAGGCAAGCATGGATGGTTTGGGTGTGGTTTACAGGCACATGAGATAGGACTGGCCTGATCCTCCACCCCCCTGCCCATCCCAGGGCAAGCAATTGAAACCACCCTACTTTGGATGGGTGAGGACAGCAGACCACATGATCTTCCCCCCACCCCTGTAAGGAACCCAGACAAGCAGGCTTCTGTCAGGAGTCCCGCCACACCCTGGGGTGGGCCAAGGAGCCAGCCACATATGCGGGTACCCAGTCCTTCCCTACCCACCATCCCCTGACCCACCCACTATCTTGGCCATGGCCCTGACATGACTACACAGGAATGGTGAATGTGTGGGGGGAAGGGAAGGGGGAGCAAGAGCCTAGTGCCAGCCTCCCTGCACTCAACCAAGGATTTTCCGAGTTCCAAGTTTCGGGGGCCATTCCTCAAAACTTCAGAACTTGGAAAATCGAGTTTGAATGCCCCTGTCCTCTGTGTTTTCCAAGCAACACCAACGACCGAGTTTCAGCACTAGTTTTGAGCCACGCACTACTGGAGTAACTGAGTAGAAACAGCAGGAGTGTATCTTGCAGGAACCCTCACCCCCGCCTCTCCCATCTTCCTTAATGCAACTACTTGCAGAGGTCTTCTCTTAAACATCAATGGTGTCTGATCTGGGTGTGGTTTGGGTGTGGTTTACAGGCACATGAGATAGGACTGGCCTGATCATCCACCCCCCTGCCCATTCCAGGGCAAGCAATTGAAACCACCCTACTTTGGATGGATAAAATCACAAGGAACTTGGAGGATACATTCTCCCCTTTCACTAGTGGTGCTCCGTCTCTTCCCCTTCCCCACTACCCAAAGGAGATGTTCAAGATGGTGCTCAACACTCATGAGGCCAGCATTTTAAGCCAACTGATGGTGAGAGGCTGGTAGAGGGGAGAGAGGAATGACTCATGCTCATCCTCCCCTAATTTCTCTTACTGTTCTGACACACCTGCACGTTGGCAGACAGCTGCCTACTTGAAAGACAATTCTAAGTGTCCCTGAAATCTCCCTTGCAAGGTATATTCCTAGGAGCAGATGCCATACTTTTAAAAAGCTCAGAGAGACTTGGCATTGTGTCTTTGGTACATGTGGGTTGCTTCAGGTGGCTCTGAAAAGAAGTTGCATGAGAGGAACAATGGGGATTGTTGGAGGGGAAATAGAACCTCCGATAAAAAGTAAAATTTTGATGAAGAAAAACCGTAACACACTAAAGCTGACAATGGAAGTAATAATAGCAAAAATATCAAAACTGTTAGAAAAGTGCTTTGGAGAATAAGAAAGCAAGTTAGATGATAGTCTGGACACCCTGAACTCTCGGCTCTCAACAATAGCTTTAGCACTTACAACAATGGGGTCTCTACTCACTCCTGAAGTGAAGATCACAAGGATCAAGGAGAAAAAATACAAACATTGATATCCCAAATGAAGATAATGACAAAGAAAATTGATGATCTGGAGAGCAGAGGATGTAGGAAAAATAATTCTTGAACTACCAGAGGGTGCTGAACACAAACCCCAATATAGTTCCTAGAAACGTGGATTCTCAAGACACTTAACATGGACCTGAAATCAAATGAAGGTAAAAATGAGAGAGCATATAGGATTAGAGCACCTAGAACTTCATCTAAACCTTGGCCAAACATAGTCCATCTGCACAATTTCCAGGATAAGGCTATAATTCTGGATGTGACTAGAAAGTTAAAGAGCATAATACTAAACAGAGGGCAGATACCTTTGTACTATGACTATTCAATGAAAGTGCAGCAGAGAAGAGCCGAGTCTGCTGCCCTGAAATCTGTATTAAGTTTCGTGATGGCTGCAAAATCATGGAACCCCTTTGTCAAATTAAGTCTCTCTTATTTGAACACTAAGAATTAGGGATGGGACACCGGGGAGAATAGCGGATACCGGATTTACCGGTATCAGATCTCCTCGGTATCGGATTTACTGGTATCGGCATACTGGATTTTTAACATTGGCCGTTTTACCCGGTTTTTTTCCTTCAATGGCCGCAATGTTAAAAAAAAATGGTAAAGCTGCCAATGTTAAAAATCCGGTATGCCGATACTGGTAAATATCAGATTAATTCAATACACCTGATTATCGGGTGTTTTGAATTTATCCGATACCGATATTCCCACCCCTAAGAATAGAAACTACTAGGGATGGGCGAACAGAACCAAGTTCGGAAATTCGGTTTGGTTCGGAAGTTTGGTTCAGTTGACCGAACTATTCCAGTTCAGTCCAAACTTCCGAACAAAGTTCGGAAATTCAAACCCCATTGAACTAAATGGAATATTATCTTTTAGGGATGGGCGAACAGAACCAAGTTCGGGAATTCGGTTCGGTTCAGTTCGGAAATTCAGTTCAGTTCGGAAGTTCGGTTCGCTCGACTGAACTGGTCGAGTTCGGTCCGAACTTCCGAACCGCGTTTACCCATCCCTAGAAACTACCACAGCTATTTCTATTAGATTGAGTATTGTTCATAACATGGATGGGGAACCTGTATGGACTGGGATGCAGGCTAGAGCAGGGGCAGCTAGAGAAGTGGTCACCTGGACACATTAGGACAAGGGGAGGGGAGGGATCATACTGTTTATGCCTTTGAGTATAGTCTTTTACTTTTCACTAGTTTTGTCAGTAGGTATTACCGTCTTGACTTCCTGCATAATTAAATTGATTTATTTTGAATTTATGAACTGGCAAATATATTTCTAATAAATATTTATTGAGCTTCACGTTCAAACTTGTGTCATTCTGCAAAACAGGCTATACTTCTCAGCTCCTCTGGTAAAATCTCAGAAACAATGTGCAGAAATAAAAGGTTGAATAATTTACCTAAATATCAAAATGACACATAAATCTACAAAAAATGAAAAATAAAATGCCATTTTCCTGCTACCTTCAGCTTCTCAGCTTGTCCATCCACCATATTAAGAGCTTTGCAAGAAGTAGCAGGGCAGTGAGATAACTGCTTGAGGAGATAGTTCCAATCTGATGTCCTAAACCCCTCCGGGGAAGAACTCCCAGTTAGATTGTCTTCCCGTATTGGTAGTACTCCTAATTCACACAGCAGCAGGGATCTGAGTTTGCTGCATTTTCCCCATTGCCGCCAATGGAGAAAATACAGTGGAGACAGGTCCCTGCCCTTAGGGGATCCCCAGGCTCTGCTGTGATTTATAGTATTGGTCTCCTTCCTTTTTGATCTGTTTCCCAATGTTTTCACTGTTAACTACTCACATCTGCTCTTCTATCACTTTCCCTGGCTTCTCTTTCAACCTTCTAATGAGTCTTTGCTATTTCCATTATTTCATTCTCTTTACTCGTCTGTTGAATCTAGAAGGAGAAAAGGCAAACTCTGCCTTTACCCTAGCGGTTTCCATGACTGACTTGAGAAGCATTTTTGTTTCCTGGCCCTCTTTTCTCCATCCTTGCCCATGCAGTCTTGCATCTCTGGTTTATCTTTTTTTATACTCCATCACAATCTATCACATAGGTTCTCCTTCTTCCTCAAATATACTCATTTACTAAATTCTTCTCTCTCTTCTGCCTTATTTCAAAACTTTTCCTTGGTCTCCGCACAGCTAAAACTGTTTATATGCCCCTAACTGAGATCACCCATTGTTAGTGCAGCCACACTGGGTGATCTCCAAATCATGGTTTCTCTGGCTCTTTCTGTTCTCCACTCTGATCTGTCCAAAATTCATTGTGCCTTTCTCCAGATCCATCCACATCATGCAGTCTTTTAAACCCATTCACTGGCTTGCTAGAGCTTATCACACACAAACGCTTACTTGTATAAACGTTTAGCTCCCTCATTATGGCTTTTCTTTATCCCAGTTTCTCTTTGCAAAGCATGTTGAGATCCTTCAATACAAAGTACGATGTAAGTATCTAGTATTATTAAATATAAGGAGATGTAGCCTCGGGAAACTGAGACAATAAATACTGACCAAAGCAACCCAAACTGTGTCCAGGACATCTTTTAAAATATCTGCCAGTGTGCTGACTTGCCCATTCTTACTTGCTTTCTACACTCTTGGGCCACTTGAGCAGTGAAGAGAGGAGGATTATAAATGAAACTCAAACACAAGTGTTCAGCTCTCTCTTGGGAGTGGCACTATTAACTTCGTTTTCTTTGAATATTAAAACCAAAAGCTTAACTTAATGGATGAGAACAGATATTCAAAACAAATTTTGCATTATAAAGTCACTTTAATAGGATAATCTTTCAGTTTATGCATTCACTCAAGTTTTATTTATTTTGATAACTTCATGCTTGCTTTGGTAATTACTTAATGCACAATATGAAAGTTTTAAAAAGATTATGTCTCACAAATATTGAATGGTTTTATTAATGAATTTAAGCTTTCCAGTCCTTGTTTACTCTGCAAAAACAATTTGGTCAGGCCAAGCTTAACATGCATTTTTCAGCATTTAATCTTATTTTCTTTTCTTTTCAGCTTCTTAATTAAATGAATTCAAGAGGGATTCACATAAGGCTAATGTTTACTACGAAGATAAGCAGTTACTGATAGCATCTGCTCAGCAACGTTACATTTGTTCAAGATTCGTGTGTTGTTTCGTCCGGTTTTTATGATGTTATAGTGTTATTAAAAGTAAAGTAAAGTTGCTTTTGTACCTGTATGTAACATATGCTTCATTTAAATTATAAAACCTTTATATAGCAAACATTAAAATGGAAGCTGCAGCAGAGTCACAAATACAGTATATTCAGAAGTAAAATGAAGTTAATTGTAGTGTACATGTCTTGCTGTATTGCAACCTTGTTAATTTTTGTTAGAGAAATCGCCCCTAAAAATCAGGATTTCCTGCCCTCTTATAATGCATGTTACCATATTGTGCTGGTGCAATTGAAAATTAACTTACGCAGACAGCTGCTAGAGGAAACCACACAAGTGGTAGCTGTAATTTGATAGTGACAATACATATTTATTAATAACTGAGTTTTCCATAATAAAGAAATGTTATGTCAACATTGAAAAGCTGTTTTAATGTTTACTGTAACTTCTAAAAGAGTTTTCTTGGTTTTGAATTACTCAGGCTGATCAAGATTATCACTAAAAGACTGAGCATGAATGTACATGTTAAATGAATTTAGCAGACATGAATTCAACAGCTCACTTACACATACATTGACACCAAAATAACAATCAGTTTTTACCTTCTGTTGTTTTGTTACATATTCATTAGATATCCGAGTGTAGACACTCTCTTCTTTAGGAATAAATGTTTATCTCACTACAACTTGAACTTTTGAGGGTTTTACCAATTTAAACAAACCTGAAATAGGGTATTTTTATTCCAAAATATCTGTTCACACTCAGAATTTCTAGGAAATAACAAGAGGAGTGAGTTACAAAATTTATTTGGGCCCCACTTCAAGGTCCCCACACATGCCTTGGGTGCATGCAAGCAGACTTGACCGTACAGCATCAACCTCGCACAGGGGGCCGGGGTGGTGGTGTGGCTATTATTTTCAGAGAGGAATGGCCGGTTAGGATATATCCTGTTCAGGAGATTCCAGGAATAGAGACCCTCCATGTGGTGTTTGATTTGGCTGGGGGTAACCTGGGGGGGCTGCTGGTGTACCGGATCCCTTCCTGCCCGGCTGCATCCCTCACCACTCTAGCGGAACTAGCCTTGAAGGTGGCGCTGGGCTCCCCTAGGACCTTGGTCCTGGGGGACTTCAACTCCCATGCCGATGCCGGCCTTGCAGGAGCGGAGCAGGAGTTCATGGCTGCCATGGCAACCATGGACTTACCCCAAATTGTCAACTGCCCGACCCACGTGGAGGGGCATACCCTTGACCTGGTCTTCTGTTCAGGCCTTGAGGCAGGTGATCTGTTAGTGGGTGATGTCAGGATGACACCATTGTCATGGATGGATCATTATCTCCTACAGGCCTGCCTCCCAGCACATCACCTCCAGAAGGGGATGGAACCAGTTAGGTTGGGCTGCCCTCGGAAGCTGATGGAACCACAGAGGTTCCAGGAGGCCCTGGGGGTGTTATCCCTAGACCCTGACAGCCACACTGTCGATGAGCTGGTCCAGTTCTGGAACACCTTGATGGAGGCGGCTATCAACAGGGTGGCTCTGAAATGTCCCCTGCCTCCGCTTCGTCACTGCAGGGCCCCATGGTTTACCACGGGGCTGCAGGGTATGAAGCAGGTAGGTAGGAGACTAGAGCAACGCTGGCGTCGGACTCGCTCTGAATC
>QEPC01001296.1:595282-607695 GCA_003113815.1 Sphenodon punctatus
AAACGGAGTGATTTGGGGAGCCAGAGCACTGAAATGAGGGCCAGTACCCCCACCAGTGACAGTGTTCCCCCTGCTAGCCCCCCATAACCTCCCACTCACCCCTACCAGGTTGCTGAGGATCTGAGTCTGGGAACTCAGCTCTGCTAGGCCCCAAATCTGGTGCACTCTGCCCACCCCAAGTCATGCCCCCTAAGCCACACCCCCTTGGCCCATTTCCGGCCCGACAGCGGCTTTGCCACCATCACAGGGCCACTAAGACTATATTTTCCCGGGCCACTTTGATTTCCCAATCTGCTCCTGATTGCATTGCATGGTGAGGCTACCCAGAGTGAGTTAAAGCTACCCAAGCCATGGTAGCCTGCCAAAGGCATCTTGTGTGCCTGCACCCTGTGTGTGATCCTCCTTTAAGGCATGTGGCAAGAGTTTGGAACTTGTCATGCGAAGGATATATAGATAGTACATGCTGGCATAAGTATTTAGAGGGGGTGGCTAGTAGCAAGATGCCATGCTAATTAACCCAGGGAGTCCAGAAGAGTATACTGATGAGAGCCCTAGTCTCGATGAATTTGGCTAATGCTAAGTAAAGAACTAATTGGCTTTTCATTTCACAATATAAAGTTGCTAACTCTTATGAAAATGTGTTACTTCACTCCTATCTAGGACATATAGGTTTCACGACAGTCAAACACTACTTGGTAGTGTGTCTACATATGGCACTAATGTTATACCTCTTATGAATGCAATATTTATTTATTTATTTATTTATTTATTTGTACATGCATTTGTAGCCCGCTCCCTCCTGCACAATGGCAGCTTGGGTGGCATACAACAAAATTATAAAAAACAATCATAAAAACATCCAAAATATCACAAAGCATAAAAATATAAAATGGACATGGTGATTTACAGCAATATATAAAACAATAAACCCCCCCACCCCAGAGGAACAGTCACGTCTAACAGCATCTACAAATAGAGGGGAGGACCAGGGACAACCCGGCCTCCAACAGGAGGGAATTCCACAGCCAAGGAGTGGCCACCAAGAATGCCCTTTCTGCCATCGTCACCCAGTGTACCCGGGGGACTTCAAGCTGGGCGCCCCTGGCTGACGTATTTGCATTCATAACAACTCAAGATCTGAGGCGGTCTCGCAGGTAAAGGACCCAAGCTGTTTAGACTTTGTAGGTCATAACCAGCACCTTGAATTGGGCCCGGAAAACAATAGGCAGCCAAGTGCAGGGTATGGCGTTACAGGTGTAATGTGCTCACGGCGGCCCATCCCTGTCAGGAGGTGGGCCTCAGCATTCTGCACTAGCTGCAACCTCTGAACTGTTGTCAAGGGAAGCCCCACGTAGAGCGCGTTACAGTAGTCCAGTTGAGAAGTAACGAAAGCATGGATGATGGTGGCCAGATCCGAGTCCGAGACATACGGCTGCAGCCATTG
This sequence comes from Sphenodon punctatus, assembly GCA_003113815.1. Classification (NCBI taxonomy): domain Eukaryota; kingdom Metazoa; phylum Chordata; class Lepidosauria; order Sphenodontia; family Sphenodontidae; genus Sphenodon; species Sphenodon punctatus. Next base: position 596,727 of record QEPC01001296.1, read on the forward strand.
TACCAGATGTAATTGGTGAAATGCTCCCTTTGCCACAGTCTCCATCTGACAGTTCAGGTGAAGCTGTGGGTTGAGGAGCACCCCCAGACTCCAAACCTGGGCGACCAAAGGGGGGCAGACCCCGTCAGTGACAGGAGCCACCACCCCCTCAGCCCTCCCCACCAACATCACCTCTGTCTTCTCAGGATTCAGCTCCAGGTGGCTCACCCTCATCCAGTCCCCCACAGCTGCCAAGCACCGGGTAAGCACCGAGACTGCTGGACCTGAGTTATTTGAAAATGAGAGGTAAAGCTGTGTATGATCGGCATTCTCCCTGCCAGGAATGAGCGGAACCTGTCATGAAAAATTCCACTCACCTCGGTCTGGTCCCGCAGCCTTGTCACCAACAACTCTTGATCAATGGTATCAAATGCCACTGACAGGATCCAGTAAGATCAAACTCCTTCTTTGCTACCTGTATTGCAACAGCATAATCTTTTAAACTGACTTTATGCTGCAATTGGTCGGTTTCAGCACCACGAGTTCGACAACACCGTCAGTCCAACCTCCTTCATTCGATGGAGGTCCTCTGTGAACCACGGCGACCCCCATCGTCAGCTTTCTGGAAGCAGATGCTTGGGAACCGTTCAGTCGATAGCCTCAGCTAACAAGCCGTTCCAGAAGGCAACGAGGTCATCGAGTGAACAGTCATCAAGATCAGAAGGCATATCCCCTAGAGCATTCTGGAACCTCTCTGGTTCCATAAGTCTCCAGGGGCCAACCCAACAAATTGGTCCTGCACCCTTCTGGGGGAAGACATGTGCCAGGAGACTGGACCGGAGGAGGTAATGATCCGTCCATGACAGGGGTAAAACCATTACATCCCGCACCACCGGATCCCCTACCTCAAAGCCGCAGCAGAACATCAGGTCAAGGGTATGTCCCCTCATGTGTTGGGCCCTCTGAGACAGTCCTATGGTTGTTATGGCATCCATGAACTCACACTCTGCTCCCCCCAACCCGGCATCGGTGTGGATATTGAAATCCCCCAAGACCAAAGTCTTCACGGATTGCAAGTTCACTTCCGATACCAGTTTCGCTAGAGCGTGCAGGAATGCTGCTGTTACAGGTAGGTGCACAGTATACCAAAAGCAGCCCTAATCTGTCTCCTGCCAAATTGATCATGAGGTGGACCCCCTCCATGCCCAAGATGGTCTGCACAGGATACCTTCTCACAGTCCAAGTGTCCCTAAAAACAACGGCTACACCACCTCCCCGTCCCACTGACCTGGGCTGGTGCTGTACAGAGTACCCGGCTGGAACAAGGTCAGTCAATATAGGCCCTGACTCATTGTCCAACCAGGTCTCTGTAATACATACGAGGTTGGCCGATTGATCCAGAATCAGTTCCCAGATTGTAGTTGTTTATTGCTGACCGACCTCGCATTAAACAGCAGCAGCTCTGGACCAGGGACTCCTTTGATCCCAATCCCTGTATCACCTACCACTGCTAAATTAGCAGAAAGATTTTTGCACATCAAAGAAAATAATTTTTGAGGAAAATAACTTTAGAGGAAAATAACTGCAAGAAGACTTCCCTTTTCTTCAGTGTCTTGACAAAACTTTGGGGAAATGCAGCTTCCTCCAATGCTAGAGGGCAGCAGTGAGCTAGAGGTTGCATTCTTCACCTACATATTGCTGGTACATATTAGGGATGTGCGAATGCGGAAGTTCGGAGTTTGGACCGAACTCGAATAGTTCGGTCGACCAAACCAAACTTTTGAACCGAACTTGAATTTGACCGAACTGTTTGGTCAAATCCGAACCAGTTCGGAAGGCAAAAAACCCCGGTTTTGAATGTACGAAGTTGATTCGGAAGTTCGGAATTTGACCAGACTCGAATAGTTCGGTCGACCGAACTGAACGTTCAAACCAAACTTGATTTTCGAACTGAACCGAATTTCTGAACTCGGTTCTGTTCGCACATCCTTAGTACATATCACATCAGGGCATACATTCTAAAGCAATTATTGAGATTTCCCTTTCCAGATGTGCATTTTCTCTTTCACCCTGTGATGGAGGACTTGCAAAATGAAAAGATGTTGTCATTGCCTACTTTTTTCAACCTATATGTAGGGCTGTGATTTTGCCATGGAGGTCATGTTCTTGGAAATCATAAATCCCTATAAGTTCACATTAATCTTGTGCTTTGGGGGGTTGAATTACAAATCTGGCTAGAACTGCTTCAAGGTTCAGGAAGTTTATTGGTGCGTCACCTGTGCTTTGTGAGTTACAACATGCTGTTTCAAAAGTATGGGGAAATCTCTGAAAATAGAAACCATTTGTATTCTAAAGTTACAGTTAAACTTACCAGTATTCAATAGGAATGTTCAATTATTGATTTTTAATTGTATGTGTTTACACTGATCAGTGTTAAAAACAGATGATTTGCTTTTGAAAAGTGCTTGTGTATGTTGATGTAGCAAAGACTACATTATTGGGTAGCCGTACTGCCACTTGTCATTTTCCTCCCATGCCTCTGCCATGAAATCACCTAAACTTATCATGACAGAATCCTAGCCCAGTTCCTACCTGTAAGCCATCTTAAGATGTTTACGAAGCAACTGTAACTGGAAGTCATCAGTAATGATTGAAACAAGCGTATTTACCCAAGTAATTACTATTTTATTATCATTTCAAAATAAGTGCAACAAAATTTCACCGTTTGTTTGTTTTAGTTATTTATTCCAATTTTACCATTCCCTTTAGGGGTGCACATGTCATTTTCATTATTACAATAACGATAATGAAAATTGTCATTTTTGTTATCGTTATTGCAATAACAAAAAAGACAAATAATAACGAAAACAGAAATGAAAATGTTTTTTTGGTTTTGAAATAAAGGGAAAAAACTGAAAAATGTATGTCCAACTATAACATTTTTAAATTCTTATTCACGTCTGATGAAACTTGGGGAGATTGTATCCCCAATGGAGGACACTCTGTGTACATTTTTAAAAATGATTAGATAAAGGGAACCGATTTTAGAAGCAATTGAATGTTGTGATTTTAATAAAAGCTCCATACACATTCATGGTTACAACTTCTTTGTCTTCCATCCAATTTGCATGAAACCTGGGAATATTATGTTCCTCCACTCCTGCCAATTTTCAGAAAGATTGGATAAAGGGTCCTTATGGTATAAGATATTAACTTTAAACTACATTTCCAGCTATAACATTTTTTATATTCCATCCTGTTTACAAGATAGTTGAAAGGAATGTATCACATACCTCCCCTGTCATCTCTGCCAAACTACAGGACAATTTGATAAAGGGAACCAATTTTATAAGAAATTGAAGTTGTCCCCTTGAAGACCATTATTTAGATAAATAGCAGCACATGCAGTGCCAGTCAGAGGCAGGCACCTCCCATGGCAGGGGGAGGGAGGATGTGGAGCAACCCAAAAGACTGACAGACACATTCACTGGCCAATTATTGCATGGTTCCAGTTTTACAGGACCAATTGTATTGAAATTGTTTGGTTTTTTGGATCAGTACAGTGAAAGCTCAAACAATATGGTGCTAAGAAAGCTATTTTATTTTATATACAGCATAAAAAATAAAAGTACACAACATAAAAGATATACAAAGCATCTCTCATCCCTTTCTGCAAGCCAGAGAACCCCAACAACAGCTGCGGGATGATCCCCAGGTGGGCCCCAGGTTCTGCTGTGCCCACTCAACACGTCTGTGAAGTGGCCAGCAGTGAAGTTCTTTTATTCCAAGATGGGACCCCAGATGCTATCTCTTATAGCATTCTGATATTACATACTCACTCTTACAAATCCTGCACATGTGTGACCAATTCTAGCTAGTGCAGCTGCATCCTTTCTGCATGAGTCATCCAATTAAGAAACCTTACTAGCAAGCTCAACTGATAAGAGCTTCCCATAACATCTCTGACTGGCCTTGACATCCTGAACAACTTATACAATACAGAAAAGTTGCCAAAGAGGCTTGCATAAGATACATCCATTGCATGAAATGAGTTGCCGGTTCTCAATGTTTACATTACATATATGTTTTTACATATATGTGGACATCAGGGGTGATTTCAGGGCCAAATGATACCGAAAAAAAATATTTCAATTTCGGTATTGGTAGCGCTATTTTCGGATGCTCGGCCGAGTTTGGCCAAACCGAACTCCACCGAGCAGAACCCGAACTCGGGTTTCGAACCTAACGACAATGTCTGAACATCCGAACGGCGTTCTGTTCGCCAATCCCTACAAACTGCATTCACACTGTGCCTACCTCAGGAAATACAGGGTATAGATTTTTTCCCCCATTGGTCATGTTTTAACTTGAGATCTTCTGCTTGTGGAGATGTGGAAGAGAATTGTGGCCCGTTGCAAAAACTCATTTATACAAAATGTTATCAAATCTGAATTATGTTACAGAATTAGGAACATCTCCATCCTCCTTATGTGGGTGGAACTGTTACTTTTTACAGTCTAATTTATGTGTATTGCAGTAGTTTCAACTAGGCCAAAAATACATAGACAAACTACTTTCTAAAATGAGGGCATCAAGGCAAGAAGAAGGAGACCAACATACAGGGCTGTAAAAGCAAGGTGGGAATGAATGAAATGTGTCCCACTCTGAGATGCAGAGGGTAGTCACCCTCTACCTACTTTACGCAGACTGGGCTTTGAGGTGAATCACAATGTCAGAGCTGTATCCCCACCACCCTACACGGACTTTTCAAGCTGTTGTTACTCTATGTGCTTACATAAGAATTCCAGAACCTTTCCAAATTAACTGGGTATGCAATTCAGAGCTGTAGTAAGGCAATCAGTAGTGATAATCCCAGTATTCCATGAATTGCGTTTGTCACACATGCTCCACAACCACATTTTTGTTTTTATAATAGCTACACTCAATATAATAACTACATTTAAAAAAATTATATGTAGTTTTGCAGTACTCTAGAGACAAATTAATTTTAAGCCTCCTGTTCCTGTGAAATAATAGCCTGGATGGAATCGTAGAGATGTGTAAATATGACTTGGTTATCAATACATCTCAGAATCAGAGGTTAATGATTGGAATAACTGCATCCATCTAACTGCCCTTCTTCTGCAGATGCCCACTGTTTCTGTATTATGAAGAGACAATTGTGTAAGAACTCCTTCTCCCCAGAGGTTCTCCTTACACTTAAGTATTTGTAAACTGGCATTTTTTGATCTAGGCTTTCGTGTTCTTTGGAGTACACAGTATGAGGCTGCAAAAGAGGTAATTGAAAAGACTGTTGCAAAATAATAGGGATGTGCAAACGTAGTTTGGAGCAAACTCAAATAGTTTGGTCGACCGAACCGAACTTTTAAACCGAACTCGATTTTCGACTGAACCGAATTTCCGAACTCAGTTCTGTTTGCACATCCCTACAAAATAATATATCAGAGAAAGGCAAGAGAGACCCATGTTGTTGTTGTTTGTAAGGAACTGCTGGTACTAAAAAAAGAGAAAGGATTGTGTACTCTGTGGGTGTTTTCAAATGAGACAATCATCTGTTCAGTCTATACAGACCCAACTCACATGTTTAGTGAGTCCAGCCTAATAAACGGGCATCTCCCTGCGTGTATTTCATGTACTTGCAGGCAGCTTACCGGCAGCGCCAGTAAGAGTGAGAGCAAAGAGATGGGCAGGAAGTAGTTGCTCTTTGGATGCTCTAGGATATTCACTCACAATTCTATGGTGCTGGCGGACCTGTACTCGTGGAGGCACTGCATACAACCTAATTGACAGGACCCAGACACATGGGCACAAAGCCCACTTTCACCAGCATGGCAGGCTCCGCATGCTGTGAGACACCACCATGAGTATGTCCAGTGGGTGGAGGCTACATGGCCAGTGGGGGAAAACACCTAATCAACAGGCCGGTGGACACCCACCTGGTGTGGGCTACCATATTTTTTTGTTAACACCCCTCCTCACCAGTCTCACCAAGAACCTAATTGCAGTTTCTCTTATGTCCTCAAATGTGATAACAGATTATAGCAAACAAATGCAGATTATTGCAATGGTACCTAGGATAGACAATTTGTGCTTAATGCACAAATTGTTAGATGCTGCAAGAAGACAACTCGAGCATTACATAAGAACTGGATGTTTTCAATAATAGGTGCAGCCACACAAGCTGGGACAGGCCTGATCCCCCAAGTGCCCCATGGCAGACAAGTGCATGCGCCACACTTTGGGCTGGCAGGGAGAGATGGCCACACAGTCTGCTCCCCTGTGGCCAGCACCAACTTCTTCATGCCCCAGGATGGGCCGAAGAGCTGGTCACACAGGGCTGGATGCTCCGACTCCTGCTGTAGGATTGGGCCTGCTCCTCCTCCTTCCACCTAACAGCTGATCGTGGGGGTGGGGAGTCTGGGAGGAGTGCACGTCCCTCTCCCCACCCTGATAAACAGCTGATTGAGGGATATCAGGGGAAGGGAACCACAGAGGAGGTCTCTCCCCCCCCAGCCCCCAATTTTCCACAATCAGTTGTTTGTTGGGGTGGGGATACGATCTTCCCAGGCTCTTCTCCATGCAATCAGCTGCTGGGTCGGTAGGAGGAGCACATCTGTTCTTCCCAGACTCCTATACCCCTGATCCACCCACCTAACAGCTGATCGTGGGGGAGACATGCCTGGGAAGAGCGTGCACCTTCTTCCCAGGTCCCCTTTCCCTGTAATCAGCTGTTGGGTAGCATGGAAGAAGGCACATGCTCTTTCCAGGCTCCGCTTCCCTGCAATCAGCTGTTAGGTGGGGGGAGGAGCATGCTCCTCCAGGCCCAGTCCACAGATCCTGTTTCTCAGCAGGACTACATAGCCTGGCCACTCAGGAGGTGAGCCCTTTAACCCACTTTAGGCAACCTTATTACGGTGCTGCATCCCCAGCCTTTTCCCAAGGACATATCTTGTAGTAGCTGGCTGCCCACCCCACCACAGGGTGGATTCTACATCTGCCGTTGAGCATACAAGCCACTGCATAGCATCGTAACATTTCCCAAAGTGGAATAAGGCTGCCCAAAGTGGAGTAACATCTCATGTGGCTGCACCCGTTGTTTCTTCTGTGAATATGTTTTCCTTTCAGATTGACTATTCCAAGGATTCTAAATGCCCTATGTTTACACTCCTGATTTTTCCTGGCAAAAATCAGCCCAAACCCTGCTCCTTTTATGCACTAAATTTTCCTCTCTCCATGTAGTCAATAATATTAAAGTGTAATCCATCCTTCCCTTTACTCATCCTCTCCCTCCACCATTCCACACAGATCGGCATTACTACCCTTTGACCATTACATTCCTCTTGTGCTCTTTGTTACTCAACCACTTCTGTCATCCATGCAATATATGCTTTTCCATTTCTCAGCTGCAATGAAACTAGACTCAAGTGTTTTCAGGGTTGTCATCCTAGTATACTTCTAGATATTTTTGCTGTGTTTTTCCTCAAAGGTTCCTATAGAAGTCACCTATGATATTATTGGGACTGAACTTTTAATGAACAATTATGGCTTATTAGAGATGATGAGAGCTAAATTTGAATCCTTCAGGGCTGGCCTTAGTATATCTGGGGCCCAGGGTGGGGAATAAAGGCGGGGCCCTTTTCTTCCACCAGCAGCAAAGCCGCTGGTGGGCAGTGGACCGAGGGGCATTCCCCGGCCTGGTCTGGGGGCGCTCCCCAAGCCTGAGTGACCATTGGATCACTTACCTGATCTGATGCCACTGCTCACCTGGCCCCCACGCCGGGTTCGGAGCCTCAGGCGGAGCAGGCAACGCGACAGCAGATTAAATCTGCCGCCGTGCTGTCCACCATCACCAGAGGTTCCGCTGTGCCCCCCCCCCATTGCCTGTCACAGTCTCAGCCAGGAGACATGAAGGAGAGAGAGGCAGAGGCCCCATCTCTCCCTCATTTCCCCTGGCCGAGACTGTCCCAGGCAATGGAGGGGGGCATGGAGTGTGGGAGAGGTGTGGCCTTTCCACCTCCCTCACTCCTGCTCACCCCTCCACTGCCTGTCAGTCGGCCAGGGTCCCCACGCTCAGGGTCGCCCCAGGAGCGGGGCCCAGGGTGGCCGCCCTGAGCCACCCTGCAGTAGGGCCGGCCCTGGAATGCTTTCAGATGTAAAACATACTGTCTTCCTAATCGAGAGTAATGGATTAACTAATATTTGACTCAGACTTGATTTCCCAAAGATTCCATGGAACTAGTCCTACACCTTCTGCCTTCTTGACCTCCTCCCCAAAATGTGTAATATTATATGAAACTTGCAGGATCTAATCTACTGCTGCTCTCTCGAATTTCACTAAGAAGATTATTTTTATTTATTTTATTTATTTATTTATTTTATCAACTTATATCCAGCTCCTCCTGAAAACAGCTCGGGGTGGCTACCCATTCTAAAAACAGAAAAAATACAATAATATAAAATTTTAAACAATCTTTATAATATAAACAATTAGAACAGGGCTAGGACAAAATAAAACAATAAATAAGGATAGGATGGAGATAAAAACCCTAACCCCCCCTCCACAAAGGCCTGGGCGAACAGTCAGGTTTTACAAACTCGCCAGAATGTTAAAAGGCTTGGGGTCAGGCGAGCTTCCTTTGGAAGGGAATTCCAAAGGTGTGGCCTGGCCACCGAGAATGCCCTCTCCATTGTGGCCCCCCGCTTGACACGGGGGACCTCCAAGAAGGCAACCCCAGAAAACCGAAGGAGCCACTCTGGAGCATGGAGGGCGAGGCAGTCCCTGAGGTACGAGGGGCCCAGACCATGAAGGGCCTTATAGATCAATACCAATACCTTGAACCTGGCTCAGCATGCTATTGGCAACCAGTGCAGATTCCAGAGCACAGGTGTTATGTGCTCCCAACGACCCATCCCTGACAGGAGCCGGGCCGTCGCATTCTGCACTAGCTGCAGCCTCAGAACCAGGGCAGCCCCACGTAGAGCGCCTTGCATTAGAACAGGGCTAGGACAAAATAAAATAATAAATAAGGATAGGATGGAGATAAAATCCTAACCCTCCCTCCCCCCCTCCCCAAAGGCCTGGGCGAACAGTCAGGTTTTACAAACTCACCAGAATGTTAAAAGGCTTGGGTGAGCCTCGAGGTGATGAAAGCATGGATGAGGGAAGTCAGGTCCGGGCCAGAGACATACAGGCACAGCCTTTGCACCAGATATAACTGGCAAAAGGAGGCCTTCACCACCACCTCCACCTGTCAATCCAGGCAGAGATCTGAGTCCAATATCACCCCCAGACTCTGAACCTGTTGCGCTATAGGAGGGCGAACCCCCCCAATCAGGGGGGCTGACACCTCCCTCACTCTCTCCACCACCATCACTTCCATCTTATCGGGGTTGAGCTTCAGTCTGCTCTGTCACATCCATTCCGCCATGGCCTCCAGACACTGGAATAGCAACGAGACAGCAGGGTCTGGGTCAGCTGAAAAAGAGAGGTACAGCTGAGTAGCATCAGCATATTGGTGACATCTCACCCCGAACCCTCTCACGACCTCCCCCAAGGGCTGCATATATACATTAAATAATAACGGAGACAGAACGAAACCCTGTGGAATGCAGCAGGATAAAGCGCGGGGGCAAGATGTTTAAGCTCCCAACGCTACCCGCTGGCTTCTCCCCGAGGGGAATGAGTGGAACCATTCAAGAACAGTCCTGTCCAGACCCTCCCAGGTCACGCAGCTGTCTCAACAGAAGCCCATGGTCCACGGTGTCAAAAGCAGCCGAGAGATCTAGCAGAATAAGAAATGTCGAACATCCTGCATCCATCTCCCGGCAGAGATTGTCGACCAAGGCCACCAATGCTGTCTCGGTGCCATAGCCGAGGTGTCACCCAGATTGAAAAGGGTCCAGGAACCCAATGTTATCTAGATGCAAAATAAGTGCAAAATAATGAGCCTTTGAAAAATGCAGCAGGCGGCGTTTAGATGCGTCTGGATGCATGTCCTCGCTGATCATGCCTTCTCTAAAGATTAAATACCTTGATATCGATATCTATGACTTTAAAGAATGCATGACTGGCAATGATGTGCATCCAGGCACATCTAAACTCGGCTAGCAGCCCGTTTCAAAGACTCATTATTTCAAGCCATGAGTGTGTGCTGCTCATCTAAAAGCAACCTAAGGTTCCTCATCCCTGCTCTCCTGCCTCTAATTCAAGGCCCCTTCTCTGTAACTAAGCAATGCATGTGATTGTGCACCTGTGACTTCTCAGCTCCACAAATGTATCCTTGTCTCTCCCTAGGTTCTCTTCTTCCTTGTCTCTCCTAGATTAACTGTAGCCAAGCTAAAAAAAAAAAATCTACCTGTAAATTCTCAACTCCATGAATGTAACAGTCTCTCCTTGTATTCACCTCTGCCTTGTCTCCTCTAGATTGTAAACCCCTTGAGACCTATTAGGGATGGGCGAACGCAGTTCGGAGTTCGGCCTGAACTCAGCCTGTTCAGATGACCGAACCTGAATCTGAAACGAACCCACCGAATTGAACTCAATTCCAATGCTGAAATGATCGAACAGTTCAGTCAGTTCGGATCGCGTTTGGGTGACTAAAACATGGTGTCACTGGAAGGCCAAAAATGGCAGGGAGGGGGAGTCAGCTGAGGAGCAGACGTCCAGGCACCAGGGATGGAGGGTGGAGACTGGCTTGGAGTAGCAGCCAGCCTGCCCAATCACCATCCCTTTTCGCCTCAGACCACTGGCTTCGCAGTCTGTGATTGGCCATGGGCTAGGCTGCATGGAGTCAATGGGGCTTGTGGTGAGGCAAAACTGATTGTCTTCCCCCCTTCCCAACACCTTCTGAGCTAGTCACTGTTCCTGAACAGCAGGCGTTTCAGAAGGCTCCCTCTCTCCCAGCAGTTTTTGTTCCTTCCTATTCCTAATCCATTGCCATCCTCCTCCTATTTCACCCATCCAACCCAT